>VZSR01003803.1:28401533-28418759 GCA_013398615.1 Brachypodius melanocephalos
TGATCTAGTTGAGGTGTTAGGGCTGGGTTGGACCCAATGATCATGAAGGTCTCTTCCAACCTACATATTCTGTGATTCCGTGATTCTGTGACTCTGTGTTTTCCTTTACCAGAATTTTCTAACTACTGTAGAGTATAGTTTTGTAAGCACCTGGCTTCCAGCATATTGAATTTTACCATGCAGTCTTAGAACTAATAAGAAATGTTGTATGAAATGCTAACAGGATTTAGAACATGTTCAGACCTTTCAAGCAGTGAGGGTCAAGTCTGGACTTCCTAAAAATTATTTTCTTTAAGAAATGGGGGAAGAGTAGCAGCAGTTAACAGGGCTTCTCAGGACTGGTGTTCATAGAACTTACATCTAAGGCTGCTTTGAGTATAACTCAGTTGTGTGATACCTTGCTTTATCCTGAGAACCAGATGTGATGCTGGCTGCATCACCTTGTTTAGGACTGCTTATGGACATTGCCTCACCTTAAATGCTTCACACAATGAATTTCTTAGGTCCATATAAACCTTACATGGCATTTTCTGGTGACATTCTTTGGCCTTTCTTGCAGTAGTACCCTGCATGGAAACCATGAAATCCCTGAAGAAAAAATGGTCAAAGTCTCGGCTGCCTCCAAAGAAAAGCTATGAAGCCAGTGAAGGATTTAGAGCATATGTTTTATGAGGAATGGCTGAGGGACCTGAGGTAGTTTAGCTTGCAGAAAAAGAGGCTGAGGGAAGACCTCACTGCTTTCTACAACTACCTAAAAGAAGGACATATGTGGTCTCTTCTCTGGCGCAAAAAGTGATAGGACAAAAAGAAATGCTCTCCAGTTGTGCCAAGGGAGTATTTGATAGGATATGAGAAAAAAAATCTTCCGTGAAAGGGTTATTCCCAAAAAGGTTATTATTGGAACAGGCTGCTCAGGGAACAGATTGAATTATTATCTGTAAGGAGTTAAAGTGCAGTTATGCAGCACTGTCCTAAGGCACAGTAGGATACACACACAAAAGTAGTTAATGTTCTCAGACTTATAATTAAAATATCAACATATTAAAGAAGTGTGAATATTAGTTTCCTGGGTACTGGCTCTAAAATAAGACAGAATTTTACATGACTGATGCAGCAATATCAAAGCTGAATAATTCTTAGATAGTGCTGACAGTCAAATTTTTTTTTTAAGAGGACGGTTACCTTCTCTTATTTGCATTCTGATTAGAAATCTAATGTCTTCATTAGTCACAGATATCTCTAATAGGAGATATTCCAACATTAAAAATACATATTTTGGAGTCAATCCAGCAGTTTAATGCAACAATATCAGTGGAAAAATGTATCTTATATACACAACTACTCCTGGAACATGGTTGTTTATTTAATTTGTGTTGTTTTTTGAAACAAGTGCTATGGAAACAGGCAAAAGGAGACCCACAGCCCTGAATTTGTTTTGGCTTTTTCCACTGATTTATTTTCAGTCAAATATTCATGCGTATATGCTCTAAAGAGTTTAACACAATTCACCTCAATTAGAGTGTTTTTGTCCTGCTATTTGATGATTCCCAAATTAAAAATTTAAACAAGCTAACGTAGATAATCCTTTCATGGTAAACAAGCACCATGGCTGCTGGCAAGCTGAGACGCTTGAAGCATCCCCCTTGAAGCTGTGTATGCCTTGAAGGTGTCCATCTGGTTCCTCAATCTCTTCTTAAGGAAAGAATTCATGGCTTCTCCCTAGGGGAGCCCTGTTTGGTTGTTAACAGCTTCAGAATAATTTCCTCTTTAAATCAGAGGGTAACCTGGTCAGGATCCCTTGCAAGGCAGTAACTGTTCAGTTAAAATTAAGGGAATTGTTGGGTTAATATCTCGGTAAATTGGGGTTGGATGTCTGAAGTGTTTGGGAACAGGAAACAGAATATTTCATTACAAGGCCAAAAAATTCAAGGTAGTTTTGATAAAAGACTCATTAGCCTCTAATAAGCTTTCAGTGACATTGCTACATAATATTTTTAGTGTCCAAATTTGAACATGATGCAGAACAGAGCAGTTGTCAGTTCAGAAATTTATCATATGATGATAGATTTAAGTAATCATCACATCATACTACTAAAAATAAGACCCCAAGTGAATATCAAATGCAAATGAGATATCAGAGTATGGTAAAAAAAAAAAAAAAAAAAAAAAAAAGAGAGAGAAATGAAAGAGAAAAGAAAAATTTCCAGGAAGAATAGATGGGAAACTATTAGAGTTACTTTAAGTTCTTTCCTCTAGTTGCAGTTCTCAAGCCAGTTCCAGCAGGACTGACATTCCCTGACCAAGCTAATTTTTTGTCATTTTGGCACAATTACCACAAAAGCCAAAGATGGAAGGAGTATGAATACAGAGCTATCACCTTACTAAACTGCCCCTTTGTATCAGCATGTAGGAAAAGCTACAGAAGGGAAGGCTGTTGGCTATTGCTCATTCTCTACCTGTGCTAGTTCCATAATTTAAAAAGTGAGCTCCCATCTGCAGAGCTGTCCATCTGGTGCAGCATAGAAGGATTAAATTCAAAATGAAACATTTAAACACAAGAGGAAGGCAAGCAGTGAACCTCAAGGCAAAACAGGACCAGCACAGTTCTTATGGACATGTCAGGTACACTTGTTTGCCCTCAAAATGAGCCAGAACAAACCTTTATTCCAAAGGCACGACATCTGGGAAAAGACAAGACATGGAAAAACTTCTAGCTGCCATTAAACATAGGCACTGAACCCTCTGCATTTCTGTTTCACAGGGATTTAATTCAGAAGTAAAAAACAGATGTCCTTAAGAGCTCTCTAACTTTTCTTCTCTGGCTTAGACCTGAAACAGTATTTATTTATCCTTTTACAGGTGTGGAAAAACAGAACGACTTGGTTAATTTCTGCAGCATTCTAGCTAAATGCACATACGGTGTTTTACTAATTTATAATTAAATAATAAAACAATTTTTGAAAAAGCATAACAGTTCGTAGGCATAGTAAGATTTATTACTGTACATGCAGTTAGCAATATAAAATAGAAATCATCCATCCAAGTCTCTGATTTGACATTATGGAGCTCACTGCACTCTGATGTTTCTCTTCATAATACATTTACCACATATTGGTGTTACTTTTAAAAATCCTTAACATGAGGTTATACTATTTTTGTATACTAAAAAATACAAAAGCAAGCAAGCAAGCAAGCAAATAAACAACCTTGTTGAAATCTGAAATGGAAAAGAAGCAAAGAACCTGCTCAAAATATCTTTTTTCTCAATTATTTTTTCCTGTGGATTATTTAGTTGAACACAGACAACAGTTACTTTGAAAGGTAGAAAATATGTGATACGATAGTAATTTGAAATAAACAAATAGCAACTAAATTTGAAACAATGAGACATAATGTTTTAGGGAAAAATCGTACAGATATTTTATAAAAAAAGGAAGTTTAATACAGACGGCACATTAAAAGCACTGAAATTCATAGGGAGGTTATTTAATCCCTAAATCTTGATAATCATATCAAGGTTATATTTAAATTTTATTTATTTCTACAAAGAGAAAGCCATGTAAAAGAAACATGGTAGTTTTCAAGCATACCATATAAAGAAGTGCTGTAAATGCACCATCCCACCCAACTCCTTATAGATGACCCCCCAAAGCAAATGGACTTGTATGCAGTGAAGACTCTCTTAGATCCCAAAGGTAGTACTGGTCTCACTTCCCTGAAAGGAACTGTTTGGCATCAGTATCTGAACCACCAGCCCAAATCTGTCTTTAGCTCAACTGAAAATATAAAGCAACCAAAAATAAATAAAAGACATAAAGAATAGGAAGAAAGGATTCTGTGAGTACATTGGTCAGAAGAGGAAGGCCAAGGAGAGTGCATTCCCAATAAAGAAGAAGGGAAAACTGGTGACAATGGACATGGCTGAGGTACCAAACAAGGTCTCCACCTCAGTTGTCATTGGCAGTCAGACTTCCCACAGCTCTCAAGTCTCCAAACCTCCACTTGAGAAGCATAGTCCTCCCCCTGTAAGTGAAGAGCTGGTTCAAGACCACCTGATGAAAGTGAACTGGCACAAACCTAAAGGGCCTGATGAGATGTATCCCAGGATCCTGCAGGAACTGGCTGATGCTGTGGTCAAGCTACTCTCTGTCAGATTTGAAAAGTCATGATGTTCAGGCAAAGCCACCATTATCTGAAAATATCTTTCCTGCTTTTGAAAGAGGAGAAAGGAAAATAAAGAGAACTACAGAACAGTAAGCTTTGCCTATGTGCTTCAATGGGAAGATCATAGAGAAGATCCTTGCAGAAGTGTTGTTCAGGAACATACAAGTCAAGGAGGTGATCCACAGCCACCAGCATGGCTTCACCAAGAACATATCATGCCTGCCCAGCCTGGGGCTTCTATGATGGAGTGACTGCAACTGTTGACAGTGGAAGACCGACTGTTGTCATTTACCTAGACTTCTGTATTACCATTGACATAACTCCACATAATATCCTTACCTCTAAATTGGAGAGACATGGACTTGACAGGTGAGCTATTTGGTGAGTGAGAATTTGGTTGGATGGACAGAGAGAGAGAGAGTTTTGGTCAATGCCTATATGTACAGGTGGAGGCTAGTGACAAGTTGGGTTCCTCAGAGCTCTGTGTTGGGATAGGTGTTCTTTAATATCTTAATCAATTACAGAAGTTGTGGGATAGAGTGAATCCTCAGTGGTTTGCAGATGACATAAAGCAGAGCAGTGACAGAAGAGAAAGAATTGTTGCCATCCAATGGGACCTGGACAAGCTTAAGAATTTGGCCCACAAGAACCTCATGGAGTTTGACATGTCCAAGTGCAATGTCCAGCACCTCGGTCAGGGCATGAGTATGGGAGAAGAAAGAATTCACTGAGACCAATCCTGCAGAGAAGGGGCTTGAAGACTCTGGGAGATTAAAAGCTGGACACGAGCCAATAGTAGGCACTCACAGCCCAGAAAGTTGGCCTTTTCAGCCAGCATTTGGGCTACACTAAAGGAGCATGGCCAGCATGGCAAGAGAAGATACTTAACCTTCTGAGTAGGGTCTTACAAGCTTCTGCCCTCGTTAGACGCTACCCAGAGTGCTGCATCCAGCTCTTGTGTCCTCAGCACAAGAAAGACAAGGACCTGTTGGCTTGGGTCCAGAGGAGGGTCACAAAGATGATTGGAGAGCTGGAGCATATCTCCCTGAAGTCAGGCTGAGACAGCTCAGATCGCTCAGTCTAGAGAAGAGAAGGCTTTGGGGAGACCTCATTGCAACCTTTCAGCACTTAAAGGGAGCTTGTAAAAGTGATGAAGAGTAGGCAGATAGTGATAGGGCAATGGTTTTAAATTAGAACAGTAATAATTTAGATTAAATGGTAAGGAGAAATTCATTACTTTGAGGGTGGTGAGGCTCTAGAACATGTTGCCCAGACAAGCTGCAAATGCCCCATTTGTGGAAATATGCAAGGCCAGGTTGGATCAGGCCCTGGGTAAGCTCAAGAGTGAGTGAGTTGCTTCCCTTCCTATGGCAGAAGGGTTGGTATGACATGATCTTTAAGGTACCTTTCAACCCAAATCATTCCATGTTTAATAAAAAAGATTAAAAGCAGCCTTCAAAGTATGTGTGCTCTTTTCTAAAAGTACACTTCAAAAGAAGAAATAATTTTGCTTTCTATTCACCAAAAGGAGAGTGTAGGATTAATAAAAGTTCTAACTCATAAGTCTCTTCCTAAAAGTCTACCCCTCATCATGCTCATGTGTCAGCTTAATCCTTTTGGAGGTACTTGTTCCTTTCCAGTCCTGTTCACTCACATTAATAAAGAGAAGCAAAGATGTCCAATATATTGACCAGTGATGAAGTGACAAATAGAGAATAACAGAATAAGCTAGATTCACTTTTACTATATGTCATAAATAATTATTGCAGCGGAATACAGACTATAATGTCTGTTTCTCTGCATTTCGGATTATGAAGCGTGTTCAATGTATCTAACAAGATCTACAGCACCCTAGGACACATACATCTTGCCAGCACTAGGCAGAAGATAAATTTGGACATTTATGTGGACTATTTTTTATGTCTATGTGTCCTAATGGATCTGAGCCATATGAGGACTTCTACAGCACAGTAGAAACTTAATTAAAATGCCTTTTTTAATGCAGCCTAAGTGACTTTCAATATCTAAACCAAATATGAGGCTAAATAAGGAAAAAATTTCTTCTGCTCAAAGTTCTGGGTAAGCAATCAAGTTACCAAACCCTCTTCCTTGGGTGGAACTATTGTGGAACTATTGTGGAACTATTTCTTTAATGAACTTCTGTTCTGCAACGTGATTTTTTATAAAAGAGTAACCAAGATTGTTCTTTGATCAATAGATGCATTGCAAAGCCCAGTCTACATGCTCTAGGCCGGGGGAAATCAACTTTCTCACCTCTGAGAAGTAGTTCTCTTTCATATCTTTCCTTGGGTGGTTTTATTTTTTCCTAATTTTGTACTGTAGAAAAAGTACAAAAGGAAAGACAATTTATGAGTGGCAATTACTTGAATAGCAACAGCGATATTTTCTATTACTTTCTGGATGCTCTTATAAGTCGTATAGCAGACAGACAAGCAATAGAATTAAACTGAACAAATCTTTTGTTGATCTTCAGAAAAAAAAATAATGATTGTATCATTATGAAAATGGTGCTTCCTTTCAAAATGTCACACATAATTGTGCATAGCCAGGCTCAAATGAACCAGTAAATGGATTGGCGTTAATAATTATATTGGATATGCATGCAGTTTCAAGTATTAACTAATAAAAATGATTGATAGTTTTTAGATAATTACATTTAAGAATATGAAAGAACTTTTAACAAAATGTGACTTGTAGCTTTTTAGAGAAGTTAATTAAATACTTGTTAAACATAACAATTTATTATATCACTGTTGTTTTATGAATAAAATAAAATAAAATAAAATAAAAAGGATAATCTGCATTTTTTATAGTTATGGAGTGTCACAGGCCTGTAAACATAAGTCTCAAGTCCTTAAAATTGTTCTTGTCTTCTGTCCATACTATCAATCTAATTTCTAAATTTTTTTCTCAATTCATACTCATTAAGCTATGGTGGCAGTTTTACCTTTAGCTCTTGTCAAAGGTTTCCTAGTTAAAGACTAAAGTAAAATGAAATAAAGTAAAAATAAAATTAAAAAGCATTACAATTAGAAAATGCTTTCAAGACTCCCGGTCCTGAAGATGTACCTGAGGTTTTTAAAAAATGACAATGCTTCGCATGTTGCAACAAACAAAATCACTGGTTGTAACTAGATTTGTAATGAGCTATCAAATGTTCATCTTAGCAATGTCAGTTACTGAGGCAATTATTGCATCAAGTAATGCTTGATTTTTCAGGAGTTATGGCGTACTCCTAATAATATTGCCTAAGTAAAAGCCAGGGGGAAATGGTTAATAATTAATTAAATGGTTAATAATTCAGCTGAATATACAAAGATATACCCTTAGAATCTTTTTTGGAAACCATATTGATATCTATCTATATATCTAATGATATATATCTATAAAAACAAGCGGCAAGAGAGCTTTTTCCACAAAAACTAGAAAAATAAGTGTTACTTATTAATTTTGGTTTGTTAGGGATTTAAAATACCACATCAGTGATCAATAGGAGGTAATGCTTGGGTGTTTATTCCATCAGAGTCTGATACTGGTTATCACAAATGAAAACTCTGTGGATTTCAGTTCAGTGATATGATTTACCTAAACCATGGGGAATTCTTGACATGCTGTAACTCCCTAACTAATACTGTAACTCTAATACTGTACCTGGGGAAGCAGGATGTGGGCCAGCAACCAATTATCCCCACCTATCCCAGTATTTGCAGTGTTGCAAACTTAAAAACTAGAAAAGAAATACACTGGCCAAGCAGGAGAATGAGCCATTCAGAAGTCACGAAATGCTGGAATCTTCATTCATCTATCTTCACACTATACTTCATGGTGCAGTTCATAACTATGTGATGAGATAATATTTTTACACAAGTTCATTTATCATTTCAGATAGAGAATGGAATATGCTCTGTAAATGAGAAATTCAGCAAAAAACTTTCACTAGGCTGTCTTTGGTTCCTTATCTTTGATACTACAGACTTATGCAAGCAATAGGAGATCAAGACTTGGTTTCCACTTTTCTTAAAAAGTATTTGAAGACCTGACAGTCACCTCTAAGATCAGAGTCAGAACCAGAAAGCTATAGAATATTTGGAAAGGTTGAAAAATTTTCAAAGTGTCTTCTTGATACAGTTCAATTCTGATAAGCAAAGTCAAGAGAGAAGGGGCAAGAATTTATGTGAACATTTTAGATACTTGCATAAAGACTGGTCCTCTCACTTTGTATTTCAAAGTGATTTTAAGTGAGGAATAAGAACTCCAAGCACTGAACTGAAAATAGCCTTGCTTTAAATATCCTACAGACCAAAATGTACAGCATTCAACAAGGACTACTTAAATACTTTAAAGAGTTAATATTTGAGGAATATGGGGATATTTTAAAAATATTTTATTGTTCACATTCTTTAAATATTTTTTAATTAAAGAATAAGAGGAAAATATAAATATTTTCAGTTCTCAAGGATGATAACTGTGGTCCTTGCAACCCACTTAGTAAGACAGTTGTTAAGATTCTAGGTAATGAGGCAATTAGGTTTCAATCTCTGCCCCAGGGAAGGTTTAGATTTTGTATAGGAAAAAATAGACAATCAAGCAATCAAGTCTCTCCAGAAAGATATCAGTGACAGAATTTAGGCAACAAAGCAGTCTCTGCCGAAGATACTTGGCAGTGGAGCCAACTTCTAGAGGCAGCAAGGGAGTCTGTATATTTGGCTATCTTCAGGATATTATTTTCTTTTTGCCTTTTTTGGTCATAGAGGCATACAGGGGGAATGAGGGAACAGAACAGGGGAGATACAGTCTATAGTATTTTGCCTATGTGCTCTTCCAAGGGAAAAAAAAAATATTTCTCTTCTGAGCAAAATTCTCATCCTTTACCTTAATAAACCACATAACTCCAATAAATCTCGACTTATAGATCACATATATATAAGCATCATAGGTATTCTGATTTGCAGATAGTTATAATGTAATCACATTAAATACAGCCAAAACAAAAACAAACAAGCAAAAGAGCAAGAGACATATGTACATATATATTTATAAAGTTGAAATATTTTAATTGTATTTTTCTTCAGAGTTAGCACTAAAGAGCACCCACACAAATTTTTCGAGTGACTGACAACTATGCTCTTATTAGTAATAGTACACATGTTCTGAACATTACGGTTCAGAATACAATAACCTTACAGACCAATAGCAATGCTCAAATGCACAAAACAGTTTTTCTCATCTTACCAAATGGGAAAAAAAAAAAGGAATTGTTCAAAGAAGGTTCCCACTTCTTATCCATCTCACCACTGGACAAAATTTCATCATTTTCCCAAAAAAAAAGCAAGTACATCTTGCAATATTTTTGTATGATCATCAAATTTAGATTATTGTGAATAAGAAATGTAAAGAAGAAATTCCAGATTCTTAGGACATACAGACATTTCTTCTTCTGTATTTTGCCTGTTCTACACTGTATGTGACCTAGGTTAAATACCTGAAGTGGCTTAGAAACTTTTCAAAAACACCATTGTCAGCTACTGGCTTTTTATTTCTTAGGGAAAGATTTAGCTCTTTAGTTAATGCTGTAATTTGCACATTGTCAAGCATATGACTAATATCGCTTTTATTATCAGATATATCCTTATTTTATAATAACTGATTACAAGTATATGTTGCACAAGTTGTGGATATTTTAACAGAATGTTTTTATTTCATCAGCCAACAACAAACATGTGCCATTGAATTTAAAGTGAGTATTTCAAATGTGCAAATTCAGAAGACTCAAAGCACTCCAACAAGTTTAAACATTAGATCTGTTCTCTTTTTTTAATCTTATGAGTTGTGAACTCATATGAGAGGGAAACATTTATACAACCATTAAAATAGTCAGACTTTTAATTATTAAATATATGCATAATCCAAGTTGATCTGATCAGCTGTTTCTTTATAAATTTTCAAAGGTCAGTGAGAATTGCACCTGTTTGATAATAGCACTTCCTTATTGACAATTTATCTACACAATTTACATTGTTGATTTTTGCTATTTACAGCATAAACCACTGATCCTTTTTTTTATAATCATGTGCTGGACAGAACATAAACAAAAACAGTCAAATCTTTATTTTATGATAGCTTATATCTCAAGTAAGAACAACAGTTTTTAGCAGAAATAGCTGTAGAGATTCTGTGAAGAGGTTATACCATATGGACTGAAGAGAAATTTGTTACTCTTGCAACAAAGAACAATGACAAGAAAACAGATTTATCATTTTGAAGTAAGATCAAGGACGGCTCCGTGGAGAATTTTTTTTCAGTTAGCAGTGCATAATGAAAAGGATTTGCATTGTGCAAGAGCATAAAATATCTCTACAAATGTAAAGTGAAGATCTCTAAAAGTTACCAAAAAATGGAGGTTAAACATATATATATATATATACATATATACATACCCCTTAAAGGCCTTGAAACCACAAAAGGCATCTCACATTAGTATTTGAAATGAGTCATGATGTAGTCTTGTAATCACTTTACCTGAAGATGTCATTCATCAGTGTTGGCATGACCATATTTAAAATGGACTTACCAATTTAAATAGACTTACCAATATACAGTTTTTGCCTTTTTTTTTTATTTTCTCACTTACCTTGACAAAACATAAGAGTAAAATGTTAACATGACTCTTGAAAGTTCAATTTCCACCTTGTATAATGTATTTGGCTCAGAAATGGCATATACTTGGCACTATTCTGCTCCATCAGTGTTAATCATATTTTCTTTCAGCTTATCTTCAAAGATTTCATCTCTCTTATACATTCAGTACTTCTGGTTTCAAAGTCGTTTTTTATTTCCTTATCTATTTTTAAGTTCTTCATTGTTGGCTATTTAATTTTTTTAACATTGTTAACCAGGATCTTAGAAGGTATATACCAAAAGGTATCTAATCTATAGAATACAGAGTTCACCTTCAAAGCACATTAGATCACCCTGTACTTTAGGTTACAGAACATAAAAATATAAAAGTAAAATGGCTAAATTATATTTTGATCAGGATTCCTGCTCCAAAGTCAAGAAAGTTCATCATTATTACCAGAAGTACAGGAAGCAAAGCAGTGAGGGAATCAGAAAGGCAATTTTTAGAGGATGCATGTTTTGAAGTACTGTACATCCAGTAGAGTGCACAACAATTTAGGTCTCACCCAGGATTCTGTGGAACATAAATGCCTTTAATTTTATGGTGTGATGTATGATAGTCAGTCATAAAGTACACGGAAATTCTGAAATGTCAATGTATACAGCACTTTGTAAACAAGAAACACAGCCAGGAAGTCTGATTTGTTTCTGGAAAAAATATCCAGGCTTAAAAGACTGAAAAGGGAGAGCTGCCATCTTCTGTCTAAATTGGAACGCTATGAAGAAGGAATATTTAAGTACAACTTCACAGAATCTCAGATTTAAAGATGACTAATCCTTATGAAATCTGAGAAAATTAGATAGAGGGACAGAGGGATATTTTCTCCAGATCAGAAAAATGACAATTGTAACAAGAAGATACACATATACACGCAATCAAAGCTATATTTCAACAAGATATTCCAAACAATGATTTGGCATAAGTGTATCAGAAATAAATGTTCTTCCTTTTTTTTTCCTGTTTCAAATATGCTTTTATACTTGCTACGGTTGCCCCTGGATGTCCTACTTTTTAAGAAAATTCAGCTGATTTAAGAGTAATGTACATATTTTTATTGATTATAGAGTTCAAATAAAATAGATTTAAATGAAGACTTCAACAGAATGGAAGTTCACCCAGACAAGGAGAAATCTCTGCTTGTACAAGTGTTTTGAACTGAATCAAAGAAGGGTCATTATTTCTGTCATAGATTTTGGATAGGAGAAACCTTAAAGATAATCTAGTTCCAAGCCCCCTGGAATGGTCAGGGGCACCTTCCACTAGACCAGGTTGTTCAGAGCCCCATCCAACCTGGTCTTGACCAATGTTGTGGAAGTTTTTTAATGCTTATTTATTAACAAGTTATTACATAGGAATAACCAATTAACTAGAATGCAGTAGGTGTTTCCCTCTAGATTTGAGGCTCAAACATCTAGCTAATTTCAAGGTAGAAAACCAAAATTTTTGAGTGCAGTAGGTATAGAGTGTACTTACTCTGCCTTCCTTATCAGTCAGTGAAGAAACTGACACCTCCAGGAAACAATTCAGACCATTTAAGACATGAATCCACCAAAACATTTCAAAGACTTCACCAATCTCAAGTGATTACAGAGATCGCAAAATAGAATGACATTTTCCAGCTAAACCTAGCAGAGAAGGGACAATTTAAGCTGTGAGGCTTTCTTCTCAAAAGAACTACTTCAAAGAAGCTATACTCCTTCCAAAGCAATGTCAGAATGTGATGTGAGTGCAGCAGTAAACATCACAGACTGTAAATGACATGAAGACATGCAACAGGTAGTTTATGAACCGTAAGTGAAGCTCTTTCTTAATTATTCTGGAGAAAAAAAAAATCAAAAATTTGTTCTTGCCTTAGGAAGGAGGCAGAGACTGAGTTCATCCACTCATTTGTACAACACAACACTGTACATTTGTACAACACTGGCCTTCCAAGACAATAGAAGCACTTCAATGCTGCTGACACACTGATAGATCTTGTCAGCAGAAGGCACAAGTCAAATGGCAAATTTCAGTGGTAAGATTCGTAAAAGTGTTGAGAAACTTCTTAAAATGACCAAAATTATGTCATGTATAAGATATTAAAGAGTTTGTTTCTCAATTGAACAAGGTGCTCTGTGGCACTTCACCCATACACTATCCTTCCATATTAGAAAGGTAGCCACCACTTTGTTGTGTTGTCCACTGCTTTTTCAACCCAGCCATTTAAAAAGAAAAAAGAAAATTGTTACACTGGCCAAAAATTGTTAGAGTGGCCCTATTCAAAATTTATGACATCCCAAAATGTAAGGAAAATAGAAGCAGTCAGTTTAGGTGAGCCCAAAAATTCATCTTGCCCAGTATCTTGTTGCTGAGATAGGTCTGTTGCTTGTTGAATACCTGTTGAGTGCCTAGGGAAGACCGTAAGAAAGGAGATGATCTACAAGATCCCAAAATATACATTAATCATTTTCCCAGAGCACTAATTTCCTTGTGGAAAAGACCTCCTTTGTCTTATGTTTACTCTTGAATAGTTTCTTGTACAAAATTCCTGAGGAAAATCATAGAAAGGACAAACCTGCTGTATTTAAGTTCATTAACAAAGATATTTGAATTGAAATCTGAATTCAGATATTCTTCTTTTAAAAGAAAATGCAAACAAACAAACAAAAAACCATGAAGAAGCTAAATACCATAAACATATAACCATCTGCTTCATGTTACTTATTATTTCTGAAAAAGAAAGCGTATGCAGTCCATTTTGCATTGCCTATATCTACCACAGAAAGGAGCAGAAAAGGTAAATCAAGGACAATAATGACAGAACATGATTTAAAGAAGTACTGTGCTTGGTTCACTGTGCTTTGTAGGATCTTAGTAATTATTCAGACAAATGATAGGTACCTACAAAAAAAGTCTGTAAATCCCCAAGGTTTCATCTATTTCACAAAGAAATGCTGTGTAGCCAACAGTTCCTAGTGTTCTAATTGTAAATTTTTTGTTAAAACCTGTTAGACAGGAATCTGGCAGGGCAAGTAACGTTGTTTGATTTGTGTCAATGTTCTCACTTATTTCTATTTCTCATTCTTTTAATTAAAAAATTATCAAGGGTTTAATCATATCTCACAGCCTTGGCATATAAAGGGTGATGAAATTATGGTCACAGATGCTAATTTTGTGTGAGTTTGGAGGCATAGGAGCAAAGTGTGAATTATCAGGTAATCAGGATTTAAGACTAAATCTAAAGGAAGGAAACAAAGTTAAAAAAAAAAAAAAAAAAAAAAAAAAAAACCAAAAACCAAAACTTTAACACTTTGAGCATACAAAGGCAACATTTTCCTACATTTTCCAAAGGAAGAGATGTTGAATCTTCTCACTGTGCCATTCTGCAATGCTGGTTGCCTTGGAGAAAGCCACCCCTAATGGAAAGGTTCGCTTATTGATGCTGTATGAAATATGGTAACAATATCCATAACATTGCTTTCATAATCCAGTTTAGAAGAAAGAACGCATTTCAGAGGGGGGTGATGTTTTAAGTGGAAAAAAAAATTCTTTCTGATTATCTTACTTGTGAGAAATGCTCAGGTTTGCTTAATGCTGTTACTAAAATTCTTACAAGTGAAATTTCCAAGAATGTTCTAAAATAGTAATTGGAAGGCTGAAGAAGATACCCATTACACTATTGTCATAATCACAGTGCTGATGTCTACTCTCTAACAGACAAAGAATTATGATTTTATTAACATTGGGAAAAAAAGGCTAGTTTTCAAAATACATACTTTACTCCCCACACCTTTTCCTGTTACAGAATCTGAGGGACCAGAATTATAGCGAAATCTGCCCAACTGTGCACCATTTATACAGCAATCATATTTCTATTTTCTATTACATATGGCTGCATTATGCTTCTTTACCCACAGGTCTGCAGGTATGCTCAGGATTTGGTAATTGGCACTAGTGTTAGATGGATAACCCAGAATTAAAAAGACAATTTAATTTATATTCTGCTATGTTCTATTCAGACAACTCATTATATTAGGTGAAGTCTACTGACTACCATGAAAAATCCAGCCTCACACTGCCCAGACAAATAGAGATGTCATGGTAAAAATGGAGTAATTAATGAAGTACCATTTACATTAATAGTCCAATTTATATAACATACCAGGCTAAGTTTATCGTGTTACTTCACTAATTCTCAGCTCTGATCTCATTTGGCAAAGGATTTTTTTTTTTTTAAATTTTGACAATTTTTTTCTGTCATCTGTGTGCAGCAAAAAGAAAAATGAGTAATATCTGAATGTAGGTGATAGACCCAAAGAGACTTCCTTTATAAAATATCTCTTTAAAATTACATTTACTGTTGATATTTTTTCATCATATTTTTATTCTTTACAAGATATTTTAGATGACAATAATTCCAGGAGCGATTATGTTGATTTCCACAGAGTCACACCTAGGATGAATTTAGCCCTTTGTGTTTTCCTCAATACTCAATTGCCACTTTAACTCTGAGACGCTTGTTGGATAAAAGGGGTCTTTTCTTGATCTCAAAGCTCCTCTTATTCTGTCTGTGGCTCTTTTCCTTAGTTATGTGAAATATAATCACATTCTACTGACTAATCATGTTCTTTGTGATGCATACTTGTTATGTAGTAAATCTATTAATCCCATGGTAATTTTGAATGTTATTGTAATTCCCTTAACCACTTAAGATGTCCTTACTTCTTTCTTTGTAACAAATAAAAAATTAAATGGTGCGTATGTGGATAATATCCAAATAGTTCAGCTTTGTTTTTCTTTAACCCGTATTTGACCAAAAATATCATCTTGAACTTCTTTGAAAATAACCAAGGAATTATTTCCCCAAAAGTCTATTTAAAAAAGGACCACAAAAACCATGATTATAAAACAAGTTATACTTTTGAACTAAAAATAAGAAACTTTTATCACAGTATTTCCATTTCTGCTGATAATGGTCAGGTTTCACTACAGTTGTATCTTTTCTGGCAAGTACTTTCAAATCCAACCATACTGGATGAAAATCTAGGTCTATGAAGCAATGTCTCCTCAATCTTCTCTTTATTGTTTTATGTTGGCTTTGAGCCCTTGCCAGCCATGGCTTTCCTCTTCTGGAGCTCTTTTTTTTCCATCTGTGTCTCATAAGTTTACAAAAGAAGAGGGCACTGCATCAAGAGGAACTGAGAAAAACATATCTATGCAGGGGACAATACTAAAGATTCCAGAGGATGAGGAAATGATCAGACAAATGTTCAGTAAGAATCCTTCTTCTACCTGATCACTTTTGTCATCAAGAGATGTCTCGAGAAATCCTCCACAGTAAGGTATTCTCACTGGATATTCAGGTCTTCATTGTATTCTTTCAAGTACTGTTTTGTGACACATAAGATTTCTCATTTTTATATATATTTTGGTAAGAAACTGTGCCAGCCAGAAGTACCAAACTACATATGCATTAAGGTGAAATATAGGGCGAAAAAAAAAAGAGTCTGAAATCAAACTTACATTCTTTAAAGAATGAATAGTTATTTTGGAGGGCATGATCTGTGTCCCTCTACATAGTACTAAGGAAAAAGAGAAAGAAGGTCTAAAGTAATGTCTAACTGGTTATTTATAATGGTCTTATACCTTACAGTTTTATTGTTTTGCAAAGAATTATGGGATATTAATAACCTCTTTTGCTGGAAGACATGAATCTTTCCTATATACTACTTTTCAGGACAAAGTCTACCATGTGGCTCTGTAATATTTTAGACCTTTGCAGGGACAGGGAGTTTGACCTTTCCATGAATCAGTACAAATTCCTCAGGAAATTATAATTATCAAGGAAATATTACAGTGAGAAATCAGGAATTCCTTCTCTCCTGGAAGGTTAGGGAGAACAAAAGGTTTGGTCTACCCCTGCAAGAATGTCTTGCTCTTCACCTCATTAAGAGAAAACTATGATTTCTGAAACCTGAGACAAAGGACTTTTGTTATACATATTCTTTCTCTTGGATTTTTCATTATCATGACTATTCACGCTTAATAATAATTTAAATAATTTAAGACTATTATTTAGCATTAAAACAAGTGATAAAAACATCTTTATAGTAATGAAATATCACCTAATAGTAGGTTGAGTTGTCAAAAGGTCAAGGGAATTATCGTCATCTTCTTAGCACCTGTAGTCCACATCAGGCTTTTTCTATTGTTAAGCCCTTTGATTTAAAAGAGGTGTTGACCAGATGAAGCAGCAAAGCAGCACTGGGATGCATAGGGAAGTGGAGCATATGATATGGCAGGAAAAGCTGAGAAACCTGAATTTGTCTAGACTAAAATAGAAAAGGCTTAGGGAAGATCTAATTCCTGACTTTAACTACATA
>VZSR01003803.1:28418859-28429942 GCA_013398615.1 Brachypodius melanocephalos
CTGATTTCAGTTAGAATTTTATTAACCCTTATATCATCAGTCACAGAGATGCATCATGAAGTAAAAAGAGACCATGATCCTAAGTTGAAGTAAAAGAGTTCTCACTAAATACAAGAAAAACAAATTTCATTTTAAGAATGCTTAAACACAAGAATCAAACTATTTGCTGTGGGATGTTTTTTAATGTCCATATAGAGTTCCAGGTCCTGAGGAACCTTATACTTACAACTTTTATAATTACAAAACCAGCACTGCTTTGAGGGGGAAGTTGGACTAGAGGATCTACGAAGGTCTCTTCCAAGCTAAAAATGTTCTATGCTTCCATGAAATGTGAGGATCAACGTTCTCAACATCCCAAATGGCCATTTTGCTAGAATTCTCATCAAAATGTATTGTTCCTTCAGCTGTATTTCCTAATAATTCAGTTGCACAGCCAATTTTTTTCACAATGTACTTCAATATTGCAAACCTTTTCCAGATCTAGATTGAAGCTTTTCTCCAGTTTCATCAGTTAGTTTTTAAAATGGCATGATGATCTACAAAACACAGCATGACTTGTCCCTTATTATTTTTATTAAGTTCTGAGTTATGCAGTTTATGCACAGTCCCACAGCTGAGCCTGTGCTTACTGGATCATGTGCTTCCATGCTCACAAGAGGTGTTTGTGTACCATTAGTTATTAAATTACATTTGCACTATAGCTGCAGCTTGAGGCTCTGTGATGCAAGACTCTGAACACACACCCTTAGGTTCACCTGTCCCATCATCAACAAGTTAAAAGTCATGGGAGAGAAGACAGCAAAACTTATGAGAAGGAAAGTAAAACTCTACAAACGGGAAAATGTGTCTGAGAGTGTTGCTGAAAGACACGAGACATTTATGCAGGTCACATTTTGGAACCAAACAGATATATATTGAGGATATTTTCAGTGATTTAATCACAAGACTATTTCTTCCTTTCTTCTTCCCTTCTTCATGGCATACCAACTGGCTTCTTCAATGAAGGAAATCATAGCTCTACCTTTTCTGCACTGGCTTACAGTAAAAGGGATGATTGCTCTCTTTGGTTATTTCTGAAATAAATTCCAGCTACTGGAAAATGATGACAAATATCTTGTCTTTGTTTATTAATCCTGAATGTGGCAGAACGGTTTCTCCCTGCACAAGACACTTACCTATTTACGCTCTTCCTTGGAATGCTGGGAAAAATAATGCTTTTAGGAGGCAGTTCATCACAACTAATTTAAACCTCTACATTAGAATGAGATAAATTGAATCTTTCTTTACATACACCATAGAAACAGTCTAGTTAGGGTATCTAGAACAGAAATAGAGTATACAGGTGGATTCTCATGTTCACAGTTAGTGAATTACCAAGTTAGTTACAAATCTACCAGCCTAATATTCATAGGAGGTGACTGGCTATTTCAGACAAGGTCTGTCTGTTGGCTCTTGCTTCTGGGACTCAAACCTTCTCTTTACTGTTTCAGGTAGGCTGCTCAGCCATTATTTATGTTCACTGTTTTAAATACTATCCCCTTTAGGATAAAATATCCCAACACACTAAAAAACTTTAAGCCATAAACATCATTTAATATTAGGTCCATGTCATGGTGCATCATACCAACTCTTTATGGTAGTGACAAGCCTCAGACAATACTGTCATTTCTGTGATGGCTTAAATCAAAATAATGGTTTCCAATTACTTAACAATTCATTTTCATGCATCTATCATGCATTTTTACTCAGCTGATTATCTTATTTATGTATTCAACATCATTTAAGTTACTATCACTGTAGGAATGACACATAGCTGCTGATGTCCCACATTATAAATGTTAGATGCAATTATTTCCATATTATTCTCCTCAGTAACACAGGCTGTGTTGATTTTGTTAACCCAATGAACAGAAACCTTTCTTTATCTATTGTTTATCTGATTATCAAATAATCATTGCTTCAGTGGCACAGCTACACAAAGTAGGTTTTCTCATCTTTAGATCTACATGTGATTTTTTAATCCAAAATCACATTATCAAGTTCAACATTAAAAAGGCACAAGAAGAAAAGTATCAGAATTACCTAACATTAGTAGGTGTTGCTGGAGATAAAAATTGGTTGGTTGTCTTTTAAAAACCTTTGTGTTCTCCTCATCTATGATGTTGATAATAATGTTCAGAACCATTTTAGGAATCTATGTGCAAAACGTCGATTCAAACCATTCCACAATAAGGCGTGAGACTCAACCGTAGCATGCAGGCTCGTCAGTGGTCAAATCTCTGCCAGTATTCACCCCTTGGTCTCCTTTAAGCCATCTAACAAAAATGGATTCCAGGGACATCAAGAACAGAAAAGAAGGAGTTTAATACTGTTCTAGATACAGCACCATGTGTGAAGCAGAGGTTACTTCAGATAGTAATACTAGTGTCCATGCAATCTATATGAGGCATTTTCCTACCTCCACAACCCAATTCAGGAAGTATTCTTCAACCCTGCTTAATTCATAGGAATTCCGACATAGTAACAATGAGAGGATACAGCTTTATGTTACAACGGGACAGTGACAAAAGATGCATGCAAAATGTAGACAAAACATATTCATTTTTCACTCTCCAGAAAAAAAAAAAAAATTGAGACATTCAGGGGTTTTTTTTAAGAAGTAATGTTTTTTTCCATTGGAAACAAATTCTGGATGGAAAGTCTGTGTTCAGTTTTCCTTTGTATGTCATTCCCAGTGAACGACACAGTTGTGCCAGCAGAAGCTAGCATCTTATGGACATTAGAATGGAGTCTGAATAGGAAATTCATCAGCTTTTATCCTATTCCCTAGCCCACATATCCCAACAGAATAGTAATAATCATTGCCACCTAAAAACCTATTACCTGAGACTTCAGAAAACTTTTAAATTCCAAACTAATTGAGGAAGAAAAACTTTCCTAAGATCATCTATCCTGGAACAGCAACGGCTATCTGCCACTTAAAGCAGAATTTGACAAGTACATGCCATTACCAGAAGAACTCTTGAGACTGTTGAATGTTAGAGTAACAGATAAGTTTAATTACTTTGGTAACGGGAAATAGAGGAGGGAAAAGAACTTCATTGTCTGGAAGACAGCTTCATAAAACACAGAATACAAACTCAAGCTTGAAAGGATGACCTCTTCCATCTGCAGTTCACTGACAGCGTGGGAGGGTTTGAGAATGGAGAAAAATAAGACTCGGGTCAAATAATATTTTGCTTCATACTAGGCAAGTCTCATGTCCAGAGAAAGAAAAGGGTTATATAAAGCAGAAATATAAAATTAGCAGATGAAAGATATATGAATCTGTCATTATTCTAAGAAAGGAGACACTCAAACGAAACAGGTATTTACCTCATGGGATAAAAAAGAACAAAGCAAATCATTGCCAACTCTTAAAAGGATTGCTGAAGGGTTGCTGCAGCATGACCCTGCCCAAATTAGTCAGTCATGAAAGCATCCCCAGAGAAAAAAAAATCTTGTGAAAGATAAATCTCATATGAAAAGGAGGAAATTATACAGAATGCAAGGAACTGAGTGTTGTAGAAGTTACAGGTTTGTCACAGATACGGTATTATAAAAGAAGCACCGTTCTTGCATTTTAATAGAGTATTTCTGATGTTCAAAGTCATGACATAGCCAGAACCACTGGAAAGTGCTGTTGTTATGTTTCACAGAGGCTCACAGCAAGACCTTGGGTATTGGTAATGCCCAGGACTAATGATGTCATCCAACCCTGCCCTGAGAGTGCATTCAGCTGGGAGCCATTGAAATATCCTAACATGTCCACCTCTCTCCCCATCCATTTTTCATACAAAATAAATTTGGATGTTCACGAAAGAAGGGGTCGTGCTTGTGAAACACTGCAGTTGAACAAAGTTTTAGTTTTGGATTGTTAGGGGACCCACAATGATATGACACTAGTGCTATGAAGATCAGTTTACATGTGGCATAGAAACAACAGATCTCCCTAAGATCACTCGGTGTCTGACGGAGTATTCAAAAACTGGGATAAAACTGACATTCCTGAAAAGGGAGATGAAAACAGAAAGGTTTAAAAGGTGATGAATCATTTGGTTTCTGCAAGCCATGGTTATCCTGAGAAGACAGGAAACTGCTGGTAACAGCTGGTCTTGAATCACTTAATGTTTGTAGTATTTTGCAGTTAATTCAGGTAGATGAGGCTCAGGCAGAGTAGACTAACTGCAGAGATTTAATACAGATATTTGAGAAGTGCTGCTCGTTACATAAAAATGAAACACATCAGCAATGCATTTCTAAGCAGAGAGCACAAAAAATCTGAAAATTTAGAAGTGCTCATGTGTGAAGAGCTAATGTAGCAATCCAGAGATAAACTGAATCCTTGATAACATTAGATTATGATTGGAATCTGGAATAAAACAGCCTAAAGGAGAAATTAATGTAAGACTCAGATTTAACTCTTGATCAGTTACGAGAATTTTTCTAGCAAAGAGAGCTACAAAGACCAGACAAAGTCATGGTCTGCAGACAGTCCTCTGAGACTTGCAGACATGATAGAGAATCCAGAATACTGCAAGAAAGAGCACCTGAGGCAGAAATGCATTCAGAGGTCAAAGTATGAATCTATTGAAGTCAGAACATGATGTTCCACATGCTGGGGTAAACAGCTGGAGTCAGCTGAAACAACTGAGCCCCAGGATATGGCAAAACCAGAACTAATAGACTTACTGCTCTCTGACAGTAGTCATCCTTATGTCTCACAGGAAACACTGTCCCCACTCCTACATTGTCCTAGGACTGCATGCAGGGCATATCTAAGATTAAATCACACATTTCTGCTCAGCTGTAATTAGCAATTGGGTCATGGAGATTTTAAATTTTGCATTATGCTGCATTATATGTTAACTACTGAGCTACTGTTGTTGAGTCCAGCTAGAAAAAGAGGAAAGAGAATAACACATCTTTATCTAACCCTGATGCAAGCTATTTAAAAATAGATGTAAATATAATCTAAATGTATAAAAGGTTAAGCAGTTAGATTTTACACACTGAGGGATCCAGTTTTAGTTGCCTAGTTCTGAGAGGCAATGCTTGACCCACACATTGTTCCTGTTCAGTTAAATTACTATAGATGCAGATGATTAGATTAAACTAGTACTCACAATCTGAGGAAAAGTCCATCTTTAGGATATTGTTCTAGACATCTTCACTTGCTTCTGAGACCTCTACTTTCTGACTAAGCTAAGGTCTGTGAAGAAAGGTGGAATGTGGGCACGCACCAAGAGATAAGACAGCTACAGATGGAGTTTATAATTCTCACAGATATCAGCATCTGACAGTTAAGGGGTGCTTTGATCTGCAAAAGAGCTCGACAGACACCAGATAAGTTGTGAAAGACCGGGCAACACACACAAAAATTCCTTTAGATAGTCCAGGAGAACTGTGTCCATCCCTCATTTCAAAAGAAGAATACTTTTCTTAAGAAGCAATTTGGTGAAGGATATTTTTGATGGTTGAAAAGGCCATATCTTCAGAGCATGCATTTTCTTCTTTTTTCCACAACTGAGTTCTCTAAGTAGGCTTTAAAAGACATCATCAGAAAGTATCTTTGAAATGAAATAGGTACGTAAGTAAACTTAAACTTACAGGCTTTAAAGACTTTCCTTCAAGTGTGTATGCTTTCTTGAAGCTTGAAATCTGTCAAAATTTATATGGTATGATGAGAAATATCATGTAGCAGATGAGGCATTCTCAAATGAGAAGTTAAAACAGATCCAGTATAAAGGCCTATACAAGACATACACACCACTATAAACATTCTTAAGCTGAATAAACTCACATAGTCAATGTGTTTGTCTCTGATAATACTGGTATACTTTTATATAAATTCAATGTTATTTGCCATGATCCCCAATTCATTTTTCAAGTCTGTTCTTTCACTGTAATATTTTGAGAAAGAAGTAGCATTTAAAAAAATATGACTGTTTAACCTTGATGCTCACAAAAGAGAAAGCCATTACCAGACTAGACCATATAAGAAAAGTAAATATATCATCATGGTTATACATACCAAATATACAGGGTATAAGGAAATTACATTATCTATGCAAAAGAGACATTCTGCTCTATAATTTCAAACTGAATATTTTTTTATCTTTCATTTTGGAGAGCTTTTATCATATTCATGCTTTCCTACTTTACTAGGGAATAATGAATGACTTCAAAAGGTTATATCTTTAGTTGAAAAGACTTTCATCTGAATTTTAATTAAATAAAAGAAAAAAAAAAAAGAAAAAATTGAGAAAGGGGAAAAATATATGGTAAAGTTACCACACAATATCTCCTTCTGCCTCCAAGTGAGCACTTGTTTTCTAGCATGGTGTAAATGGCAAAAGGTATACAATATGACTTTAGGCAGCAGTGAAAACTGTATAGAAATACAGTTAACACCACATAACATAAAAAGAATTATCATCAGCAGTTATGTTTGTCGGCAAGCACAAAGAAGCAAAACAACACCTACTAGCTGTCTCAGGACAGCAGATAGAACCTGTCAAATGCTAAGAAGTAGTCATCCCCATGATGAATTATTAGACAGCTGAATCCAAAATGCTAAAGCCCGTTTATCGTTTCTTCTAGTTTTGTTTTCATTATAGAAAGACTATTTTTACACTGTTTCAGTCTCTCCTATAAATTATTCCCACAAACACTTCTATTTGAGCAAGTGAGCCATTTTTTCAGTAAAGTTCTATATATGTGAACATAATTATTTGTGAGAACAGGTTACAGAACTGTGTGTAGCACACAGCAAACATTATCCTCTGGTCACAAACAGAAACTGAACACAAAACAGAGAGCTAGAATAGCTTGTCATTTGAGAAGAATAATGCCCCAAATCCATATGCAATATAATGAAAATCCTCTTAATATTACTAAGCACAGTATGTCTGCTTACATATTTCCATATGTATTTGAAGCACTATGTATACAAAGCCCTTGAACACCTTTCAGATCCTATGCAACATAAGACTGATCATAACAGTGATTATTTACAGAATATCAGAGTTGGAAGCCAGCAATGGCTTACAGCAAATCGTTCATGTCCAATTCAAGATGTGAAAAGAGAATGGTTAAAAGTTAAGAAGTTAAAAATTAACAATGGTATGAAATATTATTTTAAAGTGAATATTTCTAGGCTATTCACTCTCCTCAAAACACCTAAGCCTTAAAAAACAATGTTGTTGTTGTTTTTTAAATGAACCTTCCCAATGAACCAGATTGCCTTCTTTCTCAAATGTTTTCTGATTTATGGATTCTTTCAATATAAGGATTTTTCTTGTGTAAAATAGAAGACCAAAAGCTGACTAATGTTCTGCAGAATTTTTGGACTAATCAAATGGCAGGCCATGGTGTAAAGCAAACCAAGTAGAACTTCCAACTGGCTGGATCACATGCAGACAACCAGAAGAAAAACATAGCAGATACAAATCTGAATGAAGGACATGACGTCAATGAAGAAAATTGTGCTTCTTGATGAAGAAGCCAAAATATCATTACAATAAAGATGACACTATAAGTCATAACAAATAGAAGCACCTTGCATGTGGCTCTGCAGCTTTTCACATCTCCCACTGAGTTAAAGAAACAACATTCTCAGGGTCAGAAGAATGTAACCAAGACATGATTTGGTCCACTGAGTTCAAGTAGAAAAATATTGCAGACCCATTGCTGTAAATTGTAACTGGTAATAAAAGCAGTAGACCTGTCTGGACTAGGGAAGAAATTACGTATAAAAGTCTGCTAAAATGTCTAGAGAACACAGGAACACATTTTTCAAAGTAAAGAGTGAATGAAATATAGGCGCTATATCCTGCAAGGATCTTCTGGAATGTATTTTGAACAACAAACCATTGTACCCTTTGGCAATTACTTGTTTAATAAGAAATAACCAACAAGTAATGAATACAAACAACAGAAGTCATTTGTGAATTTTAGCTCTCCGCTGACTTCATAGTACCAAAAACTTTATCATAACAGCAACCAGATACATCATTTAGTGGTGTTTCTAGACTGTGGCTCTCTAGATGAACAACATTTGAACTAAAATTCTCCTTTTATACTGATGACCGGCACAAGCCTACAAAAACCCTAGACTTTGAGAACTTTATTAGCACTTTGGCTTCAAGCAGAGTAACTCTGTCCTAAACTTCATTGTAGAAGTGCCAAATTAAAATAAGAGATTCTTTGTGCCATTTCCTCAAAATGAAACAAAAGTGTTAATACATTAACCTTGGACCTAAACTTATGTCATTATCTGCCAGATAACTTTATACAATAGAATAACTTTATAATCACTGCTGTAATTAGTGATGCTTTCTTTTGTCTACCGCACTGTTCAATTAACACACAATGTACAGGAAATATTCCACTTTCATTTGCAAGGCATATAATTTGTTATACTTGATTAAACTTTTGGGTAATATGGAAAAAATCCTTTACTTTCTAGTTTCTATGTTGAGGATTCTTTTTAGTGGAGAAGGATGTTTGCTTTGTTTAAATAAACCCTATATTTTGTATTTCCAGAAGAAAAATATTGTGGAATGAAACAGTGAATATATAAAGAGAGAACAAAATCCAAGAAATAAACTCATTGACAGAGTCATAACAATAGGTAGGCTGTTTGAGACATTGAGAAAAAATTTGAGTCTGCATCTAAAGAGTAAATATTTATTTTTATGATAAATGTATATCTAATTCATCCAGGGATACATTCCTCCCTGGGGAAAAACCCTCTTAAGAGCTGCACATCTTCAGTTAACAGATTTTAGGCTGTAATTCAATATACTCAGTAATACACACTGAGGAATTCCATTTTCATGTCCTGAGATAGCAAACGTTTTTTTTCCACTCCAAGTGGAGCAGGATTGCTGAAGCTGTTTGTAAAACCATAGAGGTTCATTGTATTTTTTATTTGTCTGATGACTTTCTAGTTATGGCTGAAGTAAAAAATGTTAGAAGGGGAGGTGTTTTTAAGTCAAGAAACGTAGCTATTCCAAATATCCCTCATGTCAAAAAATGCACTGAGAAATATTAGAAAGTAAGATGTATAAATAAATTAATTAATCAGCGTCTTCTGCTTTCTATGAAGAGTCCATCTGAAGTAACATTCATTAAAGTTTGCAATTTTCAAGAGTTTTGAAATTCAAAATAATTCAAGTGATAATTTATAGAAACCATTACACTACATACCTGTAGGTTTTATTATAATATGTTGTGTTATATTTTATATATGCCTACATATATCTGTTTGTTTTCTGTTTTATAACTGCATAATGCAATTGTAGTATTACATATCAGAATTATTTTATGCTACAGTAATGATGTGAATTTTTATTGTGATATTTAATTTAAATATATGTGCATTTATACAATCACTTATATAAGTCCCTCCTGGGGTAAGTATGTAACATTAAAAAGAGCATTCCAAATGGAAAAGGCTTATTTTATTTCTGTTAGGAAAAGCCAGCCTGCTGCAGGTAATTTTTTGTAACATTGTATATCTCACTATTTGACCAATGGCACAGTGAACCCTGTTACATATCCCGTAAGGCTTTCAAAAACTTCTATTATAATTTTTATTATCATCTGTCCCAAAGCCAAAAGCATCTGTGGATGGAAGGAACTCTTACGGCTTTTATTGAGTTTAAAATAAAGTCAAAATCTGGAAATCAGTGACAGAAAGGATAATTGCTCCAACTGTTGAAAGGTAATTGGATTAGAATAATAAGTATATATTTCTGTTTGGTAGTTACTGTATTTCCCAGAAAAAACTGTTGTGCAAAGGTAATTGCACTGGAGATTTTCAAAGGCATGCTTTTATTTCCACAGATACTGTGTTTTACACAGTGCAATTATGATAATATCAATTAAATTTATTACAAAGAGATAAAGATATATTTTATAGAATATTTTATGTATTCCAGCATCTGATCTATGAGGTGATACACTGGGATCTTCCAATAGAAAGGTTGAAAGACTTCATACAATGTTCATTGTGACTACACTGTGTGGGTGCCACTTGTCCAAATAAGCCATGGGTTTTGACTTGGGGCCCCTGCTGAGCCTTGTTTGTCAGTCTGGTGTATAAACAGCAGCACCCTCAGATGAGGAGTGCCTGTAGGCCCTGGGCTTGCAGCCTCAAGAGTTACAATCACACAGGCTTGACCAAGCTGTAGAAGATTCCCTCCTACTGCCTTCCACCATAAAATCAAATAAGCGATGAAGATCCAAGTCAACCTATACAACCGAGGCTCTGAAAACCTGTCTGGAAAAATTTACATTCCAGGCTTAGGATGACTGGGTTTTTTGAGGGAAATGGACCACAGTTAGGATCAGGCTCAGGCTAAGGTGCAGTCTATGTGTATGCTTGGGGACATGACAGTTCTGAATTCCCAGGTCTGAATGTTCACCTGAGCCATTCCCAGAACTCTGATGGGTTGAAAACCCTACAGATCTCCACTTTCAATACACTACCTTTTACTGGCCTGAGAAACTCAAGTTCAAATTTTCACGGGACATGAAAAATAAGTGAGTACAGAAATGGTACCTGTGTCAATATCTGAACAGGTGCATAATGTGGAGCCTGAGTTACCCACTGCCTTGCATCCAAAGCACTCCAGTTACTGGGTTCAGATCAGCAGCAGTGTCCTTGCACTGTAGCCAGCTCTGCTGATTAAACCCTGCTGAGGCTACAAGTAAGCTGTCACTTGTAAAACACTCATTGGTCTCTTTGCTATTACCCAAAACTAACAGCTTAGAAGCCCTAGGTGCAAAGAGCATTTACGTATTGCTGATATTCAGCTTCCGATACTCTTTTAAGTTGTGTCAAATTCAGATCACCTCCCTCTGTATGTACAAATTCAGGAGCCATATTTTCTTTGCGATATACTGAGGAGAATATTTTAACTATAGTAAAAAGAGGAGATGCTGTTCTAGGAATAGCTTCTGTCCTTGTTGTGGCTTGTTCCCTGTTAGATAAGGTTGCTTTCTCAGTAGATGCTGAATGTAAATGTAGATAAAC
>VZSR01003803.1:28429982-28449864 GCA_013398615.1 Brachypodius melanocephalos
AAGACTGGTTTTGGAGCTTTTACTAATCTGCTACTGATGTTGCAGTTATTTATGAGTTTCAAAGTTTACATCAAAGTCAACAAGCATATATTGTATTATTAAAAAGTTGTTTTGGAATAGGAAGAAAAAAGTATAAAATTATTTTTGCTTTTTCTCTCAGTGCACATTATCCCTTGCTTAAGTATATGGTTAACAGTACTTATTAAACATTTTTTCAAATTCCAGTTATACTGTGATTTTAACCCATTTTTTCCAATAAATATTTTTAAAATATTTTTTACTATTTATATTTTTTAACAATTTGAAATGTACATTTAATCCCTTCAATAAATTTCAAGTGACCAGTTATGTAACATGGATAGTATAATATATAAAGTTAGTAATCCAGAAAAATATAGCTATCTTGACTGAATAGTGATAATGATAAATTAATAGCTGTTTGAATAAATATGATGACCTGAATTTTCTTATTACATTAAGCATGCTGCAGTTTAGGTATCTACACTTATTTCCTTTTACATCTGATGAGACAGAAACAGTTATTTAGCATACAGTACAACAGACCTGGTTTAGACATCTAGCTCAAGAGAGCTCTTTGAACTTCTCCTTAGAAGCACTTTTTTCTCCCGGATGATTCACTCTATATTGCACATTTCTGCATGTAATCAGTTGAATTTCACTGCCTGGCATTCCTCAAGCAGTGTCTCCAAAGCAAAGCAGCCACTGACTGTGAGGCAGACATTCCCAGAATAGTCATCCTTTTCCCAAGCAGTACAGTAGCATGCAATTTCCCCATAATTTTCTCAGCATCAGGCTAAAGGTTAGGTGAGACAGATATGACTAGGCTAAGAGTATTTTGTTTATTGAGAATTTCAGACTTGTAGAATTTTGTAATAACTTGGTTTTGGTTACCCCAAATATAGGGTCTCTATATATTTACTTGGCACAACTGGTAAATCTTTTAACCTGCCAGACAAGAACCCAGCAGGCTGGGATTTTTCCTCATGCATTTCTATTTCTGCCTCCATACATCTTGAAACCAGTTTAATATAACAGGGAGGGGATCTTGTTACATTAACTCTATATAAAAGTCTTTAGGGGAGGAGGAGAGATGTGGGTCTCTCTCCTTCCATATCAAAAAAGCCCCTCTATGTATTTAGAGAATTCCCAATTTATAAATGTCTGTTAGACAATCCCACCAAATTAGGTAATTGTAGCGCCTTTTTCATTGCTACCAGGGAGAATCTTGTTTCATTGTTTGAAGAGGAGCTGTAAGTAAGCAACTTACCTTGTAGAGAGGGTATAGTGTCAGGGATCATAAGTGGCTGGAGGCATCTTCCAATAGGCTTTCAGTCAGCCAGCAAACTTCAGAGATGGTCAGGTTGTTAGAGATACACCTGTCATCACTGATCCCTATGCTTATATCAAGGTAGCTCCTCAGGCAGCCCAGAGGTTTCCTGGATTCAGTGCTGAGTTGCTCACCTCACTGTAGATCCTATGAGGGAAGAACACATATATCTAACTCTAAACTCTGAATTTCACTTTGTCCCAAGGAAGACAAGTTAAACTGGAAATTTATCAAATCCTTATTTTTGATCTAGCTCATTCTTTTTCTTTCAGTGGCTCAATACAGTGTAAATTATTCTCTACAACAGCCTCAACAGAAGATAATCATTGGTAACAGTGGCTGAGCCATGTAAACACTTAGTTTCATTATGTGAGAATATCTGGCTGATTTGGCAATTCAGTCAGAAACTGCCTCTGTTCCTGTTTAGTCAGGTCTTCTCAAAATTAGATAATACAGTGAATATCCATGGAAGACTTTGTAAGGAAGAGGTGGAGTATGGAGTTTTAGAATTTCCAAATGTTATCAACTATTTTTAGTACACCAGGAAAAGTCAGATAGCTGGGACAAAAGACAGCAGTTAGAAGTATATGAGGAGGACAGACTTTCTTTCAATTTTTTGTAAGAGATGGGAAAAGCCGTAGAAGTCAATAAATAATGAAACTCTGTACTCTAGACAAAATGCAAAAAGTATTACTCTTAAGGAAACTGCTACAGGTAGGGGAAGAGGCATTCCAGAGAGAAGTAAATTTGCATTAACTGAGTAAAACTGCTTTTTCACTTCAAAAGAAACTATGGAAAGAAAAGGGTAGCGATTTGAGTTGAGGTAACAATGTGATTAGGTATTTCACAAGTACTTTTGGTGACCTCAGAAATTAAAGATCAGGAGCTAGATCCTGAATGCCAGAAGGATGCTCAATAGAGCATCACAGATATATCCATACTGTATAGGGAGTAAAAATAATGGCAACAACAATTTTAGTGAAATTTCTCTTGTATCAACCTGACCTTGAACACTTCCGAGGACTGGACATTTGCATCTTCTCCAAGAGCCCTGTTCCAGTATCCCACCACGTTCACCATAAAATGTTTCTTTCTTACATCTTCTCTGAATCTGCTCTCTTTCAGTTGAAACCATTGACCACTGCCCTGTCACAATATCCCTGGTAAAAAGTCTCTCTCAAGCTTTATTGTAAGACCCTTTAAATACTGGAAGATGCTAGAAGGTCTCCCTGGAACCTGCTCTTCTCCAGACTGAACAATCCCAACATATCTCTCAGCATGTCTTCACAGAAGAGGTGCTCAAGCTCACTATCATTTTCGTGGTCCCTCTCTCAGCTGGCTGCAACAGATCCTTATCTTTCCTTTTGATCCTATCTTTTTGTGCTGAGGACCCCCGAGCTGGAAGAAGTGCTCCAGGTAGGGTCCCACAAACATGGAGTTAAAGAGGCAGAATCACCTATTGCTCACTCTTTTGATGCAGGCCAAGATACATTTGTCTTTCTGGGCTGCAGGAACACATGGGCAGCCCATGGACAGCTTTTCATCCACCAGTATCCCCACGTTCCTTTTTTCAGGGCCGCTTTCCATACATGCATCCCTCAGTCTTTGCAGGTAGTGGGGATTGCCCCAACCCAGGTGCAGGACCCTGCACTTAGCCTTGTTGACTTTCATGAGCTCCTCACAGGCCCACTTTTCAACCTGCAAAGGTCCCTGTGGATGCCATCCCTGTACCTACAGAACTCACACGTAGATCTAACCTTCCTCATGGGTATTAAAAAAAATAAAATAATATTGTCAATATTAAAACGTTTAATGTGCTTACAGAAATAAAAAGAAACCTACCTAGATGATCTTCATTGTTAAATCTGTGTCATCACTTGAACTTTAAAAAAGGAATTTATGCTTTACTAATAACAGCTGCTATGCCCCCAACTCCCCCAAAATCAACCACTAACTTCTGCCAAATATTTAATAAGATAGAAAGAATTCTTCATTATGAGAACAGATGAAAACCAAACAAAAACATTCTGACTTTTGACAGAACATGACATTTAGGACTGAATATATTGAAAGACATGGAAGTGAAACAAACCACCTTATGCTTTGTACATTTCAAGTAGATGAATTTCATTGACAACTCAACCCAGAAGTAAAGTAAGTTTCATCTACCTAAAACACATCCATGTTCCTATGATCTTAGATACAAACAAAATAATATGAATACAACATGAAATTAAATGTTTAATTTTGATTTTTTTCAAAAAGAAAAAAATAAAAAACAAATGACTGTATTTTCAGCAATTTTTTTCTTTTATTTCAGCAAAAATTCTTGAGCTACACATGTTTTATATGTGACATGATATTTATGACATTCTGGGGAAAATTTGTGTGTTAATTTCTGTTTAATTCATGTGTTAAACAGCGATGGATCATCAGAGTGGGAATCACAACATAATAGATCAACTAAGAGAAGAAAGCTTTTTACACCTAGAAAATGCTCTTGGCCAAAACATAGAATTGTCTTCTAATTTTAAAACTTATTTGCTATTTTAATTTGATATATTTAAGTTACTTTGACTTTCATAAAAAGAAGGAAATTACAGCCATTAGTAACTCTAATGTTTTGTAAATGTGCTAAAGGGCACAAAATGGCACAATATATGCTGCTTTCAGTATTTCCTACCCATACAAATTGGCCATGCAGAATGTTGACCTATCCAGATGCTCCTCAATCCTGAAATAATTCTAAGCAGACTTGCATAAGAATGGAAAAGAGTCAATGTAAATCATTTTAATTCCCAGTCTCACCATTTTTCTTTTTTTATAATGTTCCATCCAGACTGAGGTCACACATCCTAGGAAATTACTGCAGCATGATAGCAGGTTATATTAGCTAATTTCTATCTTAATTCATAACTCATCATGTTGTGGGTTTTATTAGGGTAGCCCTATAGAATTCTGATTAAAGAGAGGCTGGTGAAATCATAGAATCCCTATCTTTCTTCTGCCTTACAACAGAGTCCAAAAGTAACCAGTGGTATTTATTCACATGGTGTGCAAAACACACAGGGTCCTCTGTCATCTTTGATAGGTTATGTGCTCCAAAATGAATATCAAACAGCCTGTTGGCATCATCAATCGTGAAAAAGGTATCTTTTCTCCTCTATTTGCAGCCTTAATTTCTTTGGAATAAGAAAAAAAGATGTCCTCCTAGTATCCTTCCCTAAAAATTCTATCTTTAAGCTCATAGATCTATATAGACTAAGCAGAAGAGATTTTGCTACTTTGTGAAAAAGGTGAATTCTTTGGCCTTGAAACATTACTTGGATTTTTGCTTTTTTTTCTTTCCTTTTTCTTGTTTGTCTGCAGAGAGAATAGTATCACTTTGTGAAGACTCTACAAAAGAAATAATTTCAGGAGTCATCTTGTCATCTACAAGAAGAAGGACACACAGATGTTTTAGCTGCAGGTCAGAGTGGCTTTTTTGAAACCACTAATCTACTAAGCACAAAAGTACCTCATCTCTTCAACATCAGCAGCAGTTAATCTGAAAACTTTTCTGCTTTTAAAATAATTTCCCAGATGCTTAGTTTTAAAGGAAAGTGACATACATGGTAACAATTACTTTTACATTAGTGCAATTTTCCTTGAAGGCACCAGACTTTGAAAATGACCCATAGTATTTAGTACCACTGTTTCTTAAAATATTTGCATCAGCAACTGGAGATCCTCAAATCATGTCTCTTACATTTCTATATTTGCTTAGTTTTTTTAAGGAACAGATGTATTATTATTTAAGTTTATTGATATAAGCAAACATTTAAGTTTTATGTTTTTCAACATGAACATTTGTATGTGCTTTCAGCAAAAAATTGTCAAAATTAAGCCTCTTTTTCATACGTAGAAGAGGTCTTACATTGGGCAGAAAGGGGAATCCTCTATATAGTAATGAAGTAATCTCCTGTCAGTTCTAATTAACCTGGTCTATAGGTGAGGTGTGTACAGAGACATTGTGAAATCAAGGATTTCCTGGACACATCTTTTCATGAGGTAAGGACTGATATCTGGCTCCCAAATACAGATCACTACTCTCTCTGCTTTGATAAGTGTGGGTTGTTTTTTTTTTTTTTTTTAATAAATCTCTTCCTCTTACTGTTCATGTGAAGCTTTTGGTACAAACCCAGAAGTTTTACTAGGGTTTACTTTCTGATGCTGCATGTAATCTGTACTGCAGCTTCATCACAGTGCCCAGAATCATGAAATTTGTGAGCCATAGCTTTAAAAGAGAGCATAAATACTTGCTTTGTATACTTGTCTCCATCTCCAAATTTGAAAAGTGGGAAAGACAGCAATCCTTAGCTTTCCCCTAGGGAATAAGTGAACAGCCCCCTGGTCCAGCAATATTAGTCATGACAGAGAAGTTGACAGTGTCATCCTAGTTTCTACCAAGCCCCAGCTTCACTGTTTCAATTCCTATCAGTGCAAATAGCCAGAAAAGGATTATTTACACTCACACTCCTCATAGAATAGCAGGTTTGTTCACTGGGGTAAGAATCCACAAATGTATTTGGGGTGCCTTGTACTCTTTGCATTGCCCATCACTGTCATTAGATCAAATAGAAACAAGGAAAACATAAAAACAAGACAAAGATTTGTAGTCTATGGATAGAAAAGGAGATTTTTTCATTTTTACCATGGTATCAAATGGCACATTTTTCACTTCTTAGAATGTTTAATACACAAGTGAAAGAAAAGTAAGTCTATCTGGACCTCTGCCAGATTTTTGTGTCAGAGGAGGAGAGGAGTCGTATAATCTCCTCACAAAGGAGTTTACAGAGTCTTTCACTTCTTCCCTGTGCTGCAAGACACCTTTCTGCCCAGTCAATTTAGGACCTGGACCAGGTCATAGAAATTATTTGTATAGGTAAATAACCCTACAAAAAGATCAAGCTGGGAAAGTCTGAAGTAGGGGATGGGAAAAATTTCCACAAGAATTACTACTGAAGAACATGAAGCTGTAACTTAAAAAAAACCAAAAAATTCTTCCAATCAAGTACACAAAGTAAAAATACAGGTGAATAATTGTATATCTGCAAAACCAATTTGAAGAACAAAAGACTGAAGCAACTCTATTGTTGTCTTCTGTCATTAGGAGTAAGGCCAGATAGGAAACTTGTATTAATGTCAAAATAAATTTTAGTTTTTTCAAGTGATATGAAAAAAAAACCTTCCTTAGAAAATACAGATGTGATATGAAAATGCAAGAAGTATTGATGCAATTTTCAGTTTTCCTAAGGGTTCCTATGATACAGGCTCTATTTATCATGTATATCTCTTAGCTAGAGCTGAAGCATTTGGTCATTTTACTTGTCAGATTTTGCCTCACTATTAAAACAGAAAATCAAATTAAGAGACTGCCTTTCCTCAATTTTGACTCCTTTATTTCACAGGCCTGTATCCACTGATTTGAGGATTTTGTTTTACTCAGAGAATAAAAGTAAAACTGCAATAGCTTGATTTAAGCCTAAGTAAATGTGTTCTTTTATTCTATTTCCCTCATGGTTGTTTTATCTAATTTTACCCTCCTTTCCCTTAGAACTCATACTCTCATTTCATTCTTAAAAGACTCCTACAACTCTTAGGCAGATAATTTTAAAATGCAATAGATTTTTTTTCCAAAACTCTTACTTTTTTCTATGTTATGTACTTCACAGACATCTTACTGGGGGTCAACCTCTTTCTGCTTTGGTACACAAATAATTGCATTATCACTTTGTTATCAGGCAAAAGATCAGCTAACAGTTCAAAGTTTAGGGTCAAGTGAAATCTATCTGTGGCTTTATGGGTAATTAGGTTAGGTTACAAAAGTCAAGTGAATATTCATTAGTTACAGAATGAATACTCAGCATGTAGTGGTAATTTGCATTTCCCCATGCTTCCAAACCTAATTCATGACTAGTATTGACACAGCAATCACATTACAGGCATTATTTCCTTCCAGACAAAGAAATAATTGATTTGTTATAATCCTTAAAGTATTCCATCAAAACTTTCTAATTTTCCTTTAGAAATCTGATAAAATTAATGCTACTTTCTCGTCTGTTATTGCTGACCTTTCTCCACAGTTTTTCAAGTGGACTTACGTGAAATAGTGGAAGTTGTAGCAATTGACATAATTTTATTAAGTAACATTATTCCATTTTCTACAGAGCCTGATTGACATATTAATGTCAGCAACATTTATATCTCAGCAGTGAGTTAAAAGAATTTTAAAAGCCTGAAAAAGATTACCCAGGACATTACATAACATGTGACTGGACCTTAGATACATATGTTCTATAAAAAATTTCGTTACATTTACTTAACATCAGACATTTCTCATCACTTTCAGCCATTATAGTTTTTTTACCAAACGTTTACTCAAGTTCCATTAGTACAGCACCTGTGTTAAATAGCAGAATTTCAGTCCTGTACTTTTTTTTTCATGGAAAGAATTTCACAAGGAACAACCCAACAATATAGGGATGGCTACATAAAACTAATTTGTGATGATTGCATGTATAAAAGAATCTTCCCTTGTCAGTAAGTAAAAGTAGATTCATCAGCATCTCTAGTAACTGCTGATTTTTGCAGTCTTTCATCTTGGAGTTCCAGCCATTTCTATGAGCTCTCTAACTCTTCACATGTCCCAAGCCAACGCAGTTAGTGAAGAGTTTTTAGTGCTGAATAGACAGGTAGAGACTCTTTCTGTTCTCCTTACCAATCCATAAAATAAAATCAAAAAATCAATAAAGCCAGACATCTCTCCATTGCTTTGGAGAAGAACAAAATACAGCAGGTATTTTTGCTTCTTATTTTTAATAATGGAAATTTCCAATTAAAATATTATAACACTAAGTAGATAGCAAACTATTTTCAAAAATTCAAATGAACAGAGCCACTATACATATTTTAAAATTTTAACTCACTGAAATCAATGGGCCAGTCATTGAATTTCATGAAACCAGAACTTTGTCAATTACATTTTGCCAGTGGTTTAGCAGCAAAGAATTAAGGAAAATCCATTCAATATCCAAGTCGAATTTCTTTAGAGATTTGATTATTATTTTTTTAAAGTTATCACACCTCACTTTAAGACACAGGTGTGTATCTGCATATATTTTATTCCAGGACCTTTATATTTATCTTTCCAGAATTATATTGCTGAGAGTATCAACTCCAGCAAAAATATTTTTGAAACAAGGTGTTGGAGTTTTTTTAATCTGGATGAATACAATGGCCAGAAGTGTTCACTCAGCCACTTCGCATCTCCAAAAAGATCCATATGTCATAAGTTATTCGACATTAAAAGACAAAAGAGGATTAAGCAGGAAAGTTATATTTGGAATTTTGCCTATAAATTTCATTAACTGAGCATCTTGCATGAGCAATACTAAGTGAAGGAGATGGAAGGGCATCTTGGAATACAGAAAAAGTAGCTTCTTTCACTAAGGAAAATAGGTATTTGCAAAATACATGGTTCACAGACTCTGGAGGAAGATGTTAACTATATATCCCACTGGAATGAGAAAGATAATTCATGTTGGAAAATATCTATGCTGATACCTGGTCATGGACTGATTGTGTGCCCATTTGGCCAGTATCTAGACTAAAAAGCTTAAAATAAAGCACCTTGTCAATAGACAGAACAAATTTCAGCATTTGGCATTCACTCACTGCTTGAAAAATACTCAAGGAAGCCATAATATGTATTGTATTTTTGTTTTTTCTTTTCCACCAATGGGAAAGAACCCAGATTCTTTGCAAAACTGACCGAATTTAAATTTTCTCATGTAGAGTTAGTGAGGAAATTAAGCTATCTTATAGGTCACTTCATTGGCTTCTTTATCAATTTAAAGATTTTTCATTGTCTCATAAGACAATTTATCACTCCAATGTTTTCATTGTACTCTGCTTCAAGCTACTGAAAAACAGGTAATATATTACACAACTTGCTGGCCAGATGTACAGCTCGATTAGCAAGTTTTGCATACTGAACATGCATATCAGTTCATGTAAACACCCATCACTATAGGATCTAAATGCCTCAAAGGTAACTATTTATTCTCTGAAGTTATCAACCCAATCTATAGAGGTAATACTGTTACACTGACATACAGTACACAGAGAGAAATTTCACAGAAAACCCATTCTGTACTAGAGTGGCCAAAACAGAAGACATTTTGATGAACATTTTTTTTTCCCCTCACCTTTATTTTCCTTCTGCTCCCCAAACACAGCCTGGAACAGGATAAGAAGTATAGACATTTTCTGGTATCTGAACCAAGCTTCTCAAGATGCCTTATAAAGAGGATGGCTTCTTCTAAACCATCCACTTTCCATGTAGGAGCCCAACAAACCAGTGTAGAAACCCTTTAGGAGAGGAAGATACTCAGCAGCTCCTCAGGCTTCCTACTGGGGTTAATAACTTGAGTCAGCATGTGCAGCTGTTGTGAGAAAACTGCACAGCTTGGATAGGTAGTGAGGCACGAGGAATCTGGTATTGCCAAAGAAAGGGAAAGGACTTGAGTGTGTTATTCCCCTTATGGCCAACAGGAACATTTGAAGCGGAGAAAATAAAGATTTAGAACTAATTTAAAATTATGTATTAAAAGCATTGTTTGAGCTTTCACAAACTTTTCTATCATACCCAATTTTAAAAAGTTTTTTCCTCAAATCTCATTTTAATTTTACACTGCTGAAATACAGAGGAAATTATTTTGGTTTACATCTGTGTAACAGATATCAGCATCAGACCCACTGTCTCCATTTTAAGCAAGTCATGAATGACCATTCTTCATGGTCATACAAAATGATACAGAGGTCTCTTGGCACAATCATTACTTTTTCCATTTTCTGTAGACAAACAAACCCATAAAACAGAACTGACAGATGTTATAACCCAAGAAAATGAAAGAGGAAAACCCACCATACGGAAGAACTAAAGAAATTCTAAATAAAGTAAGACTGTGACAACCTTCTGGAATACACCTACTTGTATTTCAGGATTTGGAAAGCATAAAAGGTATGTAAAAAAAAGTTACTGCAATTGCTGTCCTTGCTACATCAGGGTACTGCAAAGAGCAGCAGAAAGATCCCAAAACACTTGGTGAGGATGAGCAATACAAGTTTCTTTCAATCTGTAATGCATCAGATCTATATAAATATTTTCATTTTAATGTGGCTTAAATTTCAAGTTTGTTTTTTTTAAGTATGATTATGATTTTTGAAATAGCTTAGTGTGTGCTTTACTTACACTCAATATCCAACATAAAAATGTACACTTTTCCACATACAGTATTGAGAACATATTGTGACATAAATTAACAATTGATAGTCAACTAAAATTTATAATTTCAAGTAACTAAAGTTCTCAGACAATGAAAGCTTCATTCTTTGTTGAAATGATGATCTGAAATTCAGCCTCAGTCACATCAGACTGTAGTTGGAAACTTCTGAAGTATCAGCTCTCAGGCTGAAGCTACCCTCAACTTAGTGGGGAAAAAAGCATTTCTTTGAAAACATTCCTTTTCACATATATATGCACAGTCTGGAGATTTACCAGATTCTCTGATTTGTGTGGTTTCAAATGTAGCAATTTCAAGAAACTCACTTAATAGACACCACAGCTCAGGCTGCAGTTGAAAGCATAGGTTTCAACTTTGCTGGAGGTTTTGGGAACATAGAAATTAATAATAGATTGCACTGAATAAAACACAAACAGCACATAAAAATTCTCACACTGACAAAGAGTTTATTCCTACTTTTTCCCTATCCTGGGGCACATGGAGCCAAGGCAGACAACTGCAATGCATGTTACCACCAATGAATTAGTGTTTCATAACAACATCAAACCTTGTCAGTAAAGCTGAAAGCTGGCTTTCAGGAGTTTAAACTGGATTTTGCTCCAAGGTCTGCAGTTGTATAATTTTCTGACTTTGGACTTCCTCAGATTCCAACACTGAATGTGATATTTTTAAAGGGAAGTGCGCACATACATAAACACATCCATTTCTATTTGCCTGTGTTTGTGGACACCTGTCTTTACCAGTCATTCTGTCTACTAAGCTGTTTATTTGAGTAGTGACAGTAATTGGAAACCAGTGTCATAGAACTGTAACTGCAAATGCAGAATTAACCAAGCAAGCTGCCTTGGTCCTTGTACAACTGCTCATTGAAGCATAAAGCCCTTCCAAGTAAAATGCATGCAGAGCTATTGCAAGGTTCAATTAATGGTTTTCAAGTTGCTTAGGACACTGAATTAAATGAAGATAAACACAGGAGAAATGGTTCATATGTGTTTAAAATCAGTCTCTATAGCTTTTAGACTTTATATGTTCTAGATGCAGTTGCACTAGTTGCTAACACAAAGGAGCCATAAAACTGACTTAACCAGCCAGTTAAACTACATTAACGGGTACAATTTGTATCCTTGTAGTGGATGCCTTGGGTCATCAGATTAATTCAAAGCAGCTGGAGTAAAGGAGGGAAGGCAACCTTTGAAGTAGGTGAGATCCCTTAGAGCTTGATCCCCAGCCAATTGACATCAGTAGTAAGATTCCCATTTGTCTTAAACTGCTGATCATAATTAGTCTAACTTAATAGATTGCATCAGCCATTTCCCCTGTACTCTAGTGTTGACCTCAAAAACTGTTTGCTAGCCCTTTTCTCTAAATAACAACCAGGGACTTCAGTGTGGCTTAAAACACAGCATCAGCTGCAGTGATTTTTTAAGGTGAATACAAAACTATGGTTGTGCTGTAGATAGCATTTCTGCAATAAAATTCTGAGCCATATTTTTGGTTGCTTTCAATGCTTGAATAATTCTCTCTAGCTGATGATACACCTTGAATGATTTGGGTGTTGTGGTAGTTTCAATGATGAATGCTTAATCTCTTCACTCTAGTTTATGTTCTTTCTCATTCCTTCTCTGTCTCATGGCTGCAACGTCCTTTGCACAGACCTGCCAAAAGCTTAGGAAAGCTGACACTGTTCTTCTCTCCTTTTCCTAGTACCAATTGCTAGAATCCAGAAAAGTTCTTCAGAATAACAAATATTGTAAGGGATAAGCAAGGAGAAATTATGAGACACTTATTCTGGTCAAGTTTCCATAAACTTCAAAAATTCCAATGGTTGTTTCTGCTGGGGATTTTTATTGCTAATATCCAGGCTCTAAAATCTCATGGCTAACGTGTTTCCCTCACACACATCACCTTAATTACCCTCAGCCTTTTCACTTTCTCCCTGCTGTTTCGATATTGCATATGTCTGCACTGAAATTGAAGCTGCCAAGGATGGTTTTCTATAGCATTTGTTAACATGGTTATATCAGTTCTTATCTTTAAAATTTCATTAAAAAGCTAAATCCAATCTTTGTAATATTACCAATTTGAAGGGGGTTTTATTTATAAAATTAAAGAGACAAGACACTGTAGATGTAGGTAAATACTACAGAAAAGCCAGATTGCTGACTAGCAGTGTTAGCTTTTAAAACAGTGGGGTTTTGCTTTCGTTCTGGACATTTGCTCATCTGTCAATCAAAAATCTTGTTACATATGAATCTGATGTCAGATCAATATGTGACAAGACTTTTGACTGTCAAGACAAATTGTTAGACACAGATGTAATGCCACATCCGTGTATAACAAGGCCCATGTGAAACAGCTGCCAGTGATAGAATCCTGTCATTCATACATCATCAAAACAGTTAGAGCAGCTCCCTGAGATCTCACGTGTTAAGTAACTACATCAGCCTGAATTTCATCTGTAAATCATGAGAAAAATCATGAGAAAAACTCAAAGTTACAGGTTCAATTAAAGAAGACAAGAATCCATAACTCTGTTTATTTTGATTCATAATTATAAAAATGTAATAGGGGTTTCTTCTCCCTATGGTCTCTTCAGTAAGGCTCATATTTTACTTTCCTCCTATCAAAGACATGAAAATGTGTGGGATTCATGTTAGTGTGCTTGATCAATGAAACATTCTATGAATTACACTGACAGATGATAGGCTAGGAGGGATGGTAGCAAGAATTGAAAGGAAAAGGGATGCATGTACATTACAACTAAATCCAAAGTAAGATCACCAAGAAAGCATATGAGAAAGATGTTTAAAGTTCATCAGCTGTACAAAAGCATTGTTATGACGTATTTACTTGGAATACTAGTTTATTTTCTAGATTTGTCCTAATGGCACCAAACTGGTAGACTGATTTCTACAAAAATAGCAGAGCTCTAAGACATTGTCTGGTAGTAATGTTCACAGCATATTAGGGTGAGTGCAAAAGAGTTCAGAATCTTCACAGTCTGCACAGAAATACAAGTGTTTCACAACCGAAAAGCAATAGGAAATGTTGGAGGAAACACAGCATTTTAAAAGGCATTCACAATGAAAAGAGAAGCTGAGCTATACAGAAACAGGCACACTTAAATCTGTAGGACAAAAGTGGTGAAGGAGTCTGATAGAATAATTAATTTGCCTAAGCATGGGTTAGGTAATATTATGTGAGTTACTCTAATGTACCTGAGGTCTAAATGCAGAGCTGAGAAAGCATGAAAATCACATACCCTTCTGATGCAATAGCTGGAGATTAGGAGGAATACCCTATATATCTAGGATGGCTCTAGATTATTCTAGCAAGTCAGGTGAATCACACCCTGGCTCTGCTTTCATTTCTCTACCCGAGTCATGTCTAGTCTACCTATCACCATGGCAACTTACCAAGGACTATTCCTTTCTCTGAACACAAACCATAAAGGGCTAATATCAAATACAGACTGAGTATAAGCTTCTGACATCCACATCAGATTTTTAATATTCAAATCCTACAATGAAACATATTCAAGGTAGATGTCTTCCTAGTATGTGTACATCCCACATATACACAACCCTTTTCTATCCTTAGGCATTGTAGTTGTAAACCTGTTAGCCTTAAATTAGGTTTCCTTTAGTCTATCATCAAGGCAGGACTAGTTATTTCATGTTATAGGTATTTTGACAAACCTACAAAGAACTAATCTCTTGTGCTGGTGAGTGACTTTTCAGACTGGAGGGAAAAAAAAAAAAAAAGGAAAAAAAAAGAAATCTTTCCAAGCTCACAGCACTGCTGCAAACTGAGATTTGGAAGACAGATGAAGTACTCTTTGCCCAAGCAGTATTGTGAAGCAGCTTTAAGTGGATAAATATTACTTTTAGTGCTAGAAATAAAACAATTCTTTAATTGTAATACCTCTTCTCTTATAAAGGATAATTTGACCTTGCATCTCCCCATATTTTATGTCTTTTTACTTGGTTCAACGCCAGATCTCATTTGTGCTTCACTGCATTTAGAAGACAACTGACTGCACAGTGTTTCCTGGCACCAAGAGTTTTAATCAAAACTGTATTCGAATACAGTCTCATTTTGGTAAACAGGATCAGTTTATTTTCTGGACAACCCTTGAAAAAGCACTGATATAGCCAAACTTATGAAGTCCCTCACCATACAAGCAAACATATCTATAGAAGATCTACACCAAAACTAACTAGTTCAGAAGGGATGATTTGATCCATGGACATTTGATGATTGAACATTATACCGGGACTGGAAAAACAGTAAGCAGTGAAAATTCTGTGAGTCCATAAAGATGAAACACTGAGACATGGCAGGCCCTTCCTTTGTGGCATTTAGTGTCAAGCCCAGATGTGTTTGTTCTCAGATCTCTTTCTTTAAAAAACAAAAGGGTAGGGAGTTAACCTGGTAAACACAGTTTCACTTGAGAGACCTGAATTTTTTTATAGTAGTATCACGCTCTCTACTTTACCCATATTTCTGAATACTATACAGTTTAATACATTCATTTCATTATTATACTAAACTGTGGATGATACATTGACAAACCTGTTTTCAGTTACTGTACCTTGTACTTCTTCTGTTTGCTGACAGTATATTCTATTTTAGTAGTTGGTTATGAATTGCCTTAAGTCATCTGAACTGCATGATCCAAAGGTGTTCATATTTCTTTCCTTCCCTGATGGCAAAGAACTACTTTCCTTCCACAGTCTTTTTTAAAAAAATTATAATTAGTCTACAGTCTTGCCTCTACCCTCATTCATCATTCTCTCCTATTAGTCTTATCACTCTGTAAGGCTTGAGAGAATTGGCTAGTAAAATCACTAGTAACTCAAGTTTGAAATAAGCCTATCAAAGCAGATAGCCTTGTTACATGCCAACTCCCTGGACAAAGTGTAATTGTAAAGAATGGGGCAAAGTGGTAATGAGAGGAAAAGCTTCCACCTTTGGGACTCCTGCTGTGCTTCTGTCACTTTTCCATACTTCTGCAGGCAATTTCCTGTAGATCAACAAGTAGAAGGCAAAACCAAAAATAAGAAATTTTAGTTAATCATTTAATTAATGCTATTTTTGTCCTCTCTTTATTATTATACTAAATATTCATATTAAAATATTTTGAAGTAAGTATTGTTGTCTGGCTTTAGGAATGGTATTCTCCATTTTAGTGCTCCTGCTAAAACTACACTTCCACTCCCTCACTCACCACTTGTGGGTAGCAGGAGAATTGGAATCACAAAAGGCGGAGATGACAGGTAGAGACAAGAACATAAACAGTAACAGCATTGATATTAAAAACAGAATAGTACAAAAAAAGAGTGATTCGCATGCAAAAAATTCTCACTGAAGAGCCCATGACCTGACCGTGGCCATGCCATGCCAAACCACCTCCTCTGACTGAGGACCAGTGCCATAATTACTCAACCAGAAGGAGCCCCTGGAAAAGAGTCCCTTTTCCCAACCCCCAGCAACCACATGTTATGGCATAGAATAACCTCTGGGCCCTAGCCTTGCCCCATTCCAAGTACTGCAAAAACCAACCCCTTCCTGGCCAGAACCAGGACATTTGTGTTTACAGTCCTAAGCTGTGATATATGAAACTGATGGCTTTTAAGAACCTCCTCTGCAAATAAATTGATACTGTCCTTTTTTTCCCCTCCCTTTAACATTATTCTGTTCCCAGGATCTGCAGCTTTTAATGCTATAAAAGTACATGGCAACAGGAATGGGGAGGTTGGAAATTCTCTCTCATCTGGTGGTTAAAAAAACACAGAAAGCTGCTTTTTGTGAATTAAGAGTGTATTTAAGCAACAGAAGCACTACCAATGAATGTGAAGAAAATTATTGAAACACAGGCATTTGCCAACAAGCTACTACTGAGTTAAGGCACAGTGTTGCACAGCCTTAGGAAATCAGCTTTCATATCAGAAAATAACCTCAGATCTTCTAAACTTTAGCAAATAAATCTAACAGGAATTCCTACTTTTTAGCTGTTTGATTATGAGCAAATAAGAATCCAAACCACCCTTGAAGGCTGAAGGAACACCTACAGTTGCAGAAAGTAAGTGTGTCAGCTTATCCAGCATGGTCAGAGCCTATATCTTCCAAAGAGGGACAAAAGATTCAGGAAATTGATTTTATTCTTTACATTTTAAGGTCACATTTTTAGATATCTGTAACCCTACTCAAAAAAAGAGACTGGAATTACTAAAAATATGCAGAATTTAAATGATTAAATTTAAGCTAGATTTTTCTTAGAAGTGGTAAAGCTAATTGTAATTTCTGAAATGTGAATCTTCTCACCCAATGCAGACAAACACATTTAGTCCATTTAGGATATCTCTAGTCAATGGAGAGAACTTAAAACTAGTTCTCTTCGTTGACTAGAGATATCCTAAATAGAGCGGCCAAGGTGACGTGAGTACCACAATGCACTGATAACTAAAAGCTTCATCTCCACAGGATCATAAGAAATGTCAGAATTAGGTACTTAGGCTTGTAGTGCATGCTAAGGGAAAGATAGCTCTCACAGTTATGCTGATCAGGACAACTGCCAGGAACAATCATTTACAAACAAGTCACATTTAAACACCTGCCCTTTTGAAGGATACGAAAACCTCATTCTAACAACCTTCATTAGAGTTGGGTTATACCTTCCTTCAAGCTATAGACTTTAGGATTTTTTCCAGACTCTAACAAACATTTCTACATTCACAACAGCTCACCCTCAGCAAATTCATTCAGAGATTTCCCATACACACAATTGGAAATATTTAATGGAGTGGAAATAAACTCTTGAGGAGGTCTAGAAGCAATGTTTCTTGCTCAGTGGTGACTGCCCCAGATATTCTGATATGCAGAAATTAGACAGAAGTAAGAAGTGGCTCCACTGCCAGCTTTGTTGCGAGAGACTGAACAACTGTGATATCTTTGTATAAAAGTTTTGTTTGTCCAGAAGACCCACTGCTGGAACACAGCAAGTTTAGGAATCTTCCTCAACAAAAAGAATGCATAACAGTAGACCTCAGAAGGAAGCTAAACATGTAGATCCATCCAACAAGGCACTTCTGTATGCATGGAAACCACAGACTAGTTTACATGGGTCATACCTATATTAGCCAACTAAATGAGTCCAGAACTGTTCTCTGACACTGGCTTCAACAAGCATAGGAATACTAAATAATGTCCTTACTCTCCTGAAAGAGGATACTTGACCCTAGCTCTACTTTTTTGAAAGGTACTCTGTTGCAGCAGCCCTCTTCTTAGAGGGTAGAAATGAGCTGAGACACAGACTTCTTATTTATCACAGCACAAAAAGGGTCCTGCTTTATTCCTCTTTACAGCTCAGCCATCCTGACTACAAATATAGCAGCCTCTGACTGCAGGCTTTTACCCAGCTAGACTGTGACTGCAGGTTCCAACAACAGGCTCTGACTGCAGACCCAGACTGACCTCACAGCAGGGATTCACTCTCCTCGGGAGCCTTTTGTTCTCATGATTCCCTCTTCCTTGAGGTTCCTCCGACTTCATTATTTTCCCCCCCCACTAGCTAGCCCACTCCCTTTTATCACACTTATCTTTATTGGCTACAGCTGTGACTCATCAGGGGCAAGGCTGAATTGGGTAATTAACACAGCTGTTGCACATCAGGAAGGAGGTCACCTGTATTCCCTTCTCCTACTGTACCTAGCCTCTCTTAACTCCTAAACAAGCCTGAGAGTTGTATGGGAGAGTGACAATTTAATATAATTGAGGTACCATTTCTTTTCAACAATAATAATTAAATATTACTAAATAATTTAAGCAAATATTTTGTGTTCAGATGCTATTATAAACACAACCCAAAGGAAATTTTGTTGTAACATGAAGAAACATGGGCTTTTGTGTAATTCAGTTCCTAAAAGCAGTTTTTTATGAGCTGTTCTTTTGCAGTTAAAAGTGGACTGTTTGAGTCATTTTTCTAGACAGCAAACTATTTCTTCTATAATTTAAAAGAAATCTTCAGGTTTCACCAGTAAACCTAGATTTCTGAAATTATTGGAGTCAGCCCCAAAGGGGATATTAAGGTACACTTATCAGGCAGAATGAAACTGAAGAACAGCCAAGAAGGACTTGTTAAAATATGTTTATGAGCTTAAGATATACTGAAAGTCAATCGGTCTTAGTTATTCATGCTAAGTCATTCAATTTGGCAATAGAACAAATAAAAGTGGATCTTATCCCCACACCTCTTTGAGGAAAAGAATGTAGTGAAAGAAAGGAGAAATCAGTGGGTGTAGATGAAGATGAATAAAAATATGAGATTAGAAGGTTTAGTATCATGCTAGAGTCTATCTGTGGAGTGTAGAGAGCCTTAATTAGCAAGTCATCTGCAGCATCCAATAAAGCACAGTTTTATAGGAGTATGAGATAGCTGGGCTACTATTTATTATTCCTTATTTACTTAGATGGCAAGCTCTTTGGAACTGACATGGTCTTCAGGCAAAACTACGAGGAACATGAACAGCATTTTCATACATGAGCTTTCTAGGACAATGAAAAGGCACTGGTATGATTAAATATTAAAGACAGAAGACTTTTTGTTTAAAGTAATCTGAATACATGTTTTTATTTTAGATCTCCCATCCATAATTTTCTGGAAGGCTTTCAGACACACAAAAAAAAAAATTAGTTCCCAGTTATGTGTCAGTTAAATTTACTGTCACTTACACCCATAAAATGGATTATCATGGCTGGTGTTGCTTCAAAGCCTCCTTATGCCAGGAGAGATAGGTAAGATATTTCTTTCCATACAGAATTCTCAATATCCATCCGGGAAGGATCTCCAAGAATCTGAGATATCATCATCTCTCAAAAACTGAAGAATTCATGATAAGCTAAGTACTTCAAAAATATATAAATTGTACTGGAGGTCTTTTCAGACCTGAAGTACAAAAAAATAACAATAACTTCAAATACCTTTGTTTCTTCTTTCAGCCTTAGGCTGAGTAATTTACGGAACTTTGTACAAACATTGCACTGAATTTTATCTGAAAATTGTGTGAAGATAAACATAGGGGAATTTTTTTTTACTCATGTGAAATACAATGTATAAAGTAAATCCTTATCAGATCTATGTAAAACCTTGGAGAAAGTATGACAATACCATCCTTCTTCCGTTATC
>VZSR01003803.1:28449964-28538207 GCA_013398615.1 Brachypodius melanocephalos
TTGAGTATTTTCTCCTTACACTTTTTCTCTTCAAATAGCCTTTATCAATAAGGTGAGAACCTTGTGTCAAGTTACTTCACTGGAGGTAAGAAGAAAATAAAATAGAGGAGACTAGAGAGGAGAGCATGCCGTCCTAAGAAATATATTTCTTTAATACTTCATTTTAAACCATGTTTGGATGTACAGTGGCCTATTAAGAGACATGGGCAGCAAATGAAGGGTGAGGGAGCAAATGAGACAGAGAAAAGGAGTGCTGAGCCGAAGAAGAAGGTAAAAAAGAAAGGAAAGAAGAGAGGAAGGGAATGGAAAAGAAACACAGAGAAAGGAAGAAATAGAAGAGAAAAAAAGAAAAAATAGAGAGAGAAAGAGAGAAAGAAGGAGGAAAAGAACAGGCAGACTTAGCACAAAGTGATAGCGCAACTATAATGGCCCCTAGCACAAAAGATTTTTTATCAAGTTGAAAAAAGTGTAGTTAAACATGGAAAATTCAAATTAAATATTTAATGAAAAGAATATTACTTTGCTGACTGAAACAAACTAGACAGCACAGCTAAAAATCAAAGCCTTGTTGCCTACTTATGCTTTGTCATTGCCTTAAGACTACCCACAGAGAGTACCGATGAACCGAGGTTTTACGGGTTTTACCTTAAGTGTGAATTTTCATATTTTGGTAATTGAAGGCCAGTCAGTAGAGTTCTTTTGATGTTGCTTTCTAAGTGAATCTTTCTAAAGCCAAAGAATTTTAATGGAAAGTATAATTTTATTTCTGCAGTAGAAAACAAAATGCTGTAGATAACACAGCAGCTTCTTAAGCAGGACCAAAACACATGGAAAGCAGTCAAGCCTATGATCGACATACACCCATCAAAACTGCTGAAGTAGGATAGAAGATAACTCAGGGAGCACAGCAGAGTGTGGAAAATCAGCAAGCTATCAACAGGTGCCTTTTTTTTTTTTTTTTTTTTGTCTCTCACAAGTACTAACAGTAACTTCAGGGAATAAGATTATAAACTGAATCTAAAGGTTTATTAGATTCCACTCAGCTGGATACTCAATCTCAGGCAACTTGTTGGTCATGTGTTTTTGAATGAGGCTATGACTTGACATAAGAGTTGGGATTGCCCCATAACATCCCCTGTCTGATACACTTTTTTGGGTTTTTTGAACAACTGTCTTGACATACGAAACTAACAGCTTTTATTCCAGGCAGTATTAATTCCTGCCATATCCTATACCAGTGAGACTGAAGACACTGCTCTGTGTTCAGAGTGCATCTAGCATAACTAAGACCAGTCTCATCAGAGACTAGGAATTTTTCTGTTCAAACAGTGAATGTGGAAGTAACAAGTAGATATGCTGAAAGAGATTAACTCCTTAAGTGCTTGGATACATACAAACATGCTGGAAATAACCACAAGAAAAGTGGCTTTAATAGAAAATATTTCTATATCCAGAAACTGTGTATCCAGAATCTTCATGACGAAATGAATGTGAGAGACTTACCTTCCTCTCCATTCTTTTTCTCCTTCCCTTTTCTTTATTTTAATTAACCTGAATTTAAAGGGGTTTTGAACTGTGCTCTTATATCTGTTCTCTGCATCCTACTCTTGGCCTTTGAAGTACAGCTTTATACTTTTTAGTCCCAAAAAATGAGTTGGTATGGGCAGTCTACTCACTGTTTTTATTTAAAAGAATTAAATGGAAAGGCATTTGAAAGGAAATTGAATTTACTTTAATTTTGAAATCGTTACCAAAAAGAAATGTTCAGTAGCTACAGTTTAAAGCAGCTAGGAGAAGAGACAAATATACCCATGTAATTGATTTTAAGTGTGTTTATTTATTTAGATTAAAATTACGTATTTTATAAATAAATAAATAAATAAATACATATATAAATATTTATTCCTTAAAAAAACAAACAGCAAAACTCCTCCTTTACTAGAAATGCTGAATAAGCAGCTGTAAAAACATGTGACTGTTGGTTGTATCCATTTTAGTAAGAAAAACTGTGTCAGTGCATTAGCTCAAACAAGCGCCTTCAGATCTTTTTATTCTTTAACTCTAAGTATCCTCCTGGCTATGCTGACTTTCCCAGTCACTGTTCAGGCAAAGAAAATGAACAGCTCATGTCAATAGTGGTTTTCTTTGTGGCTCTGGATAGGATCTCTGTTTTGCCTTGTGGATCCAATTAGCATAAGCAGTGCCTTGTCATTCAGATCCTGCTTTACTTACGGAGAGGCAATAAATGTTCCTGCACTGCCAAAAGCAGATACTGGTTCCCCACTCCCCTGTCATCTTCACTACACATATGTCAATTCATCCAGTCACCACTTACCAAGTCATCTGCTTTCCTTTGGAGCAGGATGGGGATGGAATCTGGGAGACTTCCAGGAACATCTTCTTGAAAGCTTTGAATTGCTCCCCAGCAAAGAGTCATCTGTCACTATGCCAGAAGGTTTATTCCCTCAAATAATCTCATCTTTCATGTGCCATATGATGCAGTGTGCATAACTTGCATCAGTTTCATGACATAAAAACACATTCTGCAACACATCACCACTATGTCTCCTACTCACCTGTGTACGCACACACGCACACACACACAAGAAATTTTTATCTGAGATTCAAAGAAGCCAAGGCCCAAGTGCTCCATAGAAAGGACACATATGTCTGCTCAAGAGAAGGTGAGGTGTGGGCAGAGTGGATACATCACTGAGCACCATTTGGTAGAAGAGTAGGGAATCATTCCCTGAGATTACTGGATTTAATATTGTCATTGTAGGCTGTGTCCTCTCTTGGACCTCCTGCTGTCACAGCAGGCAAGGATTCCTGACAGCAGGCAGACTTATGTCTTCTTTCTTCTGAGAATAAATCTTAGTTTATCAAAGCAATTTAAAAATTTTCAGATGGAAATTAGTCTAATTCACTACTAGTTCAAATTCAAACCACAATCCTACCATGAATTGCTAAGTGATAAGCACCAGGAATAAATAAGTTCATGAAGCTGATTTTTTTTTTTTTTTTTTCAGTAAGCAGAGAGTTAGCTCAGTGTTGGATATTTTTAAAATACTGTCAGGAAGATTATGACCCACTATCAAAGTTTTGAGAATTGGACTTCTCACAGCTTTCCTAATATAGAGCGGAATGTGATGTGATATGATCTAATCCATCACCAGCTGCTTTATTGAGGAAACAAATAGTTTCCTAAAACAGAAGAACTAAGGAATCCTGGCCTTTAATAAATTTGTGACTTGATTTCCTTTTAAATGTTTAGCTTCTACTACAGCTATAGGGCCTAAACCTGATCTTTGTTAGTCTTATCAGACTTCTTCACTAGAGAAATTTTGATCAAAAAGTGGAAATTTGATGCTTATTAATGCACTATCTTTGATTAACTAGTTTTCAATAGATTAGGACACTTACAGTGTCTCTTTCCTTGGGCTAAATGTGTTTTAAGGGAAGATGAAATCTTGCATTGCTTCCATCACAAGCACCCTAATTAGAGCTTTCTTGAATTCACTTGTTTGGGAAAAAGTTGGCTTTTTGCCTTCTAAAATCTGTTCAAAACAGGCCAAGAGACTAATAAAGTTTTAGAACAAAATGTATACTACCCTCTTGTCCTGTCTCTTCATTCTTCCGCCTTCCCTCATGCAAAAAGATTCCCACAAGGTTCAGTCAGGAAATACAGAAAGAAAAATTCTTCTCATTCTTCTCTATTTCACAAATCCAAGAATGAGTGCTTAAGATTTCCAAGAAAAAAGAAGGGTGGATAGAATTTATATACTGTGTTAGACACTTCAGAAAATAATAAATGTCTTAACCATGATATCCAAGACAATATTAAGGTACCCAAGGTAATGCAAAAGCATTTATCCAGCCTTTTGTAAGACCACAAAATGTGTTTGTATGTATATATATATATATATATATATTCAAAATTTAAATATATTAAGTGATACTATAAACGCGCTTGGATGCTCAGACACGAACGTGAGAATCCAGAGACTTGAAAGCACTCGATGTAGTTCCCCTCTTCATAAAGGAACTTGGAGATGAAAACAAAACCTTGGGGAAAATCTGATATGGTGGTGGAAGGAAACCTGTGGAGGATTAACTCAACCTCTGCTTCAGCTGAAATGCTAAAATGGATTGGCAAAGACCATCATCTAATACATTTCATCTGTATCCTACCTAAACATCATCTTATAGGCCAGTCGCTGTTCTTTACATCCATGTGTTTCCTTCTAAAAACTGTCCTAGAACAGGAGTTAAAACAGTGAAAGAACAAACTCTTCATTATATTTAAACTAGAAAGGAAATTAATTAAGCTAATCACTCATTGGTCTCTACACTACAACCAGTCCCACTGGTGAGCAGTTTTCTTCAAGGCTGTGAAATTCTGTGCACTTCTGTGATACATATCAACAGGACTTACTTGCCTTGTGTCCATTGCCCCAACTCATTGCAGACAACAATGCTTTGCACTCCCCCATTCACATTTCTTGTTCAGTGTGTACTACCTATGTAATTTCTGCCTTTCAGAGACTTTATGAGTTTTCAGAAAAACATTTTCTTTTGCATCAAGAAGGGTTACTGTCCCTCAATATTTTGCTTTTCTTTTCCTGCCTTTTTACACATCCCTTTTCACCCTCTTCATTGATGAATTGTCTATATTTTATCTTTCTGTATTACATTTGTGATTTCTTCTCTGCTTGGCTTTGTACCTTTCATTGTCCATTTTCAGCACTATCAGATATTTTAAATTCTTAGAATATGCTTTGCATCATCTTCTTCTCATAGGAGCTTTCTATACTTGTTCCTATTTTGCGAGATCCATCTGTTCAATTCTCCTGAGAAACAGGTCAGAACAAAGGAAAAGGCTTTACTCAAACTGATGGGGAACTGAGTATCTGTGACCTTTGCTTAGGTTGTTGTTTTTTTTAATTGACGCATCATTCAAAGGTGTTTGGTTCTGCCCACAAAGAGAAAAAGAAATATCAGCAAACTGAGAGAAAGGAATGCCTTTGCTTTCAGACCATAATAATGCACTTCAAGTGTGTTAAATAAATTTGTCCAATCAAGTCCTTAGTCCCTTGAATAGTCCTTTCAGACTCCATTAACAGATGTAGGTACTTTTGCCAGTTTTGGAAAAGTGAAATTAAAAGGAATGAGACAAACGAAAAGCAAGAAGAGATGGACAAAATCAAGACAATTCATACAGTGCTAAACTACTTGCAAACCAAAAATCAGTTTCAGTAGTACTGATAAGAATACAGGTGGAAAAAAAATAAAAATCGTTAATACAAATAAAAAAACATTTTATCTAGACACTTTGACTAAGTTCATATTAAGAATTATGGCACCTGTCTTGCCTTCGGTTCTGTTTGTATGACTCTTCCTTGCGTACACTAAACTAAAGGCATTATCAAACTACATCACGCATCATTTCTGTGAGGTACTATTGCAGACCTAGAGAGGCAGAGGTAAGACTCAGCACAGAACACTGTTTCAGGTTCCTGATAGCCACACATTTCTTCCCTCTCTTTCTGGAATGATCCTGATCAACATCACCATGTTACTTAATTTCTTTAAGACTGGGGACCAGGCTTAGGGCAATGAGGTTGCCATAAACTCGGAAAAACTAATGACAGAGGTAGGAAGTCCTATTATATTGCTGGGTGTTAGGACTGAGAACTGAACATGCTGCGATAACTATTCATATCTGGATTAGAAACTGTATACAAATACAAATGTGACTGTACATTACACAGATACATTTAATTTGTGTTTACACTTTCTACATTCGACATTAAGATCTCAGTGCGGGCAGACAGTTCAAGGGACATCCAACCACTTGTCCCATGCACCATCTGTGTTCTGCATCCCTTTTCTGCGTTCTGCACTATCACAATTATCCCACTGGCACCGTGGGTGAGAACTAGGCTGCAAAAAGGCTGATCTTGCCTGTATGAGTTGCTGTCACACTGGTGATCACATCCTGTAATCTTATTATCTTCACTATTCAGCAGTGACTCCATACTGAGACAAAGCTCAGAACTGTTACATTGGTTCTCTTCTAAGTACAAGCCCTCCCTTGCCTACAGAAATAGCAGGAAGAAGGGATTATATCCCACAAATTCCAATTTTTGTTAAGAAGGATCAAAATTATTCTGATTAATGTAACAAACTTCAACATTCTAACAACTTGAGTCAATGAAAAATTTATTTTATGTGCAATTAAATATAATCAAAATGAGGACCATTTTTTTAGTGTTAAAAACAAACATAGAATCATATCCAAACATCAATACTCTGAGTCTGCTACTTCTAAGATTGTTCTTATTAGAGAAAAAGGGTTCATAGTGATACAAAGCAAGTGTCAGGCAACATGATAATGAACATTGCCATATGTTGCCTTCTAATAAAATTCAAAAGACAAAATAGGCACTTTATACCGGAATGAACAAAACAGAAACAAGATTTTGTTCTATAAATGCATAGGTCAGAAAAGAAAGGCCAAGAAGAATGTAGCCCTCTAATAAACGAGAAGGAATAAATGGTGACATATATGAAGAATGCTGAGGTACTCATCAAGTCCTTCGCCTCAGTCTGCACTGGCAGTCAGGCTTCCCACATCTCTCAATTTCCTGAGACTGCAGGTGGGCACTGGGAGAGAAAATTCCCACCCACTGTCAGCAAAGAGCAGATTTGAGACAAGCTGATTAAACTGAACAAGCACAGGTGTATGGGGCCTGATGATACACATCCCAGGGTCCTGAAGGAGCTGGCTAATGTAGTTGCCAAGCAGTACTCTATTGTATTTGAAAAGTCATAGTGGTCAGGTAAAGCCATTAACTTGAAAAATTGAAACATTTCTCTTTTTTGAAAAAGGGGACAAAGGAAGATCCAGGGAACTACAAACTGGTGAGCCTCACCTCTGTTCTTGGGAAGATTGTGGAGCAGATCCCTACGGAAGCAAGGTTAAGGCACATATATGCAAGAAGATGATCCAAGAAAACCAGTGGGTTTGCTAAGGGATAATTGTGCCTGACCAAGCAGGGGGCCTTTTACGACGGAGTGACAAGGGAAGATCAACTGACTTCATTCAAATAGATTTCTTTAAAGCCTTCAACACAGTCATGAACATGGGTAGACTGTTAAGTGGATAAAAAATTGGTTGGATAGATGTATGCATCCAGATAACTGTGGTCAATGCCTCTATGTTTAGGTGGAGGCAGATGATGAGTGGTGTCCCTCAGGGTTCTGTCCTCAGGCTGGTGCTCCTCAAAATCTTCATCAATGGCACAGACAGTGGGATCCAGTGCACCCTCAGCAGGTTTGCAGATGACACCAAGGTGAGCAGTGTAGTTGACACAACAGAAGGAAGGGATATCATCCACGGGGAACTGGATGAGTAGGACACCCATTGGAATCTCATGCAGTTCAACAAGTGCACATGGGTCAGGGCAACCCCAGACATGAGTATAGACTGAGAAGTTATTGATAGCAGCCCTACAGGGAAGGACTTAAGCATTGCCATGGATGAAAAGCTGGACATGAGTGCGCATTTACAGCCCAGAGAACATGAAACCACAGCCAGCAGGGTGAGGGATGTGACTGTGCCCCTCTACTCTGAGACAGTAGACCCTCATGAGACCCCACCTAGAGTACTCTTTCTAGATCTGTGGCCCTCCTCTAAACCCAGTTTAATAGGCCCGCGTCTTTCTTGTGCTGAGGACACCAAGGATGATCAGAGGATGTCTCCTCTGAAGACACTCTGAGAGACCTGGGGTTGTGCAGCCTGGAGAAGGTTCAAAGTAGACTTCTTTGAGGCATTTTGGTACTTAAAATGAGTTTATAGGAAAGAGGGAGGACATCTTTTTACAAGAGCATGAAGTTATATACCAAGGTAAAAGAATTTAAAATTTAGAGAAGATTCAGATGCTAGGAAGAAATTCTCTACTGTGAGGGTGATGAGTCATTGGAACAGGTTGCCCAGAGTACTTGGGGATGGCCCATCCCTGGAAGTGCTTAGGGTCAGGCTGGATGGAGCTATGAGCAACCTGGTCCAGGGGAAGATGTCCCTGCCGATAACAGGAGGGTTGGGATAGATGACCTTTAAGATCCCTTCCTACCTAAACCATTTCATGATTCTATGAACACCATGACTGTAAACAAAAAAAAAACCCTTACTGGTTTAAACAACAAGACTATAGTATACTCAAATCAAATCCATTTTCTGGAGTGTCAGTGACCAATAAAGGGTCTGGAGGACACCCTTGTCTGCTCATAATTTGCATTTTGGAATACTTTCTTTGGTCATGCTAAGTAGACAGATGGAAGTAGAAGAGAAACAAAACACAGAGAAAAGAGGCAGTCACAGTATCACATTTTTTTCTACATAAAAGATTTTAAAAAATGTGAGACTGGTTATGTATCCTTTTTGGCTTGGTAGAGTACACACTGGTATCTTTTGCCTTTCCACAAGTTCACAGATTGCTTGCAGTGAGGAAATTAATTTTATGCTCTGATTATTGAAGCTGTTCTACAAAGAGGGAGTAACAGACTTCAGCCTATTATTAGTGCACTAAGCTAGGAGGAGAGTTATGGGTTCTAATCCTTGCTCCATGAACTGGGTATGTATATTAACCTGTGTGTATTTAATGTAGAAGGCACAACTGCAGCCAGTGCTGGGATTTGTAGCATTCACACTGAGAATATGAAACCTCAAAAAAACATCCCTAATTATAAGAAGGCTTCTGAATTACAGGGAGACTCCAACAAGGATTAAGTTCTGTTCTCCTTACTCTGCCATTTAAATGAGTGAAGACTAAGAAAGAAAAAGTATAAAAACTATAAGCATCCACTAAATTCTGAGGCAGAATAAAAATTATGTACTTCAGAGAGGTAATGGGTTCATAATTTTCAATACTAGATGTTTAATGCTTCACCCACTTCCTTTGGGGCTTTGTCCTGGCAGATCTATCACTGGATATAATTAGACATTAGAAAGAGCTGTCTACCACTCCTAGGTCAAATCTTGAAACTTTATTGTCAGATCAAGACTATATATTTATTTTTAAGAAATGGACTGGAAAATTTCTGCTCCTAGTTCTGTGGCTCTCATTCTCTCTCTCTCACAGAATTAGAATTGGAATCAGAATTAGAATCCTAGCTCTGTGGGTCTCATTCTTCTCTCTCAGAACTAGAATTTGTCTAAAAAATATTGACATAATCATGAATAGTTCCTACTAGAAGAACTACTGACATTCATTATGGTTTTCTATTCTAAGACTATGTTCTTTCTCTTTTTAATGTTTAAAATCTGTACTTCTTTTTTCCTGAGAAAGGCTAATCTGAATGGTGTATTCAAGAAAGGGTCACCAATAATTGCTCGTAGAAGCCCTATTTCTCACCGATGAGAGTTACCTGAGAGATTTCTGTGTTATGTAAACATCCAACATTGACTCTTATTTTGATTGGATATTGCCAACTGTTATGAAACCTCTTTCTCAATTTTTTTTTTGAAATATTGTCCCAGAGGCTGCAGCTTCATAGGTTCAATGGTAATGAATTTTGACAGATTTGTTAAAGCAAAGAACTCAGATTCCCTTTTTCTTAGAGGGAGACTCTGAGGCATGAGGGGCTCAGAAATCAACCTGTGCAAAACAATGTTTGGGAGTAGCAGAAACAGTAGCCCATGCTACAAGATATAAGAAACCCCTTGTAGCTAGAGAAACACAATTGCTTTCTGTTCATGCAGCTTTTCCTATTAGCAAACAGTGCATTTATTGAAATCAGTGTTAATTTTGATATGTATTTGTTTTTCTCCTCAACGTGCACAGGAAAAACTATTAGCAGTTTGGGTAACAGCCAAAGGACAGACAAATACGAAGAATAATCAAATCATCCTAATTTCAATGAATACAGAATGCTTCTACAGTACAGAAAAGTTGAAATAAAATTTCCAGAAAGCTTCCAGAAAGCTGTTGGCCATGCTTCTTTCTGATAGAAAGGAACCTGGGATACAGTTGGCTTTTGGGGATGCAAGCGAGCATTGCCGTTTCATGTTCATCTCTTCAGCTAACACTCACAAGTGCTTCTCAGGGCTGCTCTCAATCCATTCTCCACCCTGCCTGTACTTGTAACTGGGATTTCCCTGAGGTGTAGGAGTCTGCACTCTGGCTCCTTGAATTTTATGAGGTTTGCACAGGCCAATCTCTCAAGCCTGTGTTGACCCCACAACAGAAATTGATGTCATCAAGAAGTAGTGATAGGATCAGAGGTATGTGTCTGTGATTTAGATATCCAAAATTAAGTAAGAGCAGTCTAAGATTAATATTACTGCTGAGAATGAGTAACAGTCTGTCACATCAATCAACTTGTCAGCACAGTTGAGTTTAGCTAAACCCAGAATCAGGACTAAAAAAGCAGAAAACCTTACCAGGAACAGAATATTCAAAGACAGGTCATAAAGCAGAAGATGTCACTTTGCAATCTGGGAGATGTAAAGAATGACACCAGGATATATCCATCAGTGCTTACCTACTGATAAGTACCTTGTACTGCTGAGTGTGTCACTGCAAACTGCTGCTACTCTTGGAATCAAACTGCTAACACACAAAACAGCAAATCAAAACCAATGGAAGAAAGGGGTTTCTGTCCTTTATTTTTTCCTAAAACACCTCTGATGCTTCATCCTTTATTTTGCATCTACTTTCTTCAGGCAAAACCAGGGATCAGCGATCCTCTCCATTGCCTCTGAAAATCTGTTGATTTAGAAACTCTATATAGAAAAGATAATATCATAAGGGACTTCTTTGTCAAAATTGTTAACTTCTCTAAAAATAACAAGATAATAAAAAATACTTTAGGAGGCTGTATTAGCATCATGAAACTATTATATGTTATCCCACTTTCAGTAGGCAGTTACTCAGGGAAAAGAGAGCTGAGCAACATTCCACTGACATATAGCAGCAGAAGAGCAAACAAAGAGATGTGTGATGATAGCACAAACAATGAAGTTAAACCAGCTCAACAGTCCTTCCTTAACTGCAAGTGGGACAGCCCAAAACCGTTAGCATCATGTCATTCAAACCTTAATTATTCACATTTTCACTCCAAAAATGTCTCCTCCTTTAGCTTCTTGTAGGAAATAATAGTTTTTCATAATACAACAAAGAGAAAATTTGATTCACCGTATGCCATAAGTAGTTCGAAACACCTTTTTAAGCTTAATAGAAATAATAGAAATGGAACAATTACAGTTTTCACTAGTGCAAAAGAATTGCATCAGCATATCTGGAGCTGATGAATTGCAAACATTCATTAAAATGATCAATGGTGGATTTCAAATTAAATCCATCAGCCATGAAAATTGTAAGTCATTCACGACTGAGCATATCAGGTGTCAGCAGAGGGAAAGAGAGGTCTTATACCACAGACATGGTGCAAGTATCCCTCTTTCACTGGTATGAGACAGTCTTGCTGTCTTCTCTGTCCATTTCTTTCTTACTTCGTGATACTGCACAGAAGAAGCACACTAGGAGGAGGCATGCTGGCATCACTGACCATCCAAGCCTCACTGTGGTCGTGTCAACTGACTGTCCACCATTAGTTACCATGGGTATTAGGTTGTTATGAAATGTGACATAAAGACAAGACACTAACTAGCAAGACTTTTCTTCTAAATAAAGAGGCAGCCTTAATTACATTTATGCAATGGGCAACCTTTTCAGTCTATTATACACGCTTTGAAAAGGCACCCCATATTTAATCCCCCAGAGAGCTAGAAAGAAGAACAATGAACTCTTGATGTCATCATCTGACATATTTGTTTAGATTGCCTCTACAGTTAATGAAGAGAAAGAAACACCTCTGTGGCATGATTCACGTGTTCTATTTTGGTTCAGTTTAGGTTAGGATGAGATGAATCCCACCCTAGAAATGCCTACCTTATTCTACTGATCGTCTAGAGAATCTAGTTTACTCTGCACTAGAGATAAATAAAGCTAATTGAACCCAAATTTTTTTAAATTTTCTAAATCCCAGGTGGTACTGTGTACTATTAAGCATGTGTAGAGGCATGGACTCAGTGTCTGCTCAGTATCAAAGATAACAAAACCATGTATACATAAAATTTACATCTAACAAGTCCCAGGCAGTAGCTGACCATGAGTTTCCTGATTCTGGTTTCTGGGTTCTATTTTCTGACAAAGTTCTATTTGAAGAGTCAGTCACTGACTTTTCTTCTGGATCTGGAATGTCATGACTGTCCTGCCATACTAAAAATTCTAAGAGAAAGTCCTCAAAGGATGGAAATGTTCTAATCTTCTCTGTGGAGTACAAATGTTAAAGTAACTTCAAATCAACTCGCAACTGAAGGTAATGCGGCGCTGAATGACTGAGTGAAACAGTACAGCTCCTGATCGCTGAGCCTTCAGCTAACAAGAATAACAGGAGAGTATGGTTTATCCCTGTCACAAGCCTCTGCAAAAGAGAAAAAGATCTGACACATACTTATTAGTTTTTTACAGCAAACCAGAGGAGAATTGGAAGTAAGGGCTCTAATCCAAGTGCCAAATGTAATCTTACATTACACTGAAACTCAAATCCCCATTCTATATCTGGTGACAAGACTGTCTGCTGGAAAAACAGATTGTGTAGCAGAAGGAAATGGCAGTGATGGGCTGCTTACACTATGTTATTTAGCATAATCTCACTGTTTGTCTAGCATTACTCAATGTCCACAAAGAAGTGATCTTAAAATTAACCTATCTGTTTCTGTTAATTTAATTTTAACGACAAAATTCAGGATCATTTTTAATGTATTTAGAAAAATATACTCTGACTGACACTTATAAAGAAGATGGAGTATGAAGCATATATCCTTGGATCTCTTTTCTTCACCTGAGAACAAGAATACTGACAAAGATGTAGTTTCTCCACAAAGCCAAGCAATTTTCAGACCTAGTATTTCAATGAGCACTTCTTTTTTTGTCGTGCTGGACAAGCTTGCTTGACCATGTTGAGAATTCTTCACTGTTATTGAGTACTTTTCAAAGCATTTCAAAGGAATTCATTACTTTCCTCTTTTTTTTCACACTTAGAGATGACTCTGGACAGCTAATTACAATATGTCACACTATGTCAACAATCCTCTGACTCCTAATTTAGAGTAGAATAAAAGATGATGGTACATCACAAAGGCCCTGTAGATAACACAGTCGAGACCTCCTTAAGAATTTTCTATTTCAGCAGATTGTATTTCTCTGTCCTGAACTGATGGAACAAAAAAGGGTTGTGATGGGGAGGGTTGAAGTTTTCTGCTGGGGTTTGTTGTTGTATTTGATTTTTTTTTTATTTTATTGTAAATGGCAGAGCCCTATCCACAAAGGCATAAGAGTTAAACTTGCTGGAGCTCTAAAAATGAGATATAATTCTTGGTTTTGATGAGTCATAATTTTCAAGGGAATAGGGTGTTTGTAGTTTAAATGGACTAGCTCTTGAACTTATCCCATAGGCCATTTAATTTATGGCTTTCATCCCTTTTACAAACCTGAGGAAAAGTGATCTGACCTCTAAAAAGCACATTTTCAGAACATCCCATAAGACAGCAGGAAGGAATGCAGATTAAGAAGACAGTTCCAGCACCTTGCTCTTTAAAATGCTTTTAAAGCCTGTCTTATTCATTCATCTTTTAACAAAGATGAATGCACATGACAGGTTTTATCCTAGTTGGCCTGGTATGGCAAAAATAATGTTAAATCAATGCCAAAGTGATCAGGGATGAGAATAGGATCAAAGTTCTGATCAGCCCACAATGGATTACTCTGTCTTAAATATTACAAAGAAATTCTTTTAAAAAAAAATGTTAGAAAAATAGAAATATGTCCCTGAATCAGCTAAGGCATTTCACCATTAACTGATGTTTACTCACCAATGAAATGACACTTGGAGAGAAAAAAGCTAAGCATAAACTTAGTGGAGGACATGACCACTGTAGAATTAAAACAGAATAAGAGTTCTCGAATACAAAACAGTATCTAAAGAGTTCAAATACCCATGAGAAAGACAATGAGGAGGGTGGAGATAGGGGAGAAGAACAAAAAAAAAAAAAATTAAATAAATATATAGAGTGATAAGTGCCAACCCTTAAAGTCCTGTCAGTGTCTTACACTTGCTACAAAATATTAGTAGAAATAGCACAAGGACCCTCAGCAAGTTCTTCAGGTTTTAAATCTCCACTTGGTTTCAATTGTCTTTCAACATTTTACAATAGCTGGGCAACAATGCCCAGTGGATATTTCATGGTCATTTGAGAAAATAGCTAAGTAAAATTTTCAGAGAAAATGTGTATTTTCTATTAACTTTGTCACTGATGGTTCATGCACAAGGATTCCTTCTTCTTGCAGCTGGCTTTTTGTGTAGTATGCAAACTCAACTGAATGCATAAGGTCTCTGAGAGAAGTGTCTTCACATTTTTTGAATATTCCATGTACCTGTGAATAATTTGTCATCTCCTCCAGTGAAAGAGTCAATCACCAACAGAGAACAGAGCTCTCTTCAGATCCCACATTCTGAAGCTAATGAAGCTACTGAAATGCATAAAGACAAGGGAGGTACCAGGTTGAAGATCTCCCTTTGCATCAGCAGAACTGCTGTTGTACAGTACTCAGAAACAGTGTGTTAACATATACAAATATTTGTATGCCTGTGTAAGTGCAGATATATATCCTCTGACTGACCTTTTCATCCTTTGTCACTCTATTCTCTCCTCCTGAATCTCATGAATCATACAAGAACAGAATTGTTTAGGTTGGAAAATACCTCTAACACCATCAATCTTAAAACTAACACTGGTAAGTCTATCACAAAGCCATATCCCCTAAATCTACGTGTCTTTAAAATAAATAACTTCAGTGATTGCAATTCTACCACTTCCCTGGGTAGTCTGTTCCAGTGCAAGACAACTCTTCTGGGTAATAAATTTTTCCTAATAAAATCTAAATCTCCCCTGGAACAACTTGTGTCTATTTCCTCTTGTCCTGTGGGTTGTTACCTGGGAGAAGAGACCAACTCTCCTCTCATACATGTTTTCTTTTCCTTATCAGGACACCTTGCATGCATTCCTCTCTCACTAACAATCCTAGAGGTCCCACTACACACAGTAGTCTGTCCAAGAATAACTAACAATGCAAGGCCAATTTGTTTGAAAAATTATAGACAGTGTTGTAGAACATTTCCTGGTACTGGGATTTTTTTTTTTTTTTTTTTTTTTTAATAAGACCCTGGCACAATTCTAGACTGTCATCCTGCTATCCCTCTCCCAAATAAATCCTGAACATGGATTGACATTTAACATGTTCTGAGGACTGTTCCCAGCAGACAGGCTGCATTCATTCTCCCTTCTGCAAGCTAAGACTGGTGGTGTCATTTCTTACCAGCTGATCTCCGTGCCCAGGAAAGTTCTCAGTTAGGTTTAACTTATATTGGTATGGCCAGTACATCCTGCAGCTGATGCACGTGTGGTGTTTGTTACTGTTACATTAATTTCAAGTGGTAGGACAATAAACTGATTATTCCAAATTGACTTGGGATGTAATCAGAATATTGAAATGCTTCCAGTATACTTTGAAGTAAGATTTCTATGGATTTTAAAGGATGCCATTTCAAAATTGTGTTAATCATTAGCAGAGTCAAAAAGAAAACTTAGATTCAGGTGCCCACTATACCCACCACCTACAGGCTTTATTTTTATATGTTATATCAACAGGAGAACAATGAATAACCATATTCCTTGCACCATTATCTGAATAAGGCTTACATAAATTCTGACACTGAAAGTCATTGTCAAGTATCAGAGACTCTCACATTTTTTAGATTTGTCAATGCAGATACCTAAGGAATATTAAACACTCAAACCCTTCAACTGCAATTACCTTTATTAAATAAAATCCTTATCAGCTGTATCATTATTGCAAAAGAAATTACAAACACCAAGACATATTCATAGCAGTACCTGGTTTCTGCAAAAGCATATTAATCAAGTTTTAACTTTATCAACTGCACAAATGAAAATACATTTTCCATTACTCATTACACAAAGCTCAGTGGGGTAAAGAATAACAAATCTTAAGCTTTCAGAGTTGAGCTAACACATTATTTCTCCAACTTCACAATGTTTTTGAAATACCTTACATTTCAACCCAAGGAACATAGATTTTAAAGGCAATTTACACAATAAAACTAAATTCTGCCTGACATTTTCATGTCAACATGGCTTGTCTTAAAATGTAAATTGGTACACTTATGAAAGAAGTTAATTTTTAGGTAATGGTTATAGTGCTATTGAAATTATTAAACCTAAGTATTTTTACAAGGAAAATGTGAGCACTTATTGTAGGACCAATGACCAATATTTAATTGAAATTATGTAGAGTACAGTTAATGATAAGTTTAATTTTTATAAAAGCAGGAATCAACAGGAAAATATGCACTCGTGTGAGAAGATTTCAGCCTTACAGGTCAAACAAAAAAATAATTAAGCCAAATATCTGAGCTGGTCTTCATTTCACGTGTGTTCTGCCAGACTAAGGAACTTCAAAAAGGTAACATTAAACTTATGACTCCTGATTTTAGGGCATTTTAAAGGTGAATTATAGCAATGAATATTTTTAAACCAAAATATAAAAAAAGACTTCTAAATCAAACTACAGTTCAAAAAGTTTTATGTCAGACTACTCTCTTACCTATAATGGGTGCATATTTTATTTGCATGACATGCACGTAATATGGGAAAAGGAGAGTTATAAAATGAATTTTCCAATGTCTCTGAATACTTAACAGAATACCTTGACATTACCAGATGATGATGCAGCAAAATCCATATTCCATGCCACATCTGGAGTACAGGAGTGTAAGACGGGTCTCACTAGTATGTAGATCATACTCCTTCTTGGTATTTTCTAGTTATACCCTATGTTTTGAACATACATTTTCTTCTTAGTTTTTGCATTTTATATTTAAACATAGAAGCAGGACAAAGAATACAATAGCTCAGAAATTTGGGTTTCCACCAATCACAAGTGATTATTCACTAGTAAGTAAAAAATCCCATTGCCATTCTTATAATCTTCTGAAACTTCCCAATAGGTATAGATCTTCAGCAAAACAAAAGGTAAGACCCTTTTGTAAAGGATTCCTACTCACAAATACTTTCTGTAGCTTTAACACGTCATGTGTCAAGCAGCCTGGAGACAGGATCAGTGATGGAGCCCTGGTTAAGCTTCTGTGATGCCTCTGGTTCCATGGCAAATTTGAAAAGAGCAAATGTCCTTCAAAATTTCAATCAGAAATGGTGTTGGTATTTATCCCACTATCACACGAGAGAAGAAGATAAAATTTGCCCACAATTCGTTACATAAGAAGTAATCTCTTGTCTATTCAGAGAAAGAATTGGTAGCTGCAAAATCATTGTGCTAAAAATAAATTAGAAATTTATTTTAGTAGTGTAATACAGGTTATTCCTAAAAAAGATGTATTGCCAAAAGTGCTAACCTCAAGTATTTTCCAAGCCTCAGAAATGGGCAACTTTTGTGCCTCAGACATTGGACCCAAACCAACTGATAGTAGAATGGTTTTGAATAAGCACAGCATTCCCAAACCCAGGAAGAAAAGGTAAGGGAAATAAAGCCAGAAAGAGCTTCCATTCATTTTGGAAAGGATCTCACTAAGTGGTATAAAAAAAAAAAAAAAAAAGATGATTTAATGTGTCTCATACAGCTAAGCTTTTAGAGTTTCTCATGATGGCAAAGAACAGTAGAGAAAATCCTTACGTTATCTGGAGAAGTGGACAAAATGTCATGACAAGTGTGTCCACAGTAACTTCTCACAGGGACAGAAATAAGCACTCACTTAAAAAAAAGTGAAACCATGTTTAGTAGCTCTTCTGCTTTGTTTTAAAAAGGTTAATGATGTTTTCCACATGGCACTGGCTTTCTGATAGTGCAGATTCAACATAAATTGCTATCCAAGAAAAGAAGCTACTTTAAGACTTTATTTAGAGGTAATGTCTCTTAAACCATGAAAGAATTCCAGTCTCTGAATATCCCTTTACATGTTTTATGCTAACCTTCTTTCTTTATCTCCTGAGCTATCATTAGAAGAATTAGATTGAGTATAATGTCCTGTGCCATACTGCTTAGCTGGTGACAAGCAACATGTAGACAGTCTTTTATTCTGGCCCTAGATGTTGCTGTCAGATTGGGGTGGGTGGAACTTGATGGTCTTTAAGGTCCCTTCCAACCCAAGCCATTTTATGATTCTATGAATGAAGGAGTAAGTACAATTATTCATGGCAACTCATTGAAATATTACTTCCACTTCGCCTCTGTCCATTCTGTTCTCTCTTCCTGATTTTTTCTTCATATATTTTTCCATTTTCTTCTGCCTGTTTTCCATCCAAAATCAGTTTTATGAATAACATTAACTCACCCTATTGTTTCATGTTTCTTTTTTCCTCATAGGATAATGAATATTTATTATGATTCCCAATAAGGTGGAAGAGAATCCATGATTTTGTCTCTGCTAGGTAGTACTTCTTCCCAAAGCTTCATCTGCCAGAAAATTATGTAGCTGTTTTCAGGAAGGAGTGTTGAGCATTCCTATTTCATCCTTAATTTCATATTCAGGAAGTAAGAGAGTAGAAAAATGTTATGTGTATATCTTTATCTATATAGTTGTTCAAAGGATTGCTATGCATCCATAATAAAACAGCGAGTGTTTGGCCACAATATGCTGTGCTGATTTAAAGGACATTCGAGTCACAGATCTAATACACAGCAGACTGGGAAAAGCAGTGACAAACAAGAACTTCCTTTTCAAAAATGAAACTTCCACTCAGTAACAATTGATGAGATTCTGAAATAAAGTCAGCCAAAATGATGACAAAACATTGAAATATCTTGTGAGTTAGTGGGTCATATATATATACATATATTTTTTTTTAAAAAACCCTTTCATTTCAATTCTATCTTTAATTCTCTTTAGGTAAAGTGAAGTCTCTGCATTATGAAAAAAAACTGACATCATTCATTGCCCAAGAACTGACCTTTGAAGTGACTCTTTTTGTCCACGAGCTCTGCTGGAATTTCCAGCAATATTGCACTGTTTCATTACTGTAGCTACTCACTTTTTGGTACTTTTCTCAGTTCTTCTTCTTCAGAAAATTCAATGCAAAAACACTCACTGGTACTGGAGGTTGCTAACTCAGAAGTGTTTATTTTTAGGGGTCTTTTCCCTAGTCATAATTCATAATGTTCTCAAGGTGGGATTTATTGATATATGCCATAGTCAGGAAAAAAAAGTGAAATCAAAATAAAGTCAGTTTTAGAAAAATAATTATTTGTCTCTTTGAAATATAATTCTTAATTTTATTGAAATGAAGCATTTTGACGCATTAATGAAATTCTTTCAAAAATCAGAATCTGTTCACTTGAATTGTTGATTTTTTCAATCACGTAATTCAAGGAATGCACACTGGATCAAGGCCTCTGTATTCTACATGGAGCAAAGACATCAGCAGGCAATCATAGAATCAATGAATGGCTTCTGTTGGAAGGAATTTTAAAGATCGTCTATTTCCAACAGTCAGGGACACCCTCTACTAGACCAGGTTACTCAAAGCCACATCCAACCTGGCCTTGAACACAGGGATGGGGCATCCACAGCTTCTCTGGGGAACCTGTTCCAGTGCCTCGTCACTCTCACAGTAAAGAATTTCTTCCTAATTTCTAATCTAAAGCCACCCTCTTTCTGTTTAAAGCCATTCCCCCTTGTTTTAGCCCTATGTGACCTTGTCAAATTCCTTACCCTGCTCTTTTGTAGCTCTTTAGGTACTGGAAGGAGCTGCAAGATCTCCCGGGAGCCTTCCCTTCTCCAGGCTGAACAACCCCAATTGTCCCAGCTTGTCTTCATAGAAGAGGTCCTCCGACACTGTGATCATCCATAAGAAAAAATTCTGGATACTTTTGCTGGATGAAATTAAAAAATTGGGAAGAAGATTTCCTGATTTCAAAAGTTAATTACAAACATCATCATCTTGCACAGATAAAACACTATTAAACACATGCAAGGAAAAGTAGTTCTGTAAAAATTTTTGTTGTAAGATGAAATAGTTATTCAATTTCCCTAGTATAAAAATAAAACTCATCCTGAGGCCTCCTCATGCACCTAGGAGTCCATAAAAGTCAAGAAAAGCTCCTTATCAAAGGAGCTTGAAAATGAAAGCACAAGGAGATGTGTCAAGCTGTAGGTCCCCAAGTTCTGCAGCTTCTATGCTGTAGGGCACACAGCAACCCTGGCCTGCAGCAAGGAATCGTTCATGGCTTGAGGTCTCCGAAGAAGCCCCAAAGTTAAGGCTTCCAATGGAAATGTAACTATTTTGGTGGTGAAAGGTAAAATAAAAGAGTTTTAGTAAATATTCCAGATCTGGTGGACTGCCCAGTCCTAATAAAAAATTCAAATAAAGGAAAGACTGCTGGCCAGCTCACCAAATTCTGTCAATTTTTCACCTGAAGGTGAGAATCAGTCATGACCTGGCTTACTTAGAGATAGATGGAGATGAGCAAGCAGCACAGCTGAAGGCTTTGTTAGACCTAGTGTACTAGTCACAGATTAATAATTTAATTTCCTTCTGGCTTTCTGTCTCCAAGGAACTGATGAGCTTTGACACTACTCTCCTTACCAGAATTGCAAAACCCTGAGCCCTAGGAGAAGTAATAGTCAAGAGCTTCTTAAGTTCTCACTCACTTGAACAGTTTCTTACCCATAATGTATTTTTCAGCAGGAAGATATAAAGTTATTGTCATCTAATGCTATTAAGTCATTTACATGATTAAAAAGTAATTATGAACGAGTATTGTTGGATTAGATGAAAATACCCTGTATCACTTGTCATGTATAATACACCATAGCCTTGTTACATACGGAGTTTTGAAAGGTGAAATAAAATGCAATCATTTACGTAATTAAATGTAGACAGGAACACAAAACCAGAGTGGAGGTGCCTATGGTTTGTGATAGGCAGTTTGTATGTCAGCAGACAGAATGAATTTGAGCTTAATTACCAATTTTTGGAAATTCTCAATTGCTTTTCACAGAAATTATTAGCACGTCATATCCTACTAAATAGTATTTATTAATGTAATTTTAAAACCTACTGTATTAAATATAATTTAAACATCCCTTGTAAAACTCAGCTATTAACTGACTACACACTGGGTACTAGGAAAAAAAAAAAGAAGAAAAAAGTCTTTACATTAATTGCAGTGCTTTGATTAAGAGTATTTAGAATTAAGGTAGTTGTTCTTCAGTCTCCATCTAGTGAAGACTTTGAATTTAAAAAATCCTGTAATGATTAGACTCCTTGTCTGCTGTGAAACAGCTAAAGAGACAAGATTGACAGCTCAGGCTGGGGCTTCCAGAGGAAATGTCTCGAGCTATGGAGTAGGAAGAAAGCACAAATTATTTGCAACCATGCATCAAACCAGTACTTTAGGGGAGAAGAGCACAGAGAGACCATGGGGTAGAAAAGTAATCTGGAAAATCACCTACTTGGAAGTGGAAGTTGATGTACCAAAAACATGAAAGGGAATTTTTTTAAAAAGCAGGTAGTAAAAATTCTGCCTTGGAGTTCATGATGCATCACACCTCTCTTTTGGCTTGCTGAGCTCTCCAGGCTTGCATCAGGCAGCTCACATGTTAGAGAGGCTGCTAATCTCAGAAGCATGTCCCTTTTCAGTTCTCAATCTCACCTGCATCCTCCCAGGTCAGCCCAAGGTCAGGATTCTGGCATCTGCCAGGTTTTCAGCTGGGATGTGGATGGATTGCAGGGGCCTGTCAAACAGCATAATGGTTTCCTGATGTGATCCGCAGAGTGTTTCTACGCTGCAGTGTGAACACTGTTCTAACAGAACTCATTTTAAACAACATAGCCCACAGAAAATTCTGCAGGATGTGTAGCTCTGGTAAGGACAGTGCTGTGCCCAAAATAGGAAGTACAGTGAAGCAGACTGATGAGATCCATCAGTTCCATCAACTCTTCCCTCTTCACTAAGCCCTACAGGTATTAATGGTGCCAGCCCTGGCTCTCTTGTCACCCAGACTACTTCAGGAAGCCAGCTGATAAGGCTGGTTTCATCTTATATTCAATGTCTACTGCACAAGGAGCCACAGACTCTCAAGGCAAAAATTATCTCATTCTCAAAAGATCTAACATTAACACTTAAATTAAATAATGACTTATTCATTTATGTGAAATTTATTACATTGTATTTGAGATATAAGCACTAAATTTACTTAAGTAATGTTTTATTAATTTTAAAAAATTACTTGAAAGAGTAACAAATTCAACTTGCTACTTAAATAATTTAATTCCTTAACTGAGTAATTGTTTTACTTTACATTTCAAAAAGTATAAGAAACTCACAGTTGTTTCATGCTATGAATTAGCTTTTAACTTTTTTTAAAAAACACCCATGGTTCAGAAATGTTTAAATGTTAAATGTTAAATCTTAAAGTCAGTTGTCATAAATGCCTCAAAGCAGAGAGTGATAATACAACACATATATAAAAATACATATTACTCCATAAACCTCAAATATTAGCCATTGTTCAAGTATCAAATATTATTTAGTATAGTATCCTAATAAGTTACAGGGTTTTTTACTACAGATGGTAAAAATTAACATGGTGATGTCAAGTTATAGCCTTACCTTGGAAAAACAGAGAATGGAACTCTTGACTTAGTATTCAATTCAACTTTTTATAGGTTGAGCTCAATGATCTCAGAGATCCTTTCCAAGATAAATGATTCTGTGATTCTGTGAAAGAAGGGTATTTGGGAGCATCAGCCCTAAGAACACCCTGAAGGACTGAATGTTGCCTACTGGCAAGAACAAAGTAAAAAGCTAGAAACTTCTTTCCATAGGAAAGCTTGGTGCCTTGAATGTTGTTTGGAGAACATGCTGGCCCCAGCCCACATTCAGCCACTCTCTCCATGCACACTGCCAAGCTCCCACTGCAAAGGCAGGGTCCTGGGAAACCAACAGTGAAAGGAAACAAAGATGGTCAAGGTCATCCTCTTTCTTCTTGGACCAAAATGAGGTAAACAGGTTTCTTCATCTTGGAGGACAGATTAATTGAGAAGGATAAAAATGTTAATGAGGGATACAATCATGGTTGTCACGGAGGATGTGAATGCTGAAGGGGTGGGCACAGCTGCACAGAACTCTGTGAGAAGCACAGTTTGGGCACAGCTAGTTCCAGCTGTCTCCAACTGACCCACATCAGGGTCCCACAACCAAGGGCTGGAGCTTTGGGTTAAACATAAAACAGTGAAAACTCCTGCACAGTGAGAGAGAGAAGTTAGAGAGTAAGTCCTATGAGTAACAACTGAGAGATCTGGGGTTGTTTAGCCCAGAGAGAAGGAGGGTCAGTGACCTTAAAGGAGGTTTTAGCATGGTGAGGGTTGGTCTCTTCTCCCAGGCAACAAGTAACAGGACAAATAGACACAGTCTTAAGCTATGCCAAGGGAAGTTTAGATGGATTTTTTTCACAGAAAGTGAATTTAGGTGGATTTTTTTTCACAGAAAGTGTGATTAGACATTAGGATGGGCTACTCGGGGAAGTGATGGAGCCCCTGGAGGTGTTTAAGAAAAGAAAAAACATGGCAGATGGTGCCATGGTCTAGTTGACAGGGTGATGTTGGGTCATAGGTTGGACTTGGTGACCTCATTGGTCTTTTCCAACCTAATTGATCCTGTGATTCCTGGAAGTGAGAATATGCAAGAGCTTCAGCCCTGCAGTCACCCAGGCTGGTGAAAGCAAAGAAGAAGGTGCTCTGGACATCCGAGCAGAGATTCCTCTGCTGCCTGTGCAGACCCTGGTGAAGCAGATGTCCCTCTGCAGCCCATTTAGTCCATGGGTGAGCAGACATCCACTTGCAGCCCATGGAGGAGCCCACACCACCCCTATGAGCTCTTTCATCCTATTTTCTCCCCTGCCTTGTTGAAGAAAGTGAGTGAGAAGGCAACTGGGTGGGTGTCTGGTTGCTGGCCAAGATCAAGCCACCAAACTCTCCTGAAGATTTTGACAAACTCTGACAGGTAGAACTCATTTGCTTAAGAAGTAAATTGTGGACTGGTAAAAGAAAAAAATACAGCACTGAAGAGCAGGTTAAATAAAACCAAATAATATTAAATTTGCTTTGTACAGGTAGTTCAAAATGGCAACGTCATACATATTTTACAGTCTGTTCTTTGAACTTGCAGTTGCAGCTCCCCATGAATGCAAGGAAGGACTTTAGTAAGATCTAGCTTACCAAGAAAGTAAACATCAGCTAAGGCGCTATGCAGTAGAAGAATATGCGTTATATAATTAGCAGGAAAAAGAAATTTATCCTAATAGTATATAAAATGCAAAAACTAGAGGGATTCTGTCTTCCAGAGGTTACAGCACCTGAGCAGAAAATTTTTCATTCTGCAGTATGATAGGAAATCAAAGGATTAATGCTAATACCATAACAACAGGTATGCATGAAAAATGTGTGTATTATCACTCTGACCATTCTCTTCAATAAACTCCTAAAACTGCAGTCAGGAAGGCACCAGCTTGAAAAGAATGAATGGCATATATGCTGTGTTTCTGGCTGATAGCACAATGTTCAGGTAGTAAGACAATGACAAATTCCAGCACATGTTGCTGAGAAAGAATTATATATGCTGAAGCCAATTAGGGCTAGAATTCCAGCATTTTCTAGCAACCTTCAGATCTTGTGTATGCCATTTTAATTGTGGATGCCTTTTGCCAGAGGTTCAAAACCAAATGAATATATGATATCACTTAACCCTCATCCCCTCAATAAAAGTGACTTATTGTGATTCCAAAATCAAACAGCATGTTGAATTTTAAGTCAATTATATCCAACTAAGCTCCAGTTGCCTTTTCTGTATACATTTTCTAGTTCACTTTGGTTTCGCTTTGAAATATATAAAATTTAAAGAGCTCTAGGAAAAAAAAAATTAAGGAGCACTGAAGAGAAGTGTGTTTTATGTTAAAGTCATTCCTATGAACACCTGTGAAACTGTTGAGCTTAATTGGGCTACATCTGCTCCTGATTTTGCAAGTTCTGACTTGATTATCTGCCCTTATATTGTACTGAGTTGTTTCTTCCTTTTTCCTTTCTGTGTGTGTTTTGGGGTGCAGTTACCTAGGATGACACACCTGAGAAATGAGCAATCTAAAAATCTGCAAGCTGTATGGGATTTGGTAGTTCTCAAAGACAGACTTTCAGAAGTCAGGCAGATTTACAGGCTTAGTTGGTATGGCTTCAAAAAGACTGACTCTGGCAATGATGTGGCTTATACTGACCTCACACAGATCAACACTTATGGAGAATCAACAGTAGAAACAGAAGGAGAAATCACAGTTTCCAGGTGGAATGTTTCTTCCACATAGTGTAAAAACAAGACTGTAGCTGCATTCTTCAGCGGAATTCTATGCACCATCACAGAGACAGTACAAGGCCATATCATGTCCTGAAATGCACTTTATAGCTGCTCATTTTATGCAACATGGGTTATACTGATTCATTGTGGCAAAAATCCGACTGACTTCCTGGATTAGACTCTTAGTGCATCTTTATGAGTCAGAGCAGCAGTAAATCACTATTATCTCAATGGATTTAGAAGCAGAGAAAAAGAGGAGAGAGAATATCGCAAGGTGGAACATAAGCAAGGCTGTGGTAAGTATAAGACTTCAGTTCAACACCCCTATTCTGTTACTGCAGAATGTTAAATGTACATCAGTTTCAAAGAAAAGCTATCCAAATTCATGGTTTTGCTTCTGCTCATCTCAGAAATGCCTCTTTCTGCCCTTCAGTGCCATTACAAATTCTTCATTCCTAATAGAGAACAAACCCAATCTGTATTCCCATAATACACAAACATTGGAACATCTCATGAGATGTTGCCAATGTTATTTAGAGAGAAAGATCAAGTTGTATCTACATTTTCTTTTATAGCTAATAGATGGAACACTGTAGTAGGTGGAAAATTCAGGTTCATCATCCTGCTCAGCATTAGGCAATTCAGACTGGATGTAACCAGGATCTGTACAAAGTCTCCTGATCAACAGAAGAGCTATACCAGATATTTTATCTCACGTGCTTCTTGAAGCCCTGTTACAGACAGACACATCAGAATTATGTTATTAATATAAAGTCTAAGAATTGATGGTCTCCACAGAGCAAGAACTCAGGAGAAATTAAAAATTATATAATAAAAGTATAAAAAGCAGAGGTTCATGTTTATAATGAAGTTTGTTAGAATCTCTATTCGTTGAAATTGTGGAGAGTTTGACTACTGATATTTGATGGAGTATTGAATGTTTTTAAAAGGTAATTTTAACAATCATATCTATTTATTTGAGGAACAATGATAGCAAACCCTCAGGAAGATAGAAAAATGAAGATTTTTTACAAGATTAAAATGGCATGTAGGAAGTAAGTGGCAAAAAATAATTTTGTTTTAAAATTACAGCACACCTGCAGCCGGGAGAGAGTTCAACTTTCTCCTGTCAGGAGTTTGAGATTTAAGAAAAAATTGGTGCTTAAATACAAAAATATTTTCATATCCATTTTTTTGCAGTATATGAATGGCTTAAGTTTATCTGGAATGCAGGAAAGCAAAAGCAGCATGTTCTTTCTCTGGAAACATTATCAAAAATATTGTCCTTCAAAAGATTTCCCATCTGTCAACAAGAGCTATCCATCTGCTTAAATAACCTCCATAGGTCCCTCCTCTTTTTTTTGAGAAAAAATTTAATCTAAATTTGATCTTTAAAACTCTAGGTGACTGTATGTGATCCATAGCTGTTAAGATGAGCAACAAATCTTGGAGAACAAATTTTCAGAGCAGGCAGGATAAAGGTAGAAACCTGCAATGTAACTGAGGAAGAAAAAGGATTCTTTCACTTCATAATAACCCCTTTGTTTTAATAATTAAAAAATACTATTAAGAGCATTCCGTAATTTGTTAATTCTAAGTTCATGGATATGACTAAAATCTGGGGGAAAAACCTTCATATTATGGTCGGGAAGACAGTGGACTGAAATGATTTTTAAGAAATTCAAGCATGTAAAAATTCCCGTGGTGTAATGGGGATTTTTTTTTTACGCTGGAAGTTATTCATCCATCTCTTCCATACAATTCAGATGGCATCATTATATCCTCCAGACCCCTTTCTGCTTTTATATTTTCTTCACCAAATTGAATCAAACTTCTCTTTCGATTTTTTCTTCTTGCTACAAACCTTAAAAGCTAGCCTGCTGGAGTTCAGAACATTCACTCAAAAAACTGTGTCTTTAAAACTGCATGGACCCTATAATGACTAGATATAGGTAATGCAATATCTCCTGTCTCTATCTATGGACAATGACATCAAAAATATTTATTCTTCTTTTCTTTATTGTATGGTTTACATTAACATGTCTGTAATAACAATGTATTTTCAACAATACAGAGAAAAGAAATCACAACTTCACATAGCTGGAAATTTCTCAAGTTAAATGTGATCTGTTCTCAAAATTTAAAATAAAATTTTGTATTTTCCCATTAAGAATATTAAGATATTCAATTTTTAAAAAACATTCGTATTTATGAGGGATGCATTTTTAAAAGTCAAGAAAATTACCTTTTTCTTCAGTCATGCACAGGGAAGGTGCTGAAAACACTAATTAGTCATTAACTCAGCTCAATTTGCTGTCTTAATGCTTCAGAGACAAAGGCTATTAAATGTTGTTGTTATTTGTGTAATAGTAGAGATGGATACAAGTTTCTATTTCAGACTCCCCTTGTGCTAGAAATTGCAGGTTATATAATATTTTTTTTTTAAAAAATCCCACCCCAAATAATCTTATATTATAAAATTAGATTTCAATAAATTCCGTAAGTAAAACAGTGAAAGGGACAGTACTCAGAGCAAAGCTGTGTTTTAGAGCATTTTCCCTGAAAACTGTTGTTCATGTAAACATTGAACCAACTAATATCTCCAGCCAGATAAGTGGTTAGGTTAGTTAGTCAAAGCTCCTATGGCTTTCTTTTGTTCAAACATTTTCAGTATTCCAGCAAGCAGAATCTTAAGCAAACATAAGCAGCATGCTGACTAATTGCAACCTGTCATAATAAATGATTGGATGCACTCAAATTCAACAGCTCATGTAAAGGAAGTACTCCCAGCTGAATTGTGCAGATGAAAGAAAAGTCGGTTTTATTTATTTAGTATTCGGTTATTCAGTTGTGCCGCTTCTTGCAGCCTAGGTTATCATCATACAACTCATACCTTCTGGGGATATATTTTTAGAGCTGCTAGTAAAAGAATAACCCTTCTGCTTGAAAAGTTTCCAATAAATAAGGAATCCTGACAAATTTGACAATCTGCAGGAGACAAAGCTCTGTGCTGGAAAACAATAACAAGCTGAACGAAAAAGAAAAATAACAAATGTGAGAAAAAGATTGTACAATTTTCCTACATCTCTACACAGTAAAGCTTTTGATGAAACAAGAGTTTTATTTTTCACAACAAAAATACTAATTCTGTGGTTTTATGAACCTAAATAAATGTCATTTAACTAACAAATAGACTGATAAATAAACAAAAAATTAAGAAAAGTGGTGGATTTGAGATTGGAATGTGCCTTTGATTGATTCAGTATTATATACGCTACCTTCTAAAATTATTTTAGTTAAGTGAGAATGTGTAATCTAGTAGAACTGTTTGGAGATTTTCTAAGTACAAAAAGGAGGAGTGAAATGTTCTGCCACCCTTCCAGTTAATAGGTTTTCCTTAAGGCTTTTCTTAAGTACACATTTCCCTGACTAGCTTTTTCAAGGTAAGCCTGAACCACATTCGATGCATATGGAAACCAGTCTTGCTCACTCTTCCAAACTTTTGTGTTAAGGAGAGTTAAACATTCTCTGAACAAGGTGTGCTTCATTGCATTGTATTTTGAAGCATCAACCAAGCCATCAAAAGGAACCACGAGATTATATCCTGCCCAGCCTATCTATATGAATTATAATCCTGAAGCACTAATATCCGTTCAAATTGTCAGCCCTGCTCACCTAAGCAATTATTTAGATTCAATTTTTCCACTTTAACTTCTTTTTTAACTTTTCCTCTGGAAGCTATTCATCTATCTCTCCCAAAGTAGGATTTCAGAGAAAGAAGAGGAAGTGAACACATTATCTCCATCAGGTTTTCTCTGTTCTTTTTTTTTTTTCCTTTTTGAAGGAAAAGCAATTTACATCTCCCTTCCATTTTCCAGAGTTACATCTCAAAAGCTAAGGAAGGAAGGAAAATCTTGACTACTCTTCCCATCAAGGTGTGGAAGCAACCAAGTACTGTACTTACCTACAAATAACAAATCCTGACAATAAACTGCTCTTTGCAACCTTAGAATGACTTCTATATAGAGAATTTTGTCTAGGAGTACAAGAAATGCCCTTCTAAAGATTACCATAAAAACTTTCTGTCAGGTGAAGAATCAGATTTTAGAAGTCCCAGGTACAACCTTACCCAGACAATGTAGTTAATCAAAGATTGATTAAACTAACTTCTCAGGCTTTTCTGTGGAGATCTTTGAGCAAGTCTTCCTCAGATGCTTTCCACAGTCATCATCTCCTTCTTTCATCAGGTTTGCTAACTGCCAGTACCCCATCACTTTCTTGTCACTTGAAAAACTTTGCCATATCTTTTGGGGTCTCCACTCTTGGCTGTCCAGCACTGAGTAACCAGCACATAAGACTGTGGTCCTAGCTTTCAATCCTTTACTTCTCATTACGTCCTGAAGGTTTCTGCTGCTGTCCTACCCCTAAGCCTTTTCCTATCCCTAACCTCCTACCATATATCAAAGGAAGTGTGCTGTTTGCACAGCTTTCACCATCTTTATCTCTATATTGTCTATAGGCAAACACCTCTGCTTGTACTTCCAGTTCTGTCCAGAAATCTTGCTGTGTCCTGTATCCTAGCCGGGATTTCACTCCAGGCCTCACTGGCCTCCCTGGGCAAACAGTTTATTCAGTGCAGTGAAGGTTTTTCACTGCAGAAAGGGTAAATTAACAGAACTAGTGGTGAGAAAATAAATTATAACCCCAGTAAAATGGCCTGAGTTTTAGTGTGAACCTGTATTGGGCTTTAGAAAAGAAAGGAATTTGATTATCATATCTTAATAGAAAAGCCAAGTAGTTTAACAATGAGTAATAGTTACAGCAAGGTATTCTGGTAAAAAGAATAAATTAGAGCAGAAGGTAATGGTCATCATAAAAAGAAACAGTTGAAGAGGAATTTTATTTTCAAGGTGTAAAAAAATGTGTCAAAATATGTATTTTGCATATATTTACTTATGTTTGGTAACATTTTCCCTAGCTCATGAATAATAAGATTATTCATGAAAAACTTCCAATTTAACACAAAACATTAAAACATTGCTACATGTTATCTATAAGACTATTATTGCCTCTTTTTATGTACATCATCTATACTATTGTAGTATTTTACTGTGTCTTAATGTTGCCACATTTATCCTCAGAAATTATTTTCTGAGTACTGAATAGAGGTTCAATTATTAAATTAAAAATATATATTGGCAAATCTTATGTGAGCCCAACAAGTGTGGAAATGAAGGCAGGCAAAATTATTTGCGTTTTTACTCAATTTTTTTCCAATAATTTACACAAACCTATTGTGGCAAAAAAGGTGCTCTGATATATCTTACAAATACCTTTTTGTCATTCTGCTTTGTAGGGTTATGCTAAATCACTTTGGAATAGAAAACAGCTGTGTTGGATAAGTACCGTCTTTGCAATATCACCACAGGAAAAGTGCACTACGTAGGGAAAAACCCAGGAATTCATTCTGTTGTTTCTTCTTTCTGAATCTGGATCATTTTTGTCTTAGCTTCCACAAAAAAGGGATCCAAAATAAATCTATAAGTTCAGAAGGGAGATTTTGCACAGTCTGAAATAATTTTCCGGAGATAAGCCCTGAAGTAGGTTCCTCTTACTGTGATACTTGAATGACAGGAAAATCCTTCTTCTTCAGTTGTGCTAAAACATTTATCCTTCTTTTCGGCCTCATACACAATAAAGTTTGTCTCTTTTGATTTTGAACTCCTCAGGATGGGAATTATATCATCTTATGCACTACTAAATCCATTGCACAATGGAGTGGAAATATTCATGAGGTTCCTGGGGAACTACTGTTCTAAAAACAATATTAGGAAAAATTCATAATACATTTCAAGACATGAAAACCTACCACATGTGCTGGCTTTCTGTATTCCTGTTCTGAATTGTGGCTAGGACCGCTATCTTAAAACTACAACAGTAGCAGTAGTAATAACGAAAGAATTTCAAGCTTATATTTATCTACAAAAAATATTACAAGCACAAAACAAGTATTCATGCCAAAAATGCATATGCAATGTAGATATTTTGAGATAGACAAATGGAATAGAGGACTGGAGCTCAGTTGTTTTTACTGTTCACGATTTTAAATGAGGATAGATTAAGAGGCATCTTATATAAAATTAAAAGAAAATACTAACAGAAACAACTAGCCAAATATCTCCACAATAGGTAAATATTATTAATAGTGCCAAATATTATTTATAGACACATTACTTTCATCTGATCTGGCACACTAGCTAATAGCGGCTGAAAATAATTATAAGCTGAGATTTTTGCAACTAGACAGTGACCTCATTAATTGCTGTGATGGAGATGCTGGTAGCTCCCTGCAGTGAGTCATTCTAGAAGTGCATCAAATAACAAACAATGACAGCTAGCTCATGGTGAGTGAAATCTGACAGATGGTCAATAAATTCAAAACTGACACATTTTTTTGTAACTAAAAGGTAGGTTTCAGGTCTTTTGAGGTTCTAACAGTGCTTCTCCTGAGCCCCAAATCTGGGTCATAAAAGTTAATTTCCAGTTCAGGCCCTTGAAATATAAAGGAAAGAAGAAAAACCCAAATCCCCTAGTGAGTGATCAAACTGCAGTAGGCTCAAGTTTCTAAACACCAGTGACACTTCCTCATTCACTAGCACTAGGAACTCTGCATCATTTCTAGTCTGCCACTGCACCATGCTGTGCAGCACCACAATGCATTTTATGCTAATGTGATGAGATGTCACGCAGTTTGATATGATGTGGAACAACACAGTGGTGAAAACTTATGGACCAACGTAATTACTTTCAGATAAGAATTATTAACTCAGCTGGCAGAACTCAGATCTAAATGTGCATGATCTGAGGATAAATAAATAGATTAGATAGATTTACTAAGAGCAATTTGCAAGAATGGATATTCTGTTGTGTCTGACTCTGCAAACAGTTCTATTTAAAGTGCTTCTCCCTATGCAATAGTACACACATGTATTCATCTCCCTTTCGCCCTTTTCAAGACTGCCGTCTTTTATCAATATTTACTTAATTCCTGAGTTTTACCCTTTATAGTTAATTAAAACAAGAATTTTTGGGGGGTGTTGGTTATTTTTTAAATATCTGAATTGGCTATCACTGTTTTAATGAAATAACTCTCTTTGATAGTAGCAGTATTGAAGGAGTAATCACAAAACTGGTAATTAAAAATAGATGCCTAGATCCTCAACAGGAATAAAGCATTTTCAGCTTTGGAGCAGAGCCAGTTTCTTTTACTGCAGCACTGTCCCTACAGTCCTCATGACCTGTTTATTGAGGGAGTTACGCTGGACCAGGGACACAGAGCAAAAGAAAACTTACAAATCATGTTTGCAAATAATAACGCTTCGACAGCTGATTTTACTTGTAGTTGCTGGGCTTGTTCTTGGACACATTGAAGAGGGTAAGATTTTATTCAAAATTCAAAACCCAAAAATATAGGTGAGATTTGTGCAGGCAGATATCTGCAAGTGAGTGTATGAAAATAGGTACTGTGCGTTCAAAAACTGAAGAAAGGGAAAGGAAAGGGGAAGAAAAGGGAAAGGCTCCTATCTAAGAAAAGGAGGACAAAGTAAACAATGAGCAACACTAGTAGAAAACACAAGTCATGGATTGAAGTGATTCCACAAGATTTCAAGAGGACCCAATATTGTGGAAGGGGCTAAGAATCTGGTAGATCTGCAGATTGCCTGAACACAACTAAGTACAAGCAGAATAGGTGACTTTTTGGTTATATTTAACTTGAGATACTCAACGTCACAGTGAGATGTGATTCTCTAAAAGCTTAAAGAAGAGAACTGGCACTGACACATTTGATAAGAGACAAAGGCCCCTGTACACATTTATGCTGCTGAGAATAGAGAGTAACTGGTGACAGCATGGCACTAAGTAAAGAGCAGAATTTTCAATCCATGTCCTTCTTCGGCTGCTATACAAAGTCATTTACTGTTTATAAGAGGAAGAAATGACACAGCAGCTTCCTAAATAGTATGGTTTTTCAGTTCAGCTACAGAATAAAGTGAATGAAGAAAACACACGTCTAGTTCCACTTTCATGTTAGAAATATTCTTGCTGTGAATTTGAATATGACAAAAGAAAATAGAATTAATTATTATACAGCTGCTGATAAATCCATTTATGAACCTCATCAGATATTTTCTAAATGTGGGATCCATAAAAAAGAATATCCTGTGTTAGGCTAAGGGAAGTCACCATAATATTTCAAATATCTAAAAGTATCCTATGTCATCGTATTACCTTATCATTTCCTATTCTCAAAGAACAACCTACTGTAACCAGCTTCAATAACAAGAATCAAAACTGTGGGGTTCTCTTTTCAAGCACATTAGTTCAGAAAGCTTGTTGCAATGCTTGTTGCACAAGGACCAAAAACATTGTTATCTGACATAGGTAGCCATCCATGCAACTGAGGGAGAAAATTACAAATAACTTGTAGCAAACTGTTTAAGAGCAATTGATGAGCAGCGATTTGTCCAAGAAAATTATTAATTCACGAGCATTAACTAATCAGTGAAAACTCAAATGATTCAAAGTAGGGTAATCCAAAATCAGATAAAAGAATAAATTCACAGAAAACATATTTGTAGGTAGCAAACCAAAACCAGAATCAGGTCTCCTGACAACCACTTATCACATATTGTCACTAGCCACTGCTGATGTTTGTAACTATTGCTACAAAAAAGAGCAACATTTCAAATGTGTCTGATTCTGAAAACCACTTCCTTCCTTTGCATTGTATATTTTTTTTATTTTTCCATTTGTTGCATTTGTGAAAGGATTCAAGAAGAACTATTTGATTTTAAAGGCAGCAATGTTTCAGAGCTAGTCTAGATTAACGAACAGAAAAAAATTATGTTGCTTATCTTTTTTTTGCTCATTAATGTTAGGCTTTTAGGCAGCTTCTTAAAAGAATTATTTAAAAAAACATAGCAAAACTAATACAAAACTTGTCATTTCCCCCTTCATATTGCCTTTTCTAAGCTCAGTAATACTTTTATAGGCTGTATTGCAAAACAACTCTAAATGATAGAGTGCTTAAGGATTTCTTCAAGCAAATTGTTATGAAAATGAGTTGACCTCATCCCCTTTTGTCAATAAAATAGGATATTACCAAAAGGCAGCTTTTGCAATTACATGTGAATTGGTTTTCAAGCTTCACAGAAAGGTCGATTCAAACAGTGACAAACATCACCTTGGTAGGCACCACTGCCTACCTCCAATTTGGGAAAGCTTTTATTAGCTCACATTCATGCTGAGGGTCAGCTTTTCAGTGTTCTTTTCTGAGAGACTGAGGCATGAAAGCTCTCGAAATCCCCATTTACTTAATGAAAATAATATTACTGAATGAATGATAATCAAGTGATGTTTTCATTATGCCAAGTAATTTTCCGCCAGTATTTCAATTCCCCTTAGCAACATGTATCTGTGCGGGTTGTAACCTCTAGGCTCTTTACAGCAACCATTTCTCACTCCTGCCAAGGACGTCTTGACCATGGGAGGGTTAGCCATTTGCACATACCAAAGTAGCTGTATAGAGCTCTTTTTGCTGCTCCACTCCTAAACACAAACTTCTTTGTAATTTTCTTTGTTGCAACTTATTTCTGCAAAGTGTGTGTCTTCTGATGCAGTCATGTTAATTGATAGCAATACAGAAGTAGGGTCTTGTAAAGTGAGACCTACTGTCAGGGAGGGGCAGGAGTGGGGCTGTGCTCTGTCAGGGATGGAGGGCCTGGAGATGGGAGCTGCAGCAGGAATGGCAGGGCAGGCACCCAGCTGGCAAAGGACACGGACTCTGAATAAGGTGAGCAGGACAAGTCCCGTGACAGAAAGCCAGTTTAGCCAGCACCCAGGAGCCAGGCAAGCCCATGGTGATGAGATCAATTCAGGGTGAGGGCAGAAGCTCAAGGCCAGGGCCAGGCTCAGTGATGTGCATGGCAGGCACAAAAACTCATGCAGTTATTGAGGTTTAGCACTCCTCCCAAACAAAGAGAAGATGGGACTCAGCTCTTTTCCCAACAGTCTGACACAAAGCCAGATCACAACTGGCTAGGAGCCTTCCTCTCAAATATCTTTTGGAAAAATACCTATTATCTCTAACACCTACATGTAATGGATTAAGACCAAATGAAGGTTATAAGGGATCCTTAGTATGGAAACCGGTGTTTGTGTCAAAGTGAGATTCAAGAGGATGCACAGAGCTAGAGAAAATAAAAGCAAAGAAGAGGATTTGTAGAGTAATGACCACGGCATCTTATTGTTGATCACTGCAGATAGAACAAGAATTTTTGTGATTCTACTGAAATGAAGCTGTGCATTTCATCTAGTGAAAACCCTTCTGAAGCTAAGGGCTTAATTTTATGAATAGGACTTAATAAATAAGTAGATTTTGTTGTAATCATAAGCATTTCATAATAACATGTAATTGTGGGGATGTTTTGTGTGAACAGAGATTTATCCAGGAAGAACTTAGAAATCTTTAATGAATTTAAATTTTACTCTTGGAAATGTAAGAAAACTTTTTTGCAAAGAAAAAATCATTAAATTTCATCACATTTTTTTTTACAATTATTCATCTAGAAATGTGGCTAAGTATATCTGTTTTAATAAAAAGACAATTCTAAGAAAAAATAAAATTGACTTAAGCCAAGAGAAAGTCACCCTGTTCAGAGTGACTTTTTTTTTCCAGATTTTTAATGCTACAAAGAAGAGAGAGGATTATCTCATGCTTTTGTATGGACTTTTATGTTCACCTAAAAATTGGTTATTCATAAAGATCTAGTTGAGACATAAAAATATTTAATGAACACTATTAAATAGATTTCAACATCTATAAATTCTTAGCATCTTTCTGTTTCACAAAATGATTTGCAGTTCTAGTCTTAAGAAACAAAAGCTTATGAAGTGCTAGGTAAAATACAAGACCAAGATTCCCTCACGAATTCAAGACCTAATACAAGCTTTCTGACTTTTCTAGTATTTCATTTCTGGAAACACTTTGTGAATTATATTAGTGTGTTAGTGCTAATCCACTGTGGGATAACAATACATATTAAAATATGAAGAGATTAAATTATGGTTTTCTGTGTACAATTCAATAATTCCAAAATGCAAGGGATTCTTTTTACAGACAGACATTTCTTAACTCATAGATTTAGTGTTTATTATGAGCACAGATACGTGCCATAACAGATGTTGTGTCACCATCACTCATTGCATTATACTTTGACTATCTACATATCAAAGAATTAATGTAAACTCATTAGTTTTCCAAGGAACCAGGTTAGGCCTATAAAGAAACTTTCAACTTTCTAGTATATAAGATGATTTATCAGAGCTTGCTTAGATACTGTTATGTAGCAGATACACTATGAACATATTGACATACTGTGGCTATTTGGCTGGGCTGATAAAAATTTTTAGATCACCTCAGGATTGGATTACACCTATTTAGATAAAGATACAGCAATTTAGTTTTGTGAAAAAAGATTCAGTAAAGTCTATGAATTTACCAGAAATACTGTGGTGCCGCTCATTGTTTATTTTAGGTCAGGAGGTTAAGAATCATAACAAACGCATGCATCATTTGGAGGGCTGGTCCAAGTTTAGCAGATTTTCCTGGATCAGTCCACTCAATATTGTGAAGGTCATGTTCAAAAAATTAAATATGCTACTTCTTCCAGAAATATCAGCAACAGGTCTGGGAGTCATAGGGTTAGAGTGACTAATATGACTGACACTCTTAATGGGACACCTCAAGTGAACTTTTTCAAGGATTTGGATAAATTAATTAATGGATTAATTAGCTAATATTATACCTCAGGGCAGTATTATTAGCAGAAGCATGGGTGATGTGTTTTAGGGATATTTAATAATTAATAATAAAGGTAAACCAGAGAAGTCCTTCTGTAACAGCAGAAAATAATAGCTAGCAGTAAAAGTAACTGGATGAAAATGCAGCATCACCAACAACATTGCACCATGAATTGCCCCAGCCCTGTCAGCAAGTGCTGGATGCTGGGAGCCAGCCAGGCCATTCTGGCTGATCCCAACACATGGGAGTGCAGAGTAATTTGGGAACAACCATATGGCAATAAACATGGCTACACACACACACAGAGCAGCCCCTTCATCACAACGTTATTAGGCACCAAGAACACTATGTGACAAAAAGAGAGCAGACTGTCTGGGGCTGCCTCGCTGCTGCCTACATATATGAAATATGTTAGCACAATGTTTTGTTTGCAGTCTCGGAGAGATGAGTATCCTGTCTGAAACTGAATAAACAAATATTTCATTACTGTAGTCAATTTTAACACACAAATCCTTCCACTTGTATGGTTAGAGAACTGATAGGAGTCTGAAGGATATTGCTGAAATGCTTACAGCCTACACAAAAACTCAGAGTCTCTTGTGTGTTAAAGTGGTCACATTTCCTTCCACAGAAGAAATTGCTTAAGCTGTTCTCACTTGCAAATGTATTTGTGAACACAAAAAACTTCTTTTGACACATTTAAAACAGAGATATTTAAAGCTGGATAGAATTTGATGCATTGCTATTATTTTTTCTTTTACCTTTTTTATTCTCCTTTTCTTTTCTGCCATGAACATCAGTCAGGAAGCTTCAGTGTGCACCAAATAACATAAACTGGCCTTTGTTTTCCCTTGTTTCTTAGTATTAAGTCTAGAGTGTAGCTACCTGCTGAGACAATAAACATGACTTCCCATGACTTTTCAGTAAATGGAGCTCACTTCTGAGGCCCTGGGGCATAGTCAATCTAAAATATAGATATGAGGGCTGGAATTAGAAATTTCATGATCAGCGAAGTGTACTTATAGCAGCTACATTTTGAAGGGGCATTCTTTCATCTATTAATTATATTCCACTTCTCACTCTCACCAATACTAGCAACTCATCATTTTACATATTTAATGGAACATGACTAAAAATACATCAGAAAATTAATCGGTATTCATACTGTACCGAAAAATTTCAGACTTTTCGTTTATTTCTTTCAGGCAGGCTGCTAAGTCTTCAAAAAATCTAGAAACAAAAGGAAAGGACTTACAAAAAAAATTATTATGACAAGATAGCTGCAGGATATAACAGAAAATCAGTGTTCACTGCATAGCATAGTTCGATATAGAAAGTAATTTCACAATCTTTTTCTGTATCTTTGGCTGCCTATTTCCTTGCATGTCATATATCACCACACAGATTTTTCAAAGTAGATAGCAGCATAGTGACACTACCAGCCTCCCTAGGCCTCATCTTTAAAGTTGAAAAGGTATAGAAATGGAGATGGAGAAATATGCTGGTTTGTTTTAGCAGTACTTTAATTTTGCTGATCCCTCAAAATAAAGGATACAAAAAAGTATACCCAAGCAAAAAGAGTATACTATAAGGAAAACTTTTTATTTTACTGCAGTTTTCATGCTGGGTATATCAAAACTTAAACATTTGTTTAAAATATATGTCCACCTCCCATATCTGTGACAGAACATTCTTTTAAATTATTAAATTTTAAAATGTGAATGCTAACTAGTAGGACAAAACAGAGATTTTTTAAAAAATAAATTTACTTATTTACTCATAAAGAGTTTTCAATCCTTAAAGCATCACTCATCTTCTGTAAGAAAAGTAGGATTTACAACTGTCTGTACTGGAATTAAGACTTAGGGAAATGAGAGTTTGGGAATCTGCCAATGGTGGATTTTCTGTTTTAGACTATGTCATTACATACCTGGGTATATTCACCCTTGCTGAAAAGACTCCCAGTATGCATACTTACAAATGTGTAAGGTGTGAGGGAAGAGGTTTTATCTGATTTAGTTTTTAAATCAATGTAAGTTAAAGAAAGTGAGCAGAGAATGAAGATTTCTCTGGGTTACTAAAAGTGCAGGATATCAAGATTTTCAGTCTAAAAGTTATAACCCCAATTCATCCAACGCTGATGACTGGCAAGAAAAGTCACACATTGAAATGCAGGCAAGGTAATTTTTCTTTCTATATCTATGTATCTTCTGAAATACAAGTAAAAACATCCATCAGAAACCCTCTTAAGCCAGCCAGTTTTTATGTTTGCCTAATGTTCATACTTTATACCCTTTCTTTTTCATTCTTTTAATCTAGAGCAATAGCTATTGCACAAAGACTAAAGCTTTTGGAAGCATGTAATTTACTATGGAACCTGAAGATCAAAAATCTCCAAAAGACCTAACCACATGAGGAAGTATTATTTGGAGGAGAAACTAGAGTTTCACCTGTATAAGCAGGTGAAACTAATCCCACTTGTAGTGCCATACAGTTACTATCCCTTGCTTGTTCTAGCTCTGTGAACATTTAATTCCTCTATTCGAAGTGGAACTTTAAAAGCAGGACATGAGAAGAATCTTGGCAAAAAAAAACCCTCATGAACTCAGTCATAAAAGCAGGCAAAAGAGATATCCTCTGACTCTCCTAGCAAGGGAAGGGCTAGAATTTTCCCCACTTGTATTTAGAAGAGTGTCTTGGATACCTGTGGGGCTGTTGGATAAAAGAGAAGCAATCACTCTTTGCATAGCACTATTTAAAAAAAATGTCCAGGTTCATTTTTCCAGAACAAATCCACTCCAGATCAAGGTAAAAAAGTTATATCCACTAGATATTCATAATTTTAGACACAACTCTCTGTGAGAAATAATTTTAGGAGGAAAGTCCTCAGGAATAATGTCAGTTTTACAAGATTTGTTTCTTAAAAGCATTTAAGAACTTTCACAAATTATGCTGCTCCTAGATTTCATCTTGCAGTACTTTACCTATAACAGAACACACGCAAAACCAAGCAAAATCCTGGACTGGATAGTAAAATGAATGCAGGAGCTGATGAGTCTCTTGAAGTTTTTAAGGTGTTTGGAAAAGACAATGACCATGTTACAAAACACAATCCATACTGGTAACTTTCAGATCAGCCAGAAGCTCAACAGGATCCGTAGAAAAATGTAGAACAATCTGCTTCTAGCAGCTAGGAGTGGCTTAACTTGAAAAATGACTGAGTTTTAACTTTTTATTCTAAGTGCTCAGTGGAAACAAGGATACAAATAACACTTTAGGCTATGCTAATTCATATCCTTTCCAGGTACAAGCAAGTAATTTTTTAAATAAGATGCTAATCATATAATTCATATTGCTGTAGTAGTAGTAGTAGTAATAGTAGTAGTAGTAGTAGTAGTAGTAGTAGTAGTAGAGGCCCAAATGAGGTAGGATTTTTTATGTTTATGATATAAATTGTCACCCAAAAAGAAAGGTTTTTCTTTGTGGGAACATTAGCACATTGCATTTATTGCTAAAATTTACTACAATAATATGCCACAAGCTTGCATTTTAATAGGGATAATTAAACAAAACGTCAATCTAGTTACCTATTCCTAAATTGTTGGAACATAACTGCTAGGAAAGTTCCACGTCTAAAGTAGGTTGCATTGGAGGATTTTACATACAAAACAAAGCAATACATTATGGAACATGATTTTCAGTTAGTCCACTTAGCATGGAGCACAGACTCCATATTATCATCACAAAATTGTTGAATGCATAAAACCAAGATTTCTGCCTTTGAAGGTAAGTGTCATAATTCAATTTACTATTTTTTTTCTCAATTTACATTTAGTGATTTCTTTTATTTTCTTCACTTTTTTTACACTCAACATCAATATGCCTTCTCCATAATGCATCATATCTCTACATGCACCTGAAAACATACAGGAAACTAGAGACAAGAAAGCTGATGTAGTGTTTCCAGCCTGACAAACATTTACATTTTCATTAATTTTGTATTAGTACATGAAATTAATTCACCAGTAAATTTAATTGGAACAGATGCTAAGTTTGTGAAAATCTCAGGGTTTTATATTGATTGGAATTTATTTTTTTTAATTCGTTTTGCTTTTGTACATAAAATTTAGGAGGGTTTGTAGATAAATTTTTTTTAAAAAAATTTCCCAAAATATTAATTCAAACTGCTAACAAAACTCCCAAACTATAGGTGACTATAGTCAACTATTGATCCTAAAATACAAATTCATATGGCTTCTTCAACTCGATAAATAGAGTGAACGTGTCTTTCTAAAATCATTACTATTACTGTTATTGAAATTTTTTTCATTGGGCTTGATTTCAAAGTCTGGCATGTTGCCTTCTCTGTACATTAAGAGAAGGAGCAGAATAAATAATTGCTTGTCACTTCTGTACACTTTACAAACTCTCTGTAATGCAAAGCCCACATCACTTAAGTGGATGAGACAGAGGTTAAGGCTAAGGTGTTTTAGTGAATTACATATGAGGTTTGCACAGTGCTAACACTTGGCACTAGCTGAGATTTAACTGTGGCCTACTTGTATGAGGTCTGGCATTTGCCAAACAATTTTACATGATCATACGTTAATATTGTGAACTGCTTGTGTGAAAATATATGATAAAAAAAAAAGGAGTGAAAAAGAAGAATCAGAAAGGAAAAGTGATAAATAAAGCACTAGTTGAATATCCAATTACAGGTCAAAGAAAAGCAAGGTCCAATTAAAGCAGCCAATTCTAATTTCCTGGAATATGAAGATTCAAACTGGAATTGCTTAGAGCTGGAGAAGTGAGAATCCTGCTGGTCAAGGTAAGCATCTAAGATGTCTGGGTCTCAGCAGCTGTAAAACAAAAGGATAGGATTTAGGCTTTAAGCAAGAGTCCAAACAAATCTAACATGAAGTGACTATTTCCTGGGGAAATTTCAACACCTGTAGATATAAGTATAAATTATATAGATGAAAGAAGAAATAAAATAATATTTTTGGCACTTCTTCCTACAAAGACAGGGGACATGGAAGTTTGAGTTGTAAGCTATGAAGTGCAATGTTGATGTTTTAAGTAAACACAATGAAAATTAGGTCTCACAGCTTCATGACCACTTTCATGGCCCTGCCTGGAGTTGAGATTTGAAATACTGTACTTGAAACACTTTTTTTGAAATACCAAACAATTTAGTTAGTACACCTTGATGAGCATTTGATTAATTACTTTCAGCCATAATTTAGCACCAATTGTGTAAATAAAGTAGGAATGCTATTTTACACATTGTCTTTGGCTAATATTTTCAAGGTGTCTGCCATGACTGGAAGTCATGACCACCACCTGTTCCACAGTTATGTGTGTATGAATCAGAGTTGCTTTTCATTTCACATACTGCCATCCAAATGAGGCACATTTCTTTGTGCATAGGGAGGTTTCATGACTAGAGCTTTATTATGGCTATTTCTGATAAAATTTCATTTTGAAAACTGCTTTTAAAACCATTTAATTATCCATTAGATTTCAGTGCAGTATATAAATTAGATAATTTCAGAAAACAGCCCAATGAAGGGTTCTCTATGGTCTTGGAAACTGTGTATTTCTAGTTAATCATCCAATGATATTGCATTGCCTACTTTGTATAGCTAGTGAAGAAGAGGAAAAATTAAGCTATAAAGAGACCTCATTGACACGGCCATATTAATTGCCCTCCCTTTTGAGTATTTGTTTACATAGATTGCAATTCTTCATAAGACCTGCAAGTACAATGTTACTATATTTGATCATGTCTTTAAAGCTTTCCATTGGAAATATTATCATTCCTAACCATTTTCCCAGTCTCAGAACAGAAATTCCTTGCAACTTCACTCTGCTTATACTGAAAAAATATTTAAAACACACTTTTATATCTTCTGTTGACAAAATTAATGGGTTTTGCAAGTAATCTCATAGAAAAATGAGTGTCAAATTGACTTTTATTGTCATGGTTGAGCAAGATCATTTCTCTGAACACTGGTTGTATTCAAATAACTGGGAAAATAAGGGAAATTTCCTTGAGGGAATGAAAAAGCACAACAAATAACAGATGTCAGCAAAATGGCACAGATATTGAAGACCAAGAAAAAGTACCACGTTTCACGACAGTAAGGTGGGTTGCAATGCTGTCTGTGTCATCAGCAACTGGATATTTTCTGCCTTGTAATCTTCAATTTTTAGGATAAGTCTCTCTGGGTTTTCAGGTTTAAATCCTTTGGCAGCAAGAGATTTTAAATACTTTTCAGCCACTAGAGAATAACTATTCTGTAAGGTATACATACTTTGGTGTTTAGAAAGGGGCTTGTAGCAATTCTCTATGCAGTCAACCTCCATATAACAGAAGAGAGTCACATTACTGTTTTTATAGACAGTTGCAGAAACTCACTCACATTTCCAGTTTCCAATGCCAAGCTACTTCATCCTCAGGGACACAGAATTTTGAGAAAATGAGCATGTATTTCATGTCATCAGAAACAAAAGATGTTTCTCCAAGAGGAGATGAAACACAAGATCTTGCCTTCCTGTAGCTACCACATTTTTGCCAAGATTATAGACAGAATTAATGGATAAAAGAAAACACACTATATAATCAAAGACATCCTCCCCGCAGTTTTCTTACGCCTGGAGGATGAATTGCTCCAGTGGATGTCCTCCCTGCCTTTCATGATGAGGTCAAGAAATTTGCTGTCACTACCACTGTTGTGATTAATGATCTGACTGGTAGTGACAGTAATCAAACCATAGACTCTGTATAGCGAGTTCGTGCTAGTGTCCCAGTGGCTTGAGTCCCTGCACTGGCAGGGGATCTATCTGCTTCTACTACAGACATCTCCTTGTGTCCTTCTTGAAGAAAATTTTCATTAAAATCTGGGCAAAACCAAAACAAGTCATGACAATTAAAATAATTAAAACATTACATTACATTTTTAAAAACCAAGTGACAAAAAACTTTGGAATGTTTGTAAAAAGAGTGCATAATGAATAATTAAACTACTAATAATACAATCCTCTTAAAATCATAGAACCACTGCTTGAGAAGATTAGGTATTCTAGTTTACCTAACACTAACAGCTCTCAGTATAATGAAAGTGTTAGAAGGGAAGAAGCTGAATTTGCTTCTCTCTTTCTCCATTTTTCATAACTGATTTTTGGTGCATTCACTTTGATTATATTTTAACAAGTGTTCATTAGTTGAACATACAAAAATATCTGTATATAAATATTAGTAGGCAAAAGGTTAATATAAAAATATCACATTGGCTAAACAATGGTAAGGGTTAAAGGGTTAAAGTTTGAAGCTGATATGATGGCAAACTCCACTGAAAACCTGAAGGCAAAGACAGGACACAGGAAAGGAGATGACAACTGAGATGAAAGAGACTGATAAAAGGGTTATACAAAAATAACAATGGAAAAATCTATTAAACCTACTCTATTCTCAGAAATAAATTTCAACTTCCATCTGGTTAAATGCTATCTAAATTAATTCTTTGCATTACACAGGAGATAGAGTACTAGAAATAGAAAGTGCTTACAATATTCTTGAATCTAGTTAACAAGTCAACTCCTATTCAGTTTCACAGTATCTGAAGTTCTCTCTCCAGGCCTATCCCATAGCAGGGTATTTGGCACATGTAGACATGCATTTCCTACACTGAGCAAGTCTCTATATAAGAGAAAAAGTTTCAGTTTACCTAAACATAAGGAAACCAAGCTAGAAGGTTCTGTGCCCTTTTCATCTGTATTGGCTCAGTGCCAACACAGGAGACCTGATTGGATTTTAAGAGTGTATTTCTAAGCCTGTTGCCAATTTCATTGAGCAAGGGGCCAAACAGACCACCCAAAACATTTAGTATTTAAGAAAAGGCACAAAGACCTCAAGCACTTTTTAGAGTGTCTTTGCAGGGTGCCAGATGTTTCTCTGACACTTGTGCTCAGCTTTACCTTTTGTTTCTGTAACATTTGTTATCTTTCATTTATTAAAGCTTTTGCTTTTACAAAACACACCCAAAGAGCCATCTCACTATTAATGAGCCATTTCCCTGCAAGGGCTGGACCCTTGGAGGTGTATGGGAATCCCCATAGATTCATCAGTCAGTCATGAGAGAAAAGATGAACACTGGCATTGGCAAGTCAAAAAGGAGCACATGAAGAAAATGAGACTGTATTTGGGAAGGGAGCAAGTGAGAGATCACTGGAGGCAGCCTAATGAACTGTGGGCTTCCCAGTAGTAACTCACGGTTTTGTTTTGCATGGCAACTTTGCTCTTTAACACACAGAGCAAGGTACAGACGCAAGCCTTAGGAGGTGAAGTTGTCAGCAGTACCAAGAGGAAGACTGGGTGGTTTGTAGAGAGGAGCTGAGAGAGCCAGACTAGGCAGGACAATTAGTTTTAATTATATGGAAACAGCTATCTTGTCTAACACACTGGGCTTCTAACATACTGGGCTTTAGGACAAATGCTGCTATGAATATGTGGTCTCTGTCTAAAGAAGAGCTCTGCATGAAGAAACCCATAAGTTCTGTAATTCCTGCTTCAGAGAGCTGTTATCCTGATCTCTTGCCAGAATCAATTAGCTTCCTATTATTGTATTTAGTATGCTTTATTCATGTATTTATCTATCTATTATGAAAAATAAAACTAAAACAAAACATAACAAAACACACCATTCTGACCACATTTTGGGAAGGGGAGAAAAGAACCAAAAGGTATGATATCCAATTCTCTAGGTGTAACATTGTCCTTGATGATCAAGGCCCAATAACCCATCTGGTAAAAAAAATACAAACCTACAAGCAACAAAGGTTTTAATAGCTTTTGCTACCATGAAGAAAAAAGCATGAGATAGATAGATAGATAGATAGATAGATAGATAGATAGATAGATAGATAGATTTCACTCTAATTTTAAGCTCTTTTATTGTTCAGAAAATAATTTTGTTCCTTCTCTTAGAGTTTTACTTGAGTGATCATTTACCAGATAGACATTGACTACCCTGTCATAGAATGGAATAATATATGTTTCACTTTAAATTAATCTTATTAATAAAACATTAACGAAAAAGAGCTGAACTACATTTATTTGCTGCTAAACTCAGAAAGCTACATTTTAATCTCATGATAATATGACTCTCCAAAGTCTCTTCTGCTTGGCCCTTTTTGGGATGGAGGAGAGAACTCACAGCTTTCTTTTGTTCTTTACTGTATTAAAAGCATGAAGAAGAAGAGGCACCTTATATTTAGTTTGCCTAGGTAAAATGGGTATGGGGATCAGGAGGAGAGGGATGGCAAGAGCAAGAATAAGCCTTAATAAGGATATGAAAATAGTCTTCATAAAACAAGGACAAACAGCATTGTGATCTAATTTACCCCCACATAAAATGCAAAACAGAGCTCTCTGTGTAATAAAATATTAGTATCTGTATTGCCAGCTTAATCTTAACTAATCTTTTCTTACACTATTTCAATAGTTTGAGTAATTCATCTGCATGAAATTTAAATTAATAAGGTTAGCATTGCAATTGAAATGATGCTGATTCTTACCTTTCTTCTAGTCACAAAATCCTTCACTAGTATTTGCATATGTTCCTAAGTCAGTCCCAGGCAGGATCAGCCTGCTCAGAATGTCAGCAGCCCAGAACAGTTTTCCTCTGAACATCCTCTTCCTTTGTAATACATAAATACAATCTTCTGGGGCTCTGTAATTATCCAAAATGAGCTTTAATGTTGCAAATTACTTCAGCACCCCTATGATTTATCTGTTGTAAACACACTTTATAATATTTATATTCCTATTAGAACCTCCACTAATAATGAGCTGACAGAACATAAATATTTACATGATAGTACATGGACAAATGCGTGAGACTCTCATATTAGTTACGTTTCTTGTTCTCTCTATCACACTTGGAAAAAAAATAAACCTTTGCAATTTGCTGCCTTCACGAAAATATCTTTGAAAATGGCTCAGAACATTAACAGAGCTTCACATTTGCCACACTTTTCTTTAAAAGAATGGCATTCTTTTATACTTATGCAGTCTGGGTTATTGCTTCTTCACATTATGCATCATTACTCTGAGTAGGTGTCTTATCAGCAGCTCCAGTTGTTGTGGAGACGATTGGAATTAAGCACTGGAAGCTTTTTATTTATCTTACTTGCTTTATTCCTACAAGATTTTCAGCATATAAGCTTCTTTGTTCAGCTCAGAATTGGATACATTGCCAGGCATTGTAAAATTTACATCTTCCTTTTTTTGTATTTGTTCTTAAATTGGATTGAAAACAAAGTATGGCTTTAATTAAAGCTCCGCTTAACAATAGACATTTTTTCCATACAGGGGAATTTCTGAGCAGTTGTGAGGATTTTGCAAAGGCCTAATAGGTGACATTCACCACTAAGCCCCAAGTAGAACTGCAATATACTTACCTGTGCTAAGTGTCTGTCTGACAATACTTGCACAAAGAAAACTGTAATAATGCTGTTGAAATACTGACTTAGCCAACAAAACCCATGGAATTTAGAGTGAAGGTTGCTTTAAACTGGATATGATATGTAATAACTAACAAATTCAAAGGATAAATGATGTTTAGAGAAGTAAAAGGAAAGAAAGGGAAGGCAGGGAAGGCAGGGAAGGCAGGAAGGCAGGAAGGCAGGAAGGCAGGAAGGAAGGAAGGAAGGAAGGAAGGAAGGAAGGCAAGAAAGCAAGAAGACAGGAAGGCAGGAAGGAAGAATATCTGACATCTATCATTCTTCAGCAAATGTAGTTTCCCTAACACCAACATAGTGAATTAAAAATAAATTTCAGGCTTTCTGTCAAGGATGATTCTACACTGGATATGCTGTAGATGACACAAGGATGAAAAACAAAAACCCAACCAAACTTACTGGCCAGTCTGCTAAAAGCTGTTTGATAAAACATTCCCATTTGAAAGACTGCCTGAGGCTTTTTTCCTCTCCTTTCCTCAATATTTCACAGAAGACATCTGCTGTTCAAACACAGATTTTCCATTGCCTGATGAAACTGAAGATAGTTGTTTTTTGAAATTATTGCCAAGAATACTGTACTTATTCTAGAGGTGATAATGTGTAAGAAATGCACAGACACTCCTCAGTCAGCACTGAACAAAGCACCAATAATTACAACTCTCTGGAGGGCTGTCAGAAACATCTAGAGCACCTGTCCAGCACACTTCCCTTGTGACATGCTTACATGTCTGTAGCCTGCTGGAGCTGCTTTCAGGAGCTGAGCAATAGGCTCTCCCTGTTTGGTAGGAGACCGAGAGTAAAAGATCAGCCAGGATTCCCTGCTTTGGAGAGAGAGAGACAATATGAAAAGTCACCCAGACAAGCAGCATTACAAATTGGTTAATTTCTAGGTACCCTGTAATATACTGCCATACCTGTCAAAAATAATAATAAAAAAAAGGTACCCTGGAGGTGACTCAGCTTCCTACAAAGGCTGTTCCTATTGCTGAGTCATTCACACCTAAAATGGAAAATAATAGAAAAAAAAAAAAGAAGTAAGATGCTAAGGTAAAATCTCCCACATAAGGGAGTGAGATGATGGAGAAACTCGTAACAACAAAGTGCGTTCCATTGCATGGAAAAGGTGCGAGGTAATTTTTAAAGCACTGAGTGTAATAAGTGTCTGATACTGTGTTTTTCAGCTGAGATATAACAAGAATTGGTGTAGATGCTACAGTGAAAAGGCACATTATCATGATAATGTCCAAAGGACAGACTGCTCAGAGTCACAGTCCCACTTCAGAACAGGTCAGTGACCAGAACACTGGGCTGCAGAGACACCCCTGAAAATCTGAGAGACAGGATATCTTTTCTTTTTCACTATTTTGATGGAATTTTCACGTATTTCACTGTGTCATCTGTGCTTTAACAAAAAAAATAACAAAAACAAACAAAAAAAAATTAAGGATTTTAATTTTATATGAGTAAAATTAACTGAGATGTGGGAAAAAGGTGCTTTACTACAGCTTTTCAGTCCATAAAAGTCCCAGAAACATTATAAAACAAGGCAAAAATATAATAGGAAATTAATTTTCACTCAGCCACAACAAAAACAAATGCACCTCCAAAAAGTAGAAATAACTTCTAAACAAACACAAAATATCTAATGCTATTTGCAATATTTTAGATCGTTAAAATGTGAGTGTGCTGCATCACTTCTGCAGTAATCTTAATTTGTCTAAAAGACTGTTTGCCTCCTCTCTAAAATTCTCCTTTCATCCATTAATTCTGCTATACTTAGCATAACAGAAAAATAAATTTACAGGAGACTTACAGACATCGTGCTGTAAGTTTCATATTTTGTTCAGACAAATCACCTGGTCTTTCTAGCAAGTATCTTTTCAGGTTGATGTTGCTGAAGTACCTGAGAAATCAAGGTCTCTAAAATACACAAAACAACAAGAACTGCAGTATTAGATTAAACTCAGAGTCCAACTAGTCCTACATCTTTTCTCTTGGCTTTCCCCAAAGCAAAAAAAGTCACACAGAAGGTGAATGTCATATAATCTATTCCTTCTATATCTCCTTGAATTTCAAATATCTACAGATTTTTTTTCAAGTCTCAAAAGTGTGAATATAGTGGTCACCATTGATACACAAAAACAAGCAAAAAAAGCCACTTTTTTTCTGATAGGGATTTTCACTGGTTAAATGCAGGGAGAAAATATATCAGATTACATTATAGATAAATCAGATGCCAAATGCAACTTCTAAAAAGGAGAATATTTTTAGATTTTATGACAGAAAAAAAATATGGCTTTGAAATGGGTAATCTTCTTTTTCACTAAATGTGCTCTCTGACTGAGACCTTGTACGCCAAGCTTCAGCCTGAAGCAAATTGTTATAGTCGAGCTATTAACTTCTAAAAATAGGGGGATGTGATGGAAACATTAAGAAACCCACTACTGGGCACAACCACAATCCAGGGGAGGATGAAACAACACTCCTTGATTTTTCCTTCTTTACCTCATCACATTAGTGCAGTTTGTGGCACTGAACTGTGTCTGTGCAAAATGCATTTTGTTTAGCCACTTTCCTTCTAAACAGCAGCTTATGATGGTGATATTTAATCTGTCTCTCCCTCTCTCTTGTTTTTGAAGAAACTTAATAGCAGCCAAGTACTTCAGGTCAGGCATTTGCCATTTGTGACTTAGTACTTAAAAAAGGTGCTGCTTCCTGGGGGAGAAAACAGACAGGCTGGAGGACTGCAAGAATGACCTGAGATTAAAATGCTTTGCAACAGGAGGTTTTTTGCGTTTTCACTTGAAGCATTTTGAGAAACAGAACAGTAGACTTACTTTGTAACAAAATGTGCAGCAGTGATTTACTTTTCTGTCACGAACCGTGCATTCTCTCTGTTTTATTGCAGTGTACAAAATTTCTCATCATCTGCTATTTATTTTACAGCACTGTAAAACCAAAGAAGCACTGACTCATGAGTCAGCAGGTGGGTGCCCCTCTCCAGAGGCATTCCACGCTTTTTTGCCAAACCATTTAGCACATCTGCAGCCTTCACTAAATCATTTTTAAAAGTAATATCGGTAATAAGAGTCAGAGAGCCTTGAAAGGTATGTGTGGTATGTGTTCTGCAAACAGGCTCTCAACAAAAATCCCCAGCGCTAGGAGCAACAGTAAAAATCATCTCAAAGGAGCAGTAGAGAGTGGAGAAAATGGATCTTGGTATAGAGGACATGCTATTTATGGAGGTCAATCTGCATCAGCGACATAACATTTCAGGGCTATTCAGCTATAAACACATTCTCATGAGTCGTGCAGGGTTTTAAGGAAGAGATCAAAAGATGAGCACACAATGAGTGTGTGTGAGCACTTCTCACGGCACTAACAGGCTGCTTTTCTACTTTGACCACAGAGAGGCGTGTTGCCATCAGGGCAAAGACAAACTGGAAAACAGGCTTTAACACTTCACAGGGAATAACTAAATCAATACACTCGAGTCAGAAAATGCATTGCATTGCAGGAATTTTTAGAAGTGTCAAGAAACTCAGAAGCCTGCTAGTGCCCGTGGTCCTGAGTCACCTGGACAGCCTAAAAGTCGCTCCCCATACACACAATCTGGGCCAGCCTGGATTCTGCAAATGTTTCACTGCAGGTAGGTACCAGTTTGGATATAGCCAGCCTGTTAAAATCAAATTAATACAATCAAGTTAAAATCTCCTGGAGTGTGTATGGCACAAGAGGTTTGCCCTTGTGCACAAACCTGCTGTTCACAAATGCTTAGATCAATAGGCAACTTCTTAGACTATTTTGCTTGCTTATGGGGACAAGATATTAGACTTTCAGAGTTTAAATGCCTAACTCTATTTTAATCCCACTTCTAAATCTTTGGTAACCCTTTGGTTATTTGACAAGCAGGGTAATAATTCGTCATGCCACAGTTTTCTATGCGTTTTTCAGAAAACATTTATTTCTGAAATCACATTTGCTGGATATTTTCTGGCTTCTATGGCTGCTGTTCTTCATACCATGCTTCCAATCATCTGATCATCTCAGCAAAACTGCCTCATTCACTTGCCCAAGAGCATATGACATTGTAAATCACCTTCTCTGAATTTCTGCCAATATAGTTTAGACAATACACAGAACAGTTCTCCCATCGAAGGTTTCCATTTCTCTTCAATCTCAATAAGGTGAATGTTTATCTGTCTCCATACCCTTTGTAGTTTTAGTCTGTGTTGGCACCTGGAAACTCCAGAGGACCTCATAATAGAAAACCATTTCTTGCATGTGACACAGAATTTGCAAAATATTTATCACTTCTTATTTAAAGTAACACTGTCCAAATCTTGAAATATTGCAACAGTTGTTCTGTATACTGGATTTCAGTAAGTATGCAGTGCTCCATGATTCAAAAATATTATATTCTCCAGATAAAGGCACCTGACTTACTACAGTTTCAAATGTTGAAATTACTTTGTTTTCTTTAGCATTTTATGGGCATTTTGTGAATGCCCTGCTAGTTCTCTGAGATTCAAAAACCAAAGCAAAATCAAGCAAACAACTGAATTTTTGGTGTGTGGAAATATTATGCAGACCATAAAATAAAGCTGAAGATAAAATGTTGCCAAAAAAAAATGGAGAATAAACATGAGGGGGGAAAAAATGACAAAACAGGAATCCTGGAGGAACAGTAAAAAAGATTGAGAAAGGAAAATGGAGAAACTAGAGAATCTAAGGAATTTTAATGTAAAGGAGAGATTCAATTCGTTTTTTAATAGCTTTTAACTTGAAAACTTTCATGCAAATTAAGAAACATGCCCCAAATTCACCAGTGGCATTATTCCACAAGGACAATTATAACAGATAAGTGTAAATCGTGTTCAGTTAATTGGAAATTATGGATATAACAAAGGTAAATTGATAAGGTAAAATATTGATAGAAAACGTTCTTTGATAACAACAGATAGTGATTGATAGGCATGTTCTTGAGAGGGAGGGGAGGGTTGAAATGAAAAAAAGGCAAAGTAATAGACCAGTTTGTAGATACACTTCCAGGTAGACCTGAACAGTCTGCTGTGAACACACAAGAGAGCAGTGCAACTTTGTGGGGAAGAGACATTCACCTAAGATGTCATGCCAGCATATTGGTCCTGGTCACTGCATACTGAATTCCTGTCATGTGCTGTTCCTCCTTGCCTTCACTCCTGCAGCAGTGGCCAAAAAGACACAGGAGAGTGCCTGTTGTGTGCTTTTGCTGTTCATGATCGTGAAAATAAAAGAGTTCACTTCCCAGCAGCTGATTCTGCTCTGCGAGTACAACATAAAAAGTTCTTAAAGGGAAGGAAGAAATGCTCTGAAGAGAACCCTGAAGTAACACAATAGTGAGATAAATAAAAGACCTTTGAGAAAAGAATTTTCATTGTATGAGTTTGAAGAGGAAGCAGTATTTTTATAAGCATTTCTCTTGAAACAGGGAGAAGATGAGAAATGCAGGAAATTTCAGCCTTACCTGCAGCTGAACAGCCAGTACTGACTGATTTTGCTGTATAGGACTATAATGACTGTGTCAGACCTTATCAGAACTATTCTGCTATTTCAGGTCCTCAGATTGTCCCACTGAGCATATACCACTTCCCACTACATCCTGCCACTTTAATATTGGCTTTGGTTTTTAGACACACTTTATGTATCTATAAAACCTTGCAAATTGTACCATCATTTACATCTCTACAGAGTGCACATGCCAAAAATCCCCCCAGATGATCCTGACAAGACATACCTTTTTTTCTTTACTGTCACCATCTATATGGGAAAGATACCAGGCAAGTAGAATCATCTCAATGTCCCTGAACATATCAGCTACCTTCAGTGAGTCCTGAAGGGAGATGCATCCCTTAAGTCTATTTGTAAACTGACCATGCTGCAAAGCAGTAGCCCAAGTATGAAATTAGTGTGTTTCCCAATCATAAAGTACACAGGCACTTTAGGAGCACTTGGAGATTCCTTTCCCTTTCCAGAGAGTTGGCTGATTTGATCAGATGAAGTTTTCAAAAAGTTACTTCAAAGCAGAGTTGAATTGAATACCCATTAAACGCATGTTTCTTTTTCACCTAGGCATATTTGAAACTCCTGGCCCTCCCAAATAAATTCATACAGAAATTTGAGTGTCTAATTGTGACTTAATGTGTCTAATCAGAGTGCCTTGGGTACTAAACTACACATTCCACACTCAGATCCTCTCTTGTGTTGGAAATGCTTCATATCTCTATAGTATCTACATTTTTGACAGAGTCATAGGGACACCTATATAGGCATCTATAAATTGTCATATGTATTTGACCAGACACAGATCTTGCCAAGTGCTTTGGAGCCCTTGGTGTCTTTTACACTTAGGAAGACTTCTCATCAATTCCCTGGGGGAATAGTGCACTGAATCTAATGAATCAGTCGGGAAGAAAAGAGAAAAAGAAATGATTGATGTTTCACTTGGTGGGTCAAGATCTCATATGGGATATGGGAAATCAGATTCTTTTGTGGGTTGTGGGGTTTGGTGGTCTGGGGTGGTAGTTTTTGCATATGTAATTTTTTATTTTGGAGATAGAATAATGAGATTATTCATTCTTTCAGACTGTTGTTTGGCATTTTGTTTTTTCAGCCTGGGCTGTAGGAAGCCTGGATTTATGTTTCTGTTCTAAGCCATGCCACTGGGACTGCAAGATAAGGCACAGCCTTGTCCCAGTGACTACTGTATTGACTATCCATAGATGTCAGGGAATTCTTTGCCTGCCTCCCAGGAGAAAGAGCTGGCCATAAGTACTTAATTCTAGAAAGTTCGTAGCTGACAACCTGATATCAGAGGGATTTCCAGTGGGAAATCACTGCCTCCCTGTGTTCTGGAATATGATGTCTGACTCCATGTTCAACTCTCAGGGGTTAAGGCTCCCTCTCTATTTTCAGATTCTTGAAGTAACTAGTCTGCCCAAGCAGCTGAATCCTGCTTATCAATTTTTTAAGATTATCTCTTGTCATGGTAGGCAGAAAATGCTTGGGGAGTTGCAGGAATGGGGAGGATGAAACATATTTTTCAAAAGAACCTATTAAAATTGTGGACCTATGCCTCTGTAGTTAACTATCATAAACATTTATTTTCTGAAATAAATTCAGATAATCTAAATAGCTCACATTTTGTTCTTTCTGATTGACGATTTTACCTTCAAATCACAAGGCCATATTTCAGTGCTCTTAGTGAAATATACTTTAACACTTGGCAGAAGTCAGCAATCTGTTTCAGAAGAGGGACTTGCCTCTCCCAAGAGCACAGCAGGGAGGCCGTGGCCAACTCACTCACTTTGAGTTTAAAGAACAAGCAGAACGCTTCAAACACAAGGATAAACTTAAAAAGATATCCAGTTAAGTGTACAGTGCAGGTGTCTCATTTCCATGTAACAGAGACAGTGTTCCTAGAGTGACATTTCCTTGCCCAAGGGTGGGTTTCTCTGTGGAACAAACTCTTGACGTGTGTCTCTCCCATAAGCAGAAGAGCACTGCGGCCAGCAAATCATTTTCTAATACATTCAGATTTGTATTCAAATCCAAATCTTTTCTTGTCTTTGATCAAAACAAAACAAACGAAACAAACAAAATGCACAAACAAACACAATCGCTGTTGTTATTTCTGTTAGGGTTAATAATATTATTCAATACCTTAACTTTCATAGGTTAAAGAAAAAAAATTGCATTGTGCTAACCAGCATCTAATTCAGTACACAATTTTTCTCATTAGAACTGCATTTAAAAGTTTAGTAAAGCCATTAGTGATTATTTTTCTGGTGCCTGTAAAAATATCTTTGTCTGTGAAAAAAACTAACTAAAGTTGTGTAGTTTTAATTATCATCTCCTCTAGCATAAGAGCACCAAAGGAGGGAAATGCAACATTAAGTGTAATGAAAAAGCAACAGTGTTTGGATAATATTGCAGAAGAAATCGAATATTGTGAAGCATGGAATTAAACATCAGAAATCTCATATAAATTTAAATGAAAAGTTCTAATGGGAGGCCTTTTAGTCTAATGAAAACATATGAATTTGCAAAGGACAATGTCTCTCATTTAAACTATCATAAAATTTGATAAAATCATCTCAGAAAGGTTTAGGTCTAATTATATTTTCAAAAAATAACAGTTGACAGAGAAATGTAATAATCTTCTTGAAGAGAACTAACAGAAAAAATTAATTACACCAGAATGCTACAGCAGAGAAAATGAAGCTGATATGCCTTGTTTACCAGTGTAGAAACACTTTCAGCAAAGCAGCTATTGAAACATCAAACTTGTTTTATCAGTATTATTTCATCAGTATATCAAATGCTCAAGTGACTGCTATTTGAAATATCCTTTCTTCAAGACTCATTGAGTGTGACTACCTACAATTAATCCAACACATAACTATAAACCAATGAACACTAAAGAACTTCCCTCAGATATACTTCTTTCAGTGAGAAATACACATATTAGTTAATTAAATAATTAGACATTTTGGCAGGTTATCTGGCATTATATCTCCTGTTAATAGCAGAGTTAAATGAAACCATTTATGCTTGCATGGTTCCATATATTTGGATTCTAGCATTATTTCCTTGGGATTTCTGGCAAAATGAAAAACCTGTTTCAAAACTGTTACCCTTTTTTAAGCATGTCTTCTTAATAAAATGAATCCAAAAGGTGAAAACGCCTGGTGATACTTAAATTTTTATAATTTGGTTTGTTTATAGTCAATAAAAGCTGAGAAAATTGAGAGTTCTGTATTCATATTATACTGATTATGTGCATGTCTCCCTTACAAAAAATGTGAAACTATAATTTTCCTTAGACAAAAAGAAAACAGCTCTCCCTTTTAAAATTATCATGTACTAGTTGAGTTCATATTCTAGCACTTTTTTTTTATGCCAACTACACTATTTCCTAATATCATCAAATATATGTTGTCTGCCCCCAGTCTGGTTTTATTTTTAAATGTGCAGGGAATGTTTGGGTGTTAACCAAATTTGAAAAAGCCCAGGCAATATCCACTGCTGTTCTCTAAATCATAGAGGTAATTTTAACTTCAAGCAGACTTACGATAAAAGTAACTATATAAGTTTTAAGTATCAAAAAATATTCTAGACTTATTCTGTTTGAATTATACCCCAGGTCTTGAAGAAAGTTTTAAAGGGCGTAGCTCATTGGAAGTCATTATGCTTTTCATGGGCAGTCAGAACAAATGTTATTAAAATGAATATCTAAGTAAGATTCAATTATTTATCACAGGTTTTCCTTATAATGATACCACTTTCCTTTTTTAACATCCTGACAAAAAAATTGTATGAAATAACAGTTATTCACAAGCTACTATTATTTGACCTCAGCAAATAAAAAGACTTTGCTTCACAGATTTTTTTTCTTTTGCTCTGCTTTTTAAAGAGCGATTCAATTTTTCTGTTGAAAGAGATTTTTCTGAATCAGTTTTCCAGAATAGGATGTAAGGAATGTGAAATTAACTCTTTATTCCTGTTGCCTATAGCTGGAATCACTAAACTCAAGTCTACAAAATTAACATTAACTTCAGGACTACAGGAAGAGCAGAACACACAGTGTCTGAAGGTACTGTAGTGAAACAATGTGCAGAGCTCAGGATATCTGATAATGTTATAATAAAACAATGTACATGCGTAGGTTCTCAATGACATGTTGTCCAGGTCTAAAGTAACTAAAAATACTTTTATCAAATTCACTCTACAAGTTATTTGTTAACAACAATTAAAAAAATTATTGTATTTTTATAGCCAGTGTTCTTATAGGACTTTAGATCTTTAAAAAAACTATATAATGTCCATTTTTAAGTATTAAAAATAGTACTTAAAGCACTATATGCTGTAGACTTCTTTTGGACTTAGTCACTCTTCACGATATTTTTACTAAGTGGCAGGGAGATTTCCTAGACAGTCCTGTTCATCAGATCATGAAAGTAGCCTGTTCTTAGCAGATGACAGCAAACTGAATGTGAAAGTTCCAATCCTTACAGCTTGGTGGGATTTTTAACAGCATCTGGAAAAAATTCAGAATCGTATGCAATTTTGTGAACAAAAGTTTATGCGATCATTATGTCTAGAGTTTGAATTAACACGAGATAAAACCACAAGTCTGGGAAAATTTTTGTGCTCAGTCCATTCTTTATCATCCTTCTAGTATTCCTTTCAGATGTGAATTTACACTGCTCATTGCTCTTCTTGCTTCCTTTAATCAAGTTTTATATGCTTAAGCTATTAACACACCTCCTTATTGCCTCACACGTGCACACACCCTTCAGTGAGGTGATCTGCTGTCCCCCTGGTCCTGGGGATGATCCTATCTGCTCCAAATCAGCACAGCCTGTATAAACTCAATGCTTTATGTGACGTACAACATAATTTTCTACCCCATGAGGCAACCTTAAAATAATATTTCAAAGCTTTTGCACACAAAAAAAAAATTATGCATCCTTGGGTGACAGTTTGTATAAATACCTGTTTTGTTAACATCTGTTGTATTTCCTGTTCTTCTAAAACAGATGAGTTAAGCTGCCAGTTTATCTTCTCTTGATTTCCATATTCTGCATCAACGGGACAACTCTGAGAGGGACACAGCTCCCTTTAATAGGGCTGGCGGTGGGGCAGCAGGAGATCTTGCAAACCACAATGGGATTAGGGACCAGACGTGCAGCCAAGCTTAGGGGTGATAGAAACAAAGTAATATTAGGCACTCTGGACACTTTGCTGTAAACCAGAAACTGGATTAGAAGTAAACCTGAAGGAAAGAATCAACCCTGTATGGATGAGGGTCATTAATAGTTTCATGAATGTTGCAGGAGTAGGGCTGAGGCCATGGTACATCTAAGCTTTAGACACTTAAAGTTGCTTACACCAACCACAATGTGACCTGCCTTCTCTTATGCATATCTCCAGGTTTTTATAAATATTCTTCCATAATCTTTTCCCATGTAAATCTTGTCTCAACAAACTGACCAGTGGAGGGCACCATGGAAACTTGGCAGGCTAAGGCTACATGTACCCTAAATAACACATTATTAAATAAAAATTGTAAAGGACAATCACATACACAGAGAAGAGACTGACTGGTGCTATGTAGGGTGGATGCTTCTGTACACTAACAAAGTTACTCTTAATAGCATGGATTTAATATATTCACATCTAGTCCCGGAGCTAAATTTAATTCCCTGGCAATGTATTTAGCAATGTAGAAATAATTATTAAATCTTAGAGATCCACCAGAGGTCTTTGAAGAATTGGACAACTACAGCTGAGCAGCATAAGCTTTTCTCTTATTAAAAGCCAAATGTGATTAGCTTGGTTTCAAGAGAGATTTCTGTTGCAAAATTTTTGGAAATCTATTTTCAACATTTCATTCACAAAAATTGATAAAATATTTGGCATTTCTTGTGGAATATTAATTTATATATGGTATGGAACCTTTCATGTAGGGAAAATTTGTATTTCATTTCTGTTTACTTAATTTTCATCTGAACATTATTCTATTATAGGTCAAGGGAGGCAATGCAATACTGTCCACTATGGCATATTATTTCCTTCATATTCTGTTTTCAGTTTTAAAATATTAGGAAAAAAATTTTCCTGGAATAAATTGAAACATCCCAATTTCTAGATGAATGCCCTCTTTCCATGTCAAGAAATTGATATATATCCAAAATCCATAGAAATGGACAGAAATCTTGCAATTGCTGTTGTGATGACTTGAACCAATCATAGAAGAGCAGTGCTTAAAAAATGAACTTTAGCACAGGAGAACTAATCTCCCAAGTCTCTTTCTACACCTAATGGACAGATGAAAGCATCTCTACTGGCAATTCAGAAGAGGATTCTGTAATCCTCAGAAGAGGAATAATACTGAATCTAATTCTACATTTTTCCTTGCCCTCCAGAGGAACCTATCTCTCTCTATTGAACACCTTTAACTTGGGGAGATTAGCAAACCAGGACATAGCTGGTTTCCACATTTACACCTCTAAGCCTGGACTGTTTTATCATAACTCAGATGCAAGCTGATTTAAAGCATACACTCAAATATTGGTATTTATAGATGTTGTCTTGACTTATTTCTGCATATAAATTTTTATAACCTGAAATATCAAGTATTTCTATGGTTTTGACCCCAGCCATCAGCAATAAACAATAACTAGAATAATATTAATATATCAAGATGTAGTTTTATAGTAATGTTGTATACCTACACATATGTAAACTTTGATTTTCGTGAGGAAGAAAACCTTTTAAACAAGTTTTGTAAACTTGTCACTTAAAAGTGACTTTTACTTTTCAGAATCAAAGACACTTAAAGAGAAATTTTGGCTTCATCAAGGCAGGATTTTCTGGGTAGGTTAAATACAAGAAAAAATCCAAGTAATTCTGCTTTCAAATGATTTCCACTTTGTTTATTTTATGCTCTACATGAGACCAGGACAATTAATGAATATTGACAGCACTGCAGCAGTAACAATTGCACCTCAGCAATCTCCATGAAAGAGACTTTAGTGTTGGAAATTCATTGCTTACAAGGTGACAACTCTATTTTCTTTCCACTCCAGCAGATAAAAACTGAATGTTTGATTTAGGCTGTGTATAGCAGATAGTACCATGAACATTCTGTCCCTGTTGCATTCCCACTGCTCTCTGCCAATGACAAAGCAAAAGACAGCCAGTAGAACCATTCTCATGAATCATCCTAGTGAGATGTGAAAAAGATCAAGAAATATTCTAACCACTATTTGCATAAATTGATCCATCCTTGCTCCACAGAGTGCAGTTTTGAGAGACTCCACTCCCTTGGCTGCAGGGCCAGCCATGCTTTGTGGTGGGTCAACTGGGGATGTTTGGAACAGGCTGTGTCCAGTACAGGGCAGCCCCAACCCCCACCCAAAAACGCCGCCCTGCAGCCCCCACTTCCACTCCCTGGCCACCTGCTCTGAGTGCAAGCACATGCCTTACAAGACTATAAAAAAAGATTTCCTCTCCTTGGTGTCATATCTTAACCCCACTAACAACCATAACAAAACTTCATTATTATTTTTATCCATAGCATTTGGTTTTGCTTAGTCAAAACAAATTTGTACAGATTTTAAAGTTCCCATACAAAGGGGGGGACTTAGAAACTTCCTTTCTTATAAACTTCCTGTCTTCTTTACCAACGCCCTCATTGTTTCTGCATTTGTAGCTGTGACTGAAAGAATGGGAATCCTTGAACTGTTCATCCTTACTGTCTCTTGTGATTCCTTTTAGGTTTTGCCGTTTTCTCTTTTATATGCTCTCTGTATTCTTCACACACATATTTGTAGCCCTGCAGTTGATTGTATGAGTGACAAGTTTTCCCAACACTTTTCTCTGGCTTTTCCTTAAGCAGAAAGACAAAGCAAATTCCAGAGCTCCAAGCCCTGGGAGGTACAAGACTCCATACTAGCTTGGTTCTTCCTGGGAACCAAGGCCAGGAACAGCTCTTCAAGATACACTCTCATGGACAAAGTACAGCCAGTGCTGAAGAGGGGCCTCCAGAGAAGGGGGGGAATTGCATCACCACTTGTCCTGCTAATTGGTGCTTTTTATCAATTATGCTAATTTCCTAAAGCCTATAAAAATATACTCAGCCCGGGGGTAGTGGGCTTTTGTGGACATAACTGCTCCTGAAGGCCTTCAAATAACGATCCCCTTTTATATTATCTCCTTACTAAAATTATCTTGAGTTTCACTTCCAGGTTGGGAGAAAGACAACACTTGTATGTCATTCCTTTTCCATCAGCTTGTTACAAATCATTTCTATCAATCTGAGTTTGTTAAATAAGATTCAATGAAATTTAATTCTGATGGTTTGTTAAAATCTAATTATACCACAGCTAACTGTGCATCTTTTGAGCATTTTTGTGCAAAATATTTTGGTTTCTAGCTAACTACATCCTTTATATTTCAAGGATGTCCGTTGCTCTAGACTTTGATTGGCTTTTTGATTTTGACATTCGCCAGTTTTAGCAGAAGTTTCAAACCAATAAACAGTGATTCCAGAGTAAGGAGGTAGTTTCCTAGAAGTAGTACTGACACCTTGGAGACCAAAACCAGTAACTCTCAACGAAAGGGCTGATGAGCACAGGCAAGTGAAAAAGCATAGATGATAAAAATCATCAAGACCAAAAGGAAGAAGAAAAAAATTTTGAGCACTGCCTTGACCAAGCTAAACTGTAGGCTATCTGTGACTTCAGTCAACGGAATGGATGAAGGTGAAATTCATTTGGAAAGGATGAAGAAAAAAGTTGAAGGAGAAGGCTAGTTTATTTATGTTTTGCACACAACTAATTTCCCGTGATAATGCAATTCCATCTGTAAGCAGATAGAACAATACAATAGGAAATAAAGAATATACTTTTACATTATGAATATGCTTAAAGACTTTTAAAGCAAAGATGATGACAGAAATCCATGAGGCTGTATTGGATAATGTTTAATTACTTATATCAGAACTGGTTGTTCTACTGTCTTTTGCTTAAATAACTCTACAATTAATATTTTTATGTGACTTAAAAATAAATGAACAGTGGTTTCCATTGATAGAAAAATTGACTGAGAACAGAACAGCTACTAGTCATTCCTTGGACCTCCCAGAGGACCCAATCTGGTAAAATGTATCATGGGTGCTCGAGTAGGGATTTCAGAGACAGATTTAAGGACTATAACACACAGGAGGCACTTTACCTTTAATGAACACCCACAGCATTAACAACCTGTCATGTAGCAGATGTAGAGTGCACAACAAATACTTAGAGACACTATTCCAAGGAGAGCAAGTCACCTTTTTTTTTTTCTTTTCTTTTGATTTACAGCTGTGATTAGGCAGACTACATTCATTTTATGAGACGAAGGCTGCATTATGTTTGTATTTGTTCTGGGAGCAGTGATCAAACTTTTGTAGGTATCATTCTGTGCCTTTTAGTGCTTTACATGTAAAAATCAGTCTATTTTTTTACAAAAGAATCAAAGATGTGAGTTAAAGGCAATCTGCAGCTTATTTTAAGCAACCAAAGTTCTTTTTATGTGTTGTATTTCCCAAATAACAAGAGTAACAGGAACCATCCTCACTTAAATCAATTAATTTATTTTGTGCCTATGCAGCACAGGTCACTTGGAATCCAGAATAATGTATTCATTGTGTGATGCACCAGCTTTCCTGTAGTCTGTCATCAGGAAGGAACCTCAGTTAGACACAATGAAATAATTTGGATCAATAAAGAAATTTTATAAGATCAAATTTAAGAGTCACATGAATGAATACTTGAGGATCTAGAATGAATGTTTTGTTAAAAGGACAGTATGATTAAAATTTCAAACATCAGTGTTATGTACTAATTTTTTAAAAAAATTAGAATTAAACTTTTTTTAGATTTAGAAGGTTTTCTGCCTCCTTTGTATATTCAGATATGGAGTCACATTTCCTTGTATCTGCAACTAGGCTATCAGATCCATCAGAAAGAATCTTCTTGTCTAGTTGCTAATTATTCTTTATTACATTTCATATTATTTCTAATGTATATGAGCGGTTCTCAGGACTTATAATCCCTTTTACTACACTCCCATTATAATTTTATATACCCAGTAGCCTTTTATATTCACAGGAGAAGGAAAAAAAATTATCACAAGAAGGTTTTTTTTTAAAGAAAAGATTGCAGAAATTTTTTTCCCAACCATAATATAATTTAGAAGAAAATGTTGGTGTTAATAGACGTGCAGGCCAGATGTGCTTACTCACCCTGAATTGATGCTCTGGTATTTAAATACTACAACCTCAGGACAAAATTGGTTTAAATTTGTGAAAATCTTTGAGCAGTAACAGTTTACAGGCTCTTTACAAAAGGTACAGCAATTTGATTTTCAAACAGTTTGGCACTTTGTTTTATAACCTTTCCATCACTCTAAAATTTACGGCAGGTGCCTCATATACAAAAAATTATATGAAATCTGTACAACATACATATTGCTGATTAGTAGAAATTGTAATAACCTGATATTCAAGCTGTTGCATGAAGACTTTACTATCTTCCTTATCAAACTACACCACACCTATTGCTTTGTATCCTAGTTAAAATTACCCAGAGATTATATTCATTATACAGCCAATACTCAATAGCATTTGGTGTGATTTGCTTTTCTAAGAGAAACCCTTCTGACAAAGACAGAAAAATCAAAGAGAGAGCAATGACCAGTGTTGTCATGGCACCATGACAAAATGCATGAAATGTAACACAGGAGTTTCCAAACTGCTCCACTTCTGGGGTCACAGTCTTCCTTCCATTGACAAAAAATTCTAGATTCACAACTACTTAGCTGGTAGCAGAGGGATCTGTGCTATGGTCTTCCAGGAGCTACTTACACACAGTGTAAGAAAAACATATTTCAGGCTCCTAAAACAAGCACCGAACACTGGAACATAAACTATTCTTAAAACTCCCTTTTAATGCCTTCTTCTTTTTTGTTGTTTCTTTTTTTTTACTTTTAATAATCCATCATAGAATCATTCTTAATTTTCCCTTTGGTAAGATAAATAACCTTAATATCAGGAGTTTTTCACTTTACAGTGGCCTTTAACTGTGTTTATTCAGTCCTGTTGCACTTCTCTGACTTCTCTCCTGTTTATCTTTGAAGCTTTTTTTGAGAGGATATTTGAGAATTGACTTACATAATAACAAGAAATTACAGAGACATTTTATCATTGGTAGTCCTGGTTTCTACTTTACGCCATGAAGACTGAACTGCCCTAGACTACAGAGAACTACTTCAGATTTTTGATTTTTCCTGAATTTTGTAAATAGTTAAGGAACCAGTTATCCATTTTACAGTGTGATTTGACGATCTGGTGTTTGTAAATTTGCTCTCTCTGCATAACTGTCAAGGACCAGTATGTATTTGTAGATGCTGTTCTTTCCCAAGTTTATTAATATAAACACTGCTTACCACACTTCCTTTTTTTCCCCCTCAAAGTTATTTCTAACTCGAGAAAAGATATAACTGTCCTTTGGGTTTTTATAAGGAAAAGTGCTCCTCCCCTTACAATTTTGCCTAAATGATATTTCCTAAAAGACGCATAAATGGTGATTTTAAAATTCCAGTCATGTGAACCATCCCCTCAGGTTTCTGTTATACCAACGAGGTTGTGTTTATGCTCATAAATAAGCAATTCCAATTATGCTTGTTTATTACCCAAGCTCCTATCATTGGTGTATAGGCAATTAAAGATTAAAGAATTTCTTCTCTCCTCGTCCTTTGGTGTCTTGATTAATTTTGTTCTCAGCATCACAACTCTGTACTGAGAGCTCATGTGTTTCCTCTTTTCACCCTTCTCTTTTATTTGATGCCATCCTAACCATTGCAGTACGCTTCTTTGGTACTTGCCTCAGTGATGTTTTCTAAGGAACTTTAAAATGTTTTTAGGACTTCCTAATTCCTATGTTGAGATTAATTCTCAGAACTGATTCCCATTTTATTAGCAGAGTAATTCCTTAGAAGAAATCCATAGTTGATTGGCAGCCAGCTATGCCATGCCTCTGGCTTTACCTTTTAAGGAAGCAAACAATCTTCTTCACCATTGTTCATATTGTGCCACATTTCCCATCTTTTTCATCAGGATAAGTACTAGTACTACAAAATACTTACTAGTATCAAGCAATCGACTTGAAATTGTCTTACGTATTAACTTCTAACTAGAGGGCTACTGGACCATGCCAGGGCAGACTGAATCAAATGTCACTTCATATAAGCAAAATCATTCTCAAACTCCTATCACATCAAAGCAAAATAAATTGTGGTGTGGTAGTATCAATTCCTTTTGCCAAGCTGTCAGACAAAAAAAGTTTAACAATTCACAAAAACAATGATGTTCATAGGCAGTCATTCTTAAATGTGCCATTTCTTAAGAAAGTTTTATGAATAATTCAAGTAGTGACTCTAATTAGTGTTTAAATGATCATAAAGATAGTTCTGCTTAAATAATTATGTGATTTTACTAGCAACTGTTTTATCAGCATGAAAATTATTGAAATAGAAAGCTTTCTAAGACAACTAAACAAACTTGAACAAATGCAGATGCCACTGTCACGTAAACAGAGTTTACAGCACATCTTTTGTGAGTACACAAGGATCTTAACTCTCATTTATGTCTTTCTCAGGTAACAGGTATTCTTAAAACTGACATGTATGTCCTTCTTCAACTTCCTTAAAAGTCAGCAAAATATCTTGTGTTGCTGATATTTGGAGGAGGAAAAGTCCCATATCAATGACATTCTTCCAGACCTCTGACAAGAGGTCATGATTAATATTTTGCAGCTATCATAACAACAGGGTTATGGTAAAAAAAATACTGCTTCATGGAAATCAGTGAAAAATTTTCCTCCTGACTTCACACATTATCTCTGTCTTAAAAAGGTGTGATTTCGTTGTCTAACTAAAGTTAAACAATATCCCTTTTGGCATGCTTTCATAATGCACCAGATCATCTGTCACTCCAGAAGAAAGGCACTGAACCCCACTGTGTCAGATCTGTCAGCCCTACATGAATGTATGAGATACAGAAAACCTGAAACAGCACCAAATGCATGTGTTTAGGCCACTGAATTGTACCCAAAGCATTTCTTTAATCGGGAGTTATATATAAGTGATGGGGAAGATGGAAAACAGATTAATTTTTATATACTTTTTTTTTACATGACTTAAGCATTGTAAGATTCTGTCATTCAAGCAGGTTTTCTCTTAAGTAGCAATGCCTCAGCCAGAAAAACAGGAAATTGAAGATCTGAAGGAAGAGATACTAGCAGGTCTCAAATTTAATTTTCATGGGAATTAATTAATAATATTTTACTTAACTTCGATTACTAAAAGCAAAATTTAATTTGTTTCTACCTGCCTCTAAATTATCTCTCTCTATTTCCTTGCCTTCTCAGAGTTTAACATGGTGAGTGGAATTGTAGGTGATGACTTAGGATGAGATGACTTGTTCCCCACTGCCTGTACTGAACAATTCCAACAATGGGAGATTAACACCCAGCAGTCTCACACACAGCCTGGAACACAAAAAATTCTTCTATCAGCTTCTGACACACAGGTGTCTGGTTCCACTGACACAACCAGAATATCTGACAGCTCATACAAAGGCAGCAAACATGACACTCAGTCTGTGCCTGCTGCAGGGCAGGTAGGGCACTATAAGGTGTCTCACCTGGTCCTAGATGGATTTGTTTAGGCAGCTGAATTGGGCCCATAGCACCTCTCTAACAAGCTGGGACTAAGAATGTTACCACGTCTTTCCAAGCAGAGCAGAATAAAGGCTAGTCTAGAATTTTGTCCCGTGATTGTTATAATTGATGCTAAAGAAAACTGTCTACCTTTTGTCGGTCCGGTTGGCTCTCAATATATTATAAAAGCATGCAGCTGAAAAAGAAGATGCACAGGAGTTTACACTGAAATTTTTATAACAGTGAAATTCTGAAAAGAGTGAAATGTTTGCAATGGACTCACTGATGTTTATACTTACATGGAAGCGGGTTTCCAAAACACGGTAAAGCTTCTTTGTTCATCAGTAAAAATATATTCTTGTGAGTTGCAAAGATTCTTGGAAAGGTTTGTTTGGAGCAAGAGGTAATCATCAATAAAAGCATGGTATACAATAATCTCACTAAATGAGTGAATTCACAAGCATCTCAGAATATATTATTCTCATGATGTACAAATGTTCAAAGCAAGAGGAGTTAGAAGGAAGCAGAGTGAGGAACTAAAAACAAATAAGCACCTGCTTATATTTCAGATCCATCCAGCTTTTTTTCATCACCCTGTCTTGCAGCACTAGGGGTGAGCCAAACATATGTGTAGTGCAGGGTTTTGAGGGATTAGTCTTGTTAGTCCAACCTATACTGTTGGAAAACACTTTTCCATGTTACATTAAGTAGTAAGATTCATTTTTCATGGGAATCCTAAGATTTTAGGAAAAAAACTAATATTTTTCAAGGTTCTCTTAAAGGACAAAGAAAGAGATGTACATAAAAATTTTGAATTACCCGTTCTTTGTCTCACATTGTTGTTCCATGAGAAAGTCTTACAGAGAAATAAGAAAGTCACTTTGCAGTCCTCCTGGGATATAGAAATCGTGTATGAATCCATAATGTCTTCTCATCCATGCATCACCGGGGAAGGAAAAATCAAAGTAAGCTTTCTCTTCCAGCTCTGCAGTGTGCTTATGTTCTCTTTTTGCTGATTACATGCTGTCTTTACTGTTGAAATAATATTAAAAAACACATAATAAAAATTTTAACTATTTATTTTAAACTGTGTTTTTTGCTTTAAACAACATATAGAGAAGTGGTCATCTACCTCCCAAAATAAACTCCTGGCAAACAAACAAAATCAGCAACAGCTACCATGAATTATAAGAGGGTTTTATATTTCCTTCAGCATAAAACAGGGAAAAATAAATCCCATCAGTAAGTAAATGAAGTGGATCTCAGCATAACCAATCTATGAGCTGAAAATTAGTTTAATTCCCATGGTAGGAAGTTTAAGAGATTCATAGATTAAAGGGCCAGAAGGGACTGTTGTGATCAAATTTATAAACTTATGCAGAGATTTTCAAAGGCACAGAAGACATTTGGGTATGTAATTCCCACTGACTTACAAAAGAAGTTGGATTTTAATTGTGACTTCATTACAGAGCTCCCCTTTCAAAGAATAGTAATTTGACCAATACCCTGAATCCTATATCATGATGCATAATAGTCAATGTCACCCATGATTCAATTACAAGTATCTCAACACAGACAAAATGCAAACAAAATATAGCACCCTCGGTGCCCAGTATTTTTCTTCTGACTGCCTGTAGAGGAGCTAAAAGAAACTTGATTGCTAGGCCTGTCCACAGACCTGGTGGTGGTAGAAGTGATACTTTTAGACTGAAATAGAAAACCCAGACCATCTGAAGTAAGCAGAAGTACAGGCTTAAACCTACACCTTGAGGGAAAACACATTTCTTATTTAATATATTTGACAAAATTTTTCCTTCTCTATGGAAAATATCCTGATGACATCAATAAATGATAATAAATTACAGTTTTTCAAGCTCTAGAGCACAGTCAAGATTCAACTTTGAAGGGATTAAATGTATTTCAATCACCAAAAGGACTCTTCTTGAACAGGAAAAGGCATATTCATAAAAAAAAATTGTTAATCTCCTATAACAGACTGTTTCTCCACAGCCTACTTCTTCTATTTAAATGCTGTTTATCTCAGTTTTAAAAATAGCATTTAAAAAAGGAACAGAGGAAGTGTTACACTGGATGAGACAATGATCCATCAATTCCTACCATCCAGTCTCCAAGAGAGGTTGTTAACACAAGTTCCTTTTTTGTCAGATATATCTGGTGTCTCCTAATGACAGTTTTCAAACTCTGTATTTCTCTTCTGCTAAGTGCCTTTTTTCTAAAAATGTTTGTTTACTCATTTATTTATTTCACTATTACTGGCTATGCTTTCTCAAGTGCTGCCACACTCCCATTTATGGCTGCTCCCATTTATGGCTGGGAATAGTAGTACGACTAAAGCTTTTTTTACCAGAAAAGAAGGGGTTTTTTCAGTGTATCTGTTGCTGCTGCTTCCTTCCCAAGGTGGCTGACATGGAAGCTCTGACTGACAACATGCTGACCTCCCAAGAATAAAAACCAGAAATCTCAGCAATGTGTTTGCTATCAAAACACCTGCAGTATCAGTACAATCTCAAAAACTGAAGAGATCATGGGAATTTTTTTATACATCCGTCAATTCCATCTGCAGTCTGGGTTTCTTATTTCTCCATATGTTAATGGACTTATGCTCTGAAATTATAATTTTGACTAATTTTGGCCAACTGCTGCATTATGTACCAAATGGAAATAAAGAGAAATTCATCTGACTGATGGGGCTTTTTGTAAGGGGAAAAGGTAGAGTCATCTTTTCAGAGACATCTTTTCCAGTCAAGCATCCTATTGAGAAAAGCAGACATCATTGGCTTCAACAAATCATATTTATGCCTATTTTGGAAGTTCAGGCATATGCAAAGTAACAGCTTTCAAATGGTAATTAAATTACTGGAAAAAGATTGTGCACTTTTTTCCTTACCTGCTCCAAAACCCAACACCACATTGTCTTTCTTTACTACTGCTAGCTGTAATGAAGATTAGCCAAGCATACCGAAAAACTGAAAGAAACCTCTTTGTTCTATATTCCCTGTAAAATATGGAATCAGTTGTCCATGCTGCCCCTTTTTAAATAGTCATGCTTACAGTCAGATAAAAAAAAATACTTTTACATCTTGTAGAGAAGAATGATTAAGCCAAGAACTTACTTTCCTCTTATAGGGATATTATTTCATATCACTAATACCTTATTAGCTCATTTCACTGAATGTCCCATCATTGATTATTAATACACGTGTTTTTGTTACACAGACCAGATAATATCTGCATGCTGAATTTTCACCAGATTGTTGTTATCTTTTTGGATACTATTGTATTGGATTGAAAAACCTTTAAAGCTTTCTTCTTTCTTCTTGATTTTTCCATATGTTTCGTCATGCTTCTTCAACATATCTGTGTCTCCATTCTTCACAAAAGTGGGATATAAGGTCGTCTCTTATTGTCCCATCTCTCTTTACCTCATTCAGTGCTGACTTTCTGTGGATTCTTATATGGGATAAACATCCTTTTTCTCAGAGATCATCATACCTGCAGCAGTAGAACCATATAGATCAGTTTGCACTTTAGCTAGTATAAGAAAAACATAAGTCTAAAGAAAATTCAAAAACCTTTCTCTGACTCCATTTACTTATTGCTTTTGGTCTTTCAATGGTCTTGTTACTCACAGTTCTCCAATTTTCTTCTGTTGAAACAAATTCAGGCTAGCTCCGTTCTCTCTCTCAGATTCAAAATGTTTGCAAACACCATGGTTTTTCCAAGGAAGCTGCAATTTCACCAATTTCACACTGAACATAGAAAGATTCAACACTAAGAAGCCATTCATTTTACAACAACAATAACATTTGCAGGTTTAAAGCAGCACGAAGCATCACAGATCACATGGATGATCTGGAAGAAGTCAGTAACCTGCTAACAGCAGAGACCTGCCTCTCTTTCTCTGTCTCTCCTTTCCTCCCCCCTCTTTCTCTCCTAATCTACTTTTTCTCTTCTATGAATCTGAAAACCTTGCTGGTTGTTGTTGGGCTGAAATATCTGTTTCCATGCACACCTTGATTAAAACACTACTGTGCTACCAGAATATTGATTTCATTACCTTGTACTGATGCTGAAACTAGATTTGCTAGGCTTTGTTTAAGTGCACCATGTAAGTAATTTTCTTCTGATCGTCTCACTGGTTTGCTTGAGAATCTTGTTTTTTCTTTCTTGCTTCCTGTGGATGTAGAAGCTAATTTACCTCAAGGGTGACTGCTCTGCTTACTCAGCAAGATAATATTGTCTTTGGAATTAATTTCTAGAAAAGCCAAGAAAAACCACAGAACCTACAGATGTGAGGTTCAGAGGAAAACCCCACTTTTTTTTTTTTTTTTAAACCTTAGTTTTAAGGACAGAAATTCAGCATTTGTGGAAAACAGGCACATAAAGATTAGTATTTAACACACTCTGTCCTGGCAAACTGGGAAAAGAATCTATACGGATGGCAAATGCTGTAGGAGACTTTTTTTTTAATCTTGAGAGGTGGTAAAACATCACAGTACTAGCAATGAGCTAGAAAAATCTCTATAAAAGAAAAACAATTAGCCACATGTACATTAAAATACACTATGTTTCTCTTCTTTTCATTTTACAGGAGTAGAGAATGCACAAGCCACAGTGGGAAAACAGCTGCAGCTCATTACAAATATGAAACATCATGAATACTAACATATTCTTAACCTTTTAGCAAGAACTTCATACATAATTAGTGTATCTGAAAAATATAATTCTTGATATTAGTTCACGACCATGAATCTTCCATATATTTCCACTTTTCTTTTATGCACCCATAATCCTTCTTTCTTGGTTTCAAAACAAGAAGAGGAGGAGCTCCAAACCACAAATTAGACAGCTTTGGGACACTTTAGAAATACACTGCTTTTGCAATGTAATTATATTATGATAAAAAATTTGTAGTTTGTAAAGTTTGAAATGTCTAAAGGTATATATATCATTTGAAAGAAAAGGGGAATTTAGTTCTTTGAGTTGAAGTTATCTTGAAAAATATGATTTAGGAAAGTATTAAGTTAATTTCTAAGATGTCTTTGGTATCAATATGTCTTTTTATAAAAAAGTAAACAAAACTAACTTAAATTTTTCATCTTATCTCTTCTCATCAGAGAATAGAAAGAAAAAAAACAATTTCACATGTGCAATAAATGATATTTCAGTGTTTTGTATGCCACAGAAAATTAGGAGTTTATCTGTTACTAGCCAGAAATTATGAAATCTGTAGTCTCAGTCTCCAATTTCACACATTTCTTTTATTCCACAACAGGTCCTTTGAAAACTAAAATTCTGACAATTTTTTAAATGCATTATCACATTGGTCACATCTTAACTACTGTGTATGAGAGAGCTGCATCCAGCAGGCAAAACCTGTAGAAAATCCTTTTAACTTTCTAACAACATTACTGAAGCAGATTTTACAAAGCTGGATCAGAGTCATGATAAGGAGAATTAGCCTGTGATTTGAATTAGAATCTCTGTTATTGTTTACTCACACGTAAGTAATGTTTACAGCCGTTTTCAAATTCTGTTCCAGTGTGTTGGTAGAATGCTTGATAGTGGTATAAGGGAGAAAGGTAAAAAAGGAAAATTGCTAAAAAGATAAAATTAGGGAAAGAAATATTGTGCCCGATTGTGGGGATACAGAAAAAAGCTGTAGTTTTCCCAATTAAGATGAAGTGGTTTGAGTGATCTTTTTAACTTTGAGATATAGCAGGCTCAATTTTATTTAGGAACTCCTAGGTAAAAAGACTGAGAACTGCCTCTCCCTTTTATGAAAGTATAAAGATTCTTTTTCTTTCACACAGAAAGAGTTCTTTTTCCCTCCCAGATGATTTATTAAGAGTACAAAGATTTCAGTCTCCTGTGAAGTCTCCTAAATTGCTCATCTTTAAGCATACACAAGGATGTGATAACCTAATATTTTTAATGCAAAAATATGCAGAAAACACACTTTAAAATACCACAGGGACTCTTAATACAGCAAAAAAGAAATTGGAAAGGCACATCTGCATTTTGTTTTTCTCTTACTTAAGCCACCCTTGGAAATGGCAGGTTGGATATTACTCACATGACATTCTGAACAATTTATGCCTTGTTAGTGAAACTTGCTCGCGCATTTTACGCTGCACCCAGGCTGACAGTACACAAGCCATCCTGAAAGGATCCCTTAAATATCTTTTTCCTACAGTGCTCTATTTTTTATTATTAATGGCTTTCAGAGCATGGGTTGTGAACACAACTCTCACTACTTTTCTTGCACAGAACTACTACTCCTGGAGTTGTCAGCTCCAGCTGTGCCACGGAAGTCTAAAAATAAATGGGTATGCTGCAGCCTGGTGAGACTGTTAAGCTCCTGTGGTGCTCATTCTTGCTCCTTGGTGAGCTACACTAGTTCATCAGGTCTAGACCAAAGAAGATCCGCTCTGCTCCCATGTAGTTGCAGAGAAAGGTTTTGAAGTAGCTTATTTCTTGGGAATGGGGAGGAAACTTGTCTGTTCTTGTTAACCATGCTTTAAAAAGCATTGAAGGTCCTTTCAAGTCTGCAGCGGTTCTGCCATCACACGGCACCAGCACAGGATATTCCTGCAAACACCTACCTTGTGAAGGAATATACAATAAATTCATCCCTACAAATCAGTGGAACAAAAATCATCCAGTGAAAAACACTGGTTTTCCCCCAAAGCACACTCTCCTTTTCCTCCTTTGTACTCATCGGTGTGCACCTTGTTCATGAGGCATACCCAGTCTCTGAGTACAACTGCTGATGTGTCATTTACAGAGCTCTCCTTCTTCTGAGCATCCTTCTATAGGCATTTTTGCCATTTTCTCCAAACATTGTGGCATCTCAATGTGGGTTATCCCTATCAGAGAAAAGCAGCAACATCTTGAAATAAAATCAAAGGCCACAGCCTCAGAATAAATAAACTTATTTTCAGAAATGTAAAGAAAGCATATTCGATGTGTCATCCCAGTAGTTTCAAAAATTGAAAAGGGAAGAGGGTCTTAAATAATTTCAGCAAAAGTCAACACAGTTAAAAGTAAGCACTAACTCAGTTCTCTGGAAGAGAGAGACAGCAAAAGCAGATAGTACCAGCTGCCTTTACAAAAATAAATGTGTTAAGTCACTTGAAATAACCATCAGTAGCTACAGTTAAAAAAAAAAAAAAAAGTTACAACAAAAACTAACATCAGTGCTAAAATTTAAAAAGTTGCTTCAGGCTTTTAAAATTTGGTAATAGAAGGTAATACATTTTATAAACTGTCAGCTCAGTGATTTGACTTCAGCTTTATCTGCTGCAAAGCAAGAGGTCAGGGTTAAAGAACAGCCAGAAGCCTCCTGCCTTTGGGACCAGCAGTGATGAAAAGGATCTGTCCTTCTGGACTCAGGGGAGGGAGGAGGTGCAGCTCACTTCTCTCTGGAGCACTCCCCAAGTAGATGTCTAGCTCCAGCAATGACAATAGTAATTATAATCTCAAAGATGGCAGAATAGCTGAAACAGCATGGGGCAGTATTAAAAAAGGAAGAATCCTCAGGAGCTATTGAATACCCTTTGGAAGGCTGAGTGTGCTTGCTTTAGAAGTTTTCCTGAACAGTGAACAGAGGGATATAAGACAGCAGGTATAAAAACATGCATTGTTGGAATCTAAGACAGTGGAAAGCAAAAACCATGAATCACCATTAGTCATTATAAGGAAATAAAGTTATATGTTCTGAATTCAGATGAAGCCCTTGACAGAGGCAGTGACAGCTACTGAAAAGACAGCAGAGCTCTCAAGCCTTCTTTATAATGATGGCACTACAATTGGATTTTACATGAAGCATAGTCTGCTTGCTCCTTAGTTGTCATTTCTGAATCAACGAGGGGCTGACACATTGCTGTTCCAACAAATAACTTATCATTGAGCTTACAAAAGGTTAAAGTTCTTTTTATTTACAGATCACAAACCAGAGAAGTGGTGAGAGGCAGTATTCACATTCATTTCTTGAAACTGTGCACCTAAAAATTGAACTGTCAAACAGGCATTTAGGCAAGGATGTTGTTAGTATGCACCCATTGTGGGAACTCTGCAAAGGTGTGCTGAACATGTTCTCAGATGCTCTGCTCCATGGAGAGCAGAGAGAGGACCATTCCCTCCAGCTCAGGAGGGAATATTGCATACCGACAACAGCAGAAACAGTATTGCCTACAGGAGGCAAAAATGAAACAAGCAAAACACCACCAACAGAATAAAAACCAAACAAATTAAACAACAAAACACAGTACACACAGACAAAAAAACCCCTCCAAATTCACCTGAAACAAAGCAAAACAAAACAAACACACACACACACAAAAACCCCCAAACCCTCTTCAATAAGAATATGATAACTGTATAATAAACTTACTCTGAAGGTGCTCTTTATAGAGATCTGGTCCTGGTTATCAGAAAACATTTTTATATTGTTCCTTGCTAGACTATACACTGACTCTTACCTCAGATTTCAACATGTAAATAGACTGAAGGAAATTCCAAAGTTTATCTATTGCCTAGTGTAGCCATCACAAATCTTTTCAGGCTGGTATCACTGCTTCCCACCCCCATCCCATCTGTCATCTTTTCCCTTCACTAATTTTTTCTCTTCCCCAACTTCTGTCTTCATAGAGGAATGAACAAAGTCTTCTTGTCTTCCTTTGGAATCCAGCTAAGTTTCCGACCCTCTCAAGTCTCCCCGGAACTCACATCTGACATCTCCTACCATAAAACATTATAACTTAGACCATTACACTTTGTCTTGTTTATGCCTTTACAAAAGTTAGTAACTTGCATTTGATTAAAACAAATATTCTCAAAAAGTATCTTGAAGAAATATAGAAATGTAGGATTTTTCATTTCTTTTGGTAGTTTGTTCCACCACTTCATCACCCATTAAAATCACAACTAAATCCAAAGGTTGTTTTTCAGGGTTATTTTGTTGGTTTTTTTTCCTAACCGCAACATCTTGCAATTGGTTCTTGTTACAACTACAATTATTTTTTTCCTTACTTTTAATGATATTATAAAGCCCTTGAATATACAGGGTGTTCTTACAAAACAATATTTAAACACTGTAATCAAACTGCATCTACAAGATCTTTCTTTTGACAGGTAAAACTGTGAGAATATCCTGATGAAGTACATCTCTCTACACTCCTAAATTTTTCCTGTGGCTTCTTTCTGCTCCACTCTAATTTTTTTACATTTTCTCAAAACACAATAAACTGAATCCTTCTCCAGTATCAGATGCCCTACTACAATATTGAGGAGTAGTATAAAGCCTATAGGACATTGAGGAATTCTAGGTAATGACTTCAAGTGTGCAAGGAAAGAGTCAATGTTATTTGGCTGTTAAACTGCAATACAGAAATTTAAATGTCTGGGATTTAATTTCCATTGTATTGAAGACTGTTATGTAAATTTGAATAACTTTTTTTCAGAATTTTCAGATTTTGTTAGACCAGATGTAATAACTACAAGTAGCACCTTCTGTCAGATGTTGCAACACTTAATTCTTTACTGGTTCTATGTTCTTTGGGATCCCAATCTGGAAATCATCATTACAATTAACTTTCACATACATCACCACATTTTTGTTAACATTACATAAATACAGATATTCTAGAAACTACTGTTAAAATCTCTATAAAGTACTTCTTTGTAGCATAAAAAAAGATCAGTAAAGTTGAAGAGACATAACAGTTTTCTGAAACTGTTTTCTGAAATTCTGAAACTGAACTCTGAAATTGCATGCTTGAAAACTAAAGGATTGAAAGTGGGGAAAAAAAATTTAAGAGGAGACTCCATCTTCCACTTTAAAAATAAATTCCAGTTTATTCATACATCTCCACTCATTCAGTATATTTCTTCTACATACACAAACAGAAATACATATTTATGTGCAAATTTTAATTCCAAGGTTGGGAGGCATAATGGAGCCTAATTTTATTATACTAGATAATTTTCCTAGAGGTGTATATTGATTTCACACTGTCAAACAAACTGCAAAATACATTATAACAAAACAATTAAAACTGCTGATAATTATTACAATTAACTCGCTGCTTCATACTAATGGAATGTTCAAGCATCCGAGAATTCCTGATTATCAGAAACTAATGGATGTTCAGAAAAGGATGTCATTTTCTGTAGCAATTTGTTCTTGGCCAATTTAATGTCCCCTCCAAACAGTTTTCCTTTCCCAAAGGTCTCATTTGTGGCTTTACAAAGGAAAGAATCATGACAGTCTTGTTTCAGTGCTTATTTTGTCTTCAGAAGTCTCAGGTCTGTTCACTTTGCTGTTATGCCAGGAGCGTATAATCCAAAATAAAAGAATCATAGAATAATTTTATACGTTCATTTGTTAAACAGAGCTGGAGGACTCCCATTTAAAGCAGTGTTAAATGTGAACTAATTCTACTGAAGTGTAAGAATTTTGGCTGAAAGAAAAACACTGATCCACTTTATCTAGCTGTATTTCTCTGTCATGTGTGCTACTTTGGCTATGTGAAACCTCCTTATTATACAGCTCTTGATCCCCATTGTGCTGCTGTAATACTTGTGATGCTGTTCCAGTGCCTGAACATGATGCTTTTCTATCAAGCAACCAAGTGGAGTTTTGCTATTCAAATCTGACCAGCTACTGCAGTAGCCCTTTGATAGAAAAGAGCAAGCTGGGAACAGCAAAGGACAATCCCTTAAAGCTTTCTTCTGCCCACATGAATTTTTTGCACTTACAGTGCCAGATCATCAATTGAATGTTGCCCTGAAGTGGAATATTTTCTGCAGGGACTCATGCAGATGGTTTGGCAATCACTTCATTGTGCCAGTGTTAAAACTCATGATACAATAATTTTCTTTATGAAATACTTTAATGTGCTTTTCAATAGGGAGCATCGTGATCAAGGGTGGCATCAGCTCTACAGGACACCTCTTTTCCAGAACAGAACTTTTTCAGTGACTAATATCTTGGGAAAATACATATCTTAAATGTTCGGTTTCTGAAAAACCATGACACAATTAGATTCTTTTCTGATATTTGTACTTCCAGTATCTTCATTTTGTTATTCAGAGAAGTAAAGTAATTACCAGGGAAAAGCCAGTATTATTAATCATTTCTTCAACACCATCCACATAGTTTTGTGTATCGAACTTACTGGAGAACAGCTTGTGATGTAAAGGTCTTATTGTCTCTTAGAAATAAACAATACAATTAAAACAAATAAGCCATCACAGCCTTATGAACTTTCCCATAGAAAAGAAAAAATGAGTGAGAAAAGTTTTATATTCCTTCATTAGAAGTGTTTATGATACATTCTGAAGAGTAACAGTCGCTCTTTGAATTTTTAAATAAAATTTCCAATAAACTGGGGCAGAATTTCCAAGGATTACTTTAAGACCTTTAATCTTTTTTTAAAGTAGGAAATATATTAGTGTTTTGCTGATTTTTAAAGCAGGAAATACTGTAGTGCTTTGCTGAATCAGGGCCTAAAAGAGCAATCCAGTCACACTCTGGGACAAAAATATCACAGTGTGTAAAATATCCATAATGTGATTAAGAAGAAAAAGGTCATTTTGAAACTTAAAAATATTTAAGAGTTGAAACTTTAAAATGTTTCCACACCCGGGGTAAGAAATATATACCTTCACTAATACAGTCACCTGGTAACACAGCTAATTACACAGCTCGAAAAAAGTGCTCTGTGCCACTGGGGAAAGAAGTAAGGAGCACGTAAGTCTGTTCTGGACTGTAATGGTGAGCAGTATTTCTTACAAAATACCACAGCTAACAGAGACTGAAGGCAGAAGTCTTCATCATGCCAAATTTCTTTTACACATACCTGCAGAAGGAACCAAGCATCTCGTCAGTTCTGTGGTGAGCATTGTTTGGCAAGACAGCACAGAGTGGGGAAAGATTGGCCAGCAATTGAGCAAAGAAGTTGCCTGTTCTTGTACCTGACGGTTCTCAATGAAAAACAAGCTTTTTGTAAATCAGGGTGGCAAAAAATAAATACCTGTCTATCAGGAACTTCTCCCCCTAATGGGAAGATGCCATACCATCCTGAATATGAAGGTTTTTTATATGCTGGAATCACATAAATTCAAAAGGCATGAATTATTGTCCCTACCTCTGCTATATTAGAGTTCAGTGTGTCAAATGAAATCACCACCTAGTTGTATATTTCCACTGAATTACCTAATAGAGCTGTGATTTTGACCACAGACTTTAGGTGCTATCACAGTAAAAAAAATATATAAATCTTTTTTTCCTCTTTCATCTTATTTTTAAAATGGAGAATTAAAATACTAGTGAAAAATTAGAAAAGTCCATAATGCTTTTTAAGGACTTTGGAGTACTCTAGGCTAGGATAACAAAACCCCATTAGCTTCTTCTTCTCAGAACAAATATAGGCTCATGTCTTTAGAAAATATCTGAGAAAAGTTGAATACAATTTCTAGCACAGTGTTCTTCTATGGATTTTTTTTTACTATGGTGTCTTCCCACTCCACAGCCAGGATATCATGAAGAGTTCCTTAGAATGATTCACATTTTAACAGTACCACAGATATGTAAAACATGAATTAGACTTATTTAAAGAAATAGAATCAGAATGTAAAGCAGAGAAAATAGCTTTTCAAGGAGCTATGAGGTTCACAGTAGCCTCTGAACACAATTCAGCTCTTGGGCTTACTACTTCACAGAAATTGCACAAAGTACCAGAGAGGGCAAATTGATGCCACACTAGCGTCTTTCTCTACTGCATTCAATTAAATATATCCTAGGTTCACAAGTTTGACTTGTTCAGACAACTTATTTGTGTTTGCAAAACATTTATTTTTGATTTTTTTTTCCCTAAGAGATTTACCCATGTATTCCCATGAATCAGATGGCAGATGCAAGTCATGACATCTTGGTTCTGATATTTCAGCGCTTTTTTAAAACCTGTGCATCTGAAATGCACATCACACACATTTTAATTCTGGCTATGTGACAGACCAAACAAGGAATGAAAATGTGTTATCACAGATCCCTGGAAGAACAGCAGGAAGCATTGAAGGTAAACAGAGTAACAACATGTCCCAGCCCAAGATTTCACCTGGAAATGAGAAAATGAGCACCAAGATCAATTCAAGTCCCAGCTGAGCCATATGACACTATTAAGCACAGAGAAAACTTTTATTTCCTAATATCAAGACAGTGAAAATCAGCTTCAACTAACGAACTTTTAATTTTTCATTGTTCACATAAGAATAACCCTCTCTAAAAAAAAAAAAAAAATAGTCAAAACCAAATCAAAAATTCCTGAGACTGTTGGCAGGCTAATTAAAAAGATTGCTGACTATTGGTAAGTGGGAAAAACTCCTTTAATTTGGGCATTTTATGAAGGGCACAATTAAGTGAAGTAAGAGAGCTGAATGACTTTTTACCTCCTGTAGTAAATTTTAAACACGCAGAAAAATAAAACTCTTGTCATCACCATGAGTAGTTTGTGCTCAGCCTTGTAGATGGGCTGAAGCATGTGCCCTGAGAGTGTGGGACAAAGACAGAGAGTCAGACTCAAGCTTTTGGCTTCCTCACTGAACAGAGGCTCAGACAGATCATGGAGGGGAATCACACAGAACTTTGTTAAAGTATTTGAAGCAGAGAGGTATTTTCTATTGTTCACATTACTTTTGGAGGCAGAGAAAGATTATTTGTGTCTCCAATGGGAAAAGGCTTGACTTTTTACCACAGGAGCGTTCATCGCCTGTTGTTTGTTTTTTTTCATGGTCAAAATATTGATGACTCACTTCAGAACAAATGTGAAGTAGTAAGAGGGTAATCAAGCAGTGAGTGAACCTGATGAGTGCATTTTACATCTGAGGCTTGTTTCCCTTTGTCCTAGGCTGAAGTAACTGTGAATTATTTTAATTAATCTGCCATAGACTGCCATAGCCTAAATGAGTTCAAAAGATTTCAGTACAATCCATACCACATCACAAATACTACCTTTATCTACAGTCATTTCTGTAGTCTTAAATCTGAGAGACATGCAGATAAGATGACAGGTGTAGCATAAAAGAATAAAGCATAGTAGAAATCAATTACAGTCTAGTAATTTTTGTTCCTTAAGCCAGATTTTTATAAAAGAGAAATTACTACAACAAAAGTGACTGTAATTTCCTTAATGACTGAAAAATCTACATATTTTCTCTAAAAGTGAATTTCATTCTTTCAGTGTAAATTAGAAATAAATTCTCTGGTTTTCCATGATGGCTGTAGTTCATCACATTGAAAACTGTGCCACCTGCACCAAGAGAGATGCATTCAGTAACTCATGTCCTAAACAATCAGATGTAATTAATATGATAGTCACACTTAATATGATGTTTTCATATCTAAGATGAAACAGGCAGATGGGGATAAGAGTTTCACATGCATCTGGTATCACATAATAGGAGCCCAGCAAAAGATTCTTTTTCTAGACTTCCTATTTACATATTTGATTAAGTAGAATCATAGAATCATAGAATTTTTAATGTTGAAAAACAATTCTAGGATCATCAAGTCCAACCATAAACCTAACACTGCCCAGTTCACCACTAAACCATGTCCCTAAAGGTCACATCTAGACATCTTTTAAATACCTTCAAGGGTAATTGCTCAGCCTCTTCCCTGGGCAGCCTTCTCCAATACTTAACTGCCCTTTCACTCTTTTTGTTAATATCCAACCTAAATAACTACTGGAGCAACTTGACACCCTTTCCTCTTTCTTGTTATCTGGAAGGAGACCAACCCCCCTTTTGCTAAGATCTATTTTCAAGTGGTTGTAGAGGGTGATAAGGTCTCCCCAGAGCCTGCTTTTCTCCCAGATAAACAACCCCAGCTCTCTCAGCCAGTCTTCATCAGACTTGTGCTCCAGACCTTTCACCAGCTTTGCTATCCTTCTCTGGATGTGCTTCAGCGGATCAACGTCTTTCTTGCAGTGAGCGGCTCAAAATTGAACCCAGGTCTTGAGGTGTGACCTCACCAGTGTTGAGTACAGGGTGGACAACCACTTCCCTGATCCTGCTGGCAACACCATTACTGACACAGGCCAGGATGCCATTGGCCTTTTTGACCACCTGGGCACATGGCTCTGGGTTCAGTCAGCTGTTGACCAGCACCCCCAAGTCCTTTTCTGCTGGGCAGCTTTCCGGAAACTCTTCTCCCAGCCCGTAACACTGCAGGGCATTGTTGTGACCCAAGTGTAATTTGGCCTTGTTGAACTTCATACTTTTGGCCTTGTTGAACTTCATACTTTTGGCCTTGGTCCATTAATCCAGCCTGTCCAGATCCCTTTGTAGAGCCTTCCCTCTCCAGCAGGTCAACACTCCCACTCAACCTGGTGTTGTGAGCAAACTGATTGAGGGTGCACTTGTCCAGATCATCGATAAAGATATTAAACAGGACTGGCCCCAGCATTGAGTCCTGGGGAACCCCACTGTGGTTGGCCATTACTGGATATAACTCCATTCACCACAACTCACTGGGACTGGACATCCAGCCAGATGCCAGAAGAATGCTATGGGAAACTGAAGGCTTTACTGCAGTCCAATAGGAAATAACCACAACCTTTCCCTCTTTCACTGAGCAGATGACTCTGCCATCAAAGGACTTAGGGTTGCTCAAGAACGGTGTGCTTCTCATAAACCCATGCTGACTGGGCAAAAATATCCTGTTTGTCCTGATCATTGCGTTATGACACTCGAGATGATCTGCTCCACAACCTTTCCCAGCACCAAGGTCAGTGTGACAGCCCTGTAGGTCCCTGGATCTTCCCTCTGACCCTTGTAGATTTTCTGACTTCCAGTCAGCTGGGACCACTAGAATATCAGTTCCCACAGCAAAAGTCTGTGGGACTTACATTTTCAAATTTAAAAACAGTGTCAGAAATACAGTAATTGTCTGTGTATAATTTATTAATTGAAGTTCTATGAGGGATTCTTATTGCTAATGACGTAGTCTATTGTATTGATGAAAATGGTATTTTAACGTGATTTGAAAAGGCTGAGTACCTTTTTAAGATGGAAAGATGATGAGATATATGACTTCTATATTTTATATTTGAAACAAGATTACCTTTAGACTACTCCTCTCACTTTTATCTCAGATATGCTTTCAAAGACTTCTTCAGTAAAAATTGTACATCTAACTAAGGTATTCAGCTGCCTGACTCTGTATCCTGCTGTTATACTTCCAACTCCTTCTTACCTTGGAAAAAAGCCAGTGAAGAAGGAAATACCTCTACAGTTTTAATAACAGGTCAAATTTTTGAGCTTTCGTTATGCATGAAACTTACATCCTGTAAATCCATCTCCTGCACATATTTCATATCTCTCTTTCATGTTGAAGTTGTTCCACTTTTTAATGGAATAATTATCATTGGGTTGTAGCAACACCCAGAATGACCCTTCACTTCTACCAGTTCTGAGACAGAGAATTCAAGATCTGATACTAGATACTAAGTAACTCAATCTCTTCTTTCATGGACATTTTCTTTGTTTTTATAATTGTGTTATTTTCTTCTGAATTTTACATTGGGCCCTAAAATACATGCTGTATTTTTGTGCCAGTCTGCCTGGACTATTGAGGTAATGTAGAAGCAGTAATCCATTCTCTTCACTATTACATGTCTGGCTTCCTTCAGTTACTGTATTCTCCTAAACTTTGCTTATTTCCTGTGGGGGCTCATTTGGGTTTCTTTTGGGATTTTCTTGGTTGCTATTTGTTTTTTTTCCCCAGTAACTTCTATAAACAGGAAATAGATCAGTTTTGCATTATGGATAGAAATGTATCCTGGTCAAAGTTATTGCTATATATAAAAGTACTGACTGATTATTTCAGATAAATTAATGAGAATTTGTAAGAATTTTATTTCCTAATATGAATTCTATGAGACTAGAGCTTCATACGAGGTGCTACTATTAAAAACTATCAAGTTGTTTTTAGTGGTGTAATGCTGGATTAAGTGGTTGCGAGTGACTCAGCCGATGTGAAGTGGAACCAAATAAAAACAATTCCGTAATGAAGGTTTTAAATTCAGAAGAGAAAACCTGCGGGAGTTGAATTGAATGTACCACAGATTTAGAATCTCCCTGAGCCGTAAGCATGGGAATTTTCTTCAATTTTCAATTCAAAGTGGAGGAAACTTGAAGAAAAGGGCCCCAAATCTAAATGGATTAAAATAGTGTCTTCAAAAGTGAGAAAAACAGAGGACCTTCAAGAAAGGAAGAAAGGGTTTAATCAGTAGTGAAAGTTACATCTTACAGGTCAATATGTTTAGAGAAGAAGTGAGAACTACAAAAGTCAAGATAAATTAGATCTTGCAAAGGATATTAAACAAATACTGAAAAGTTTCTTATCCACATAATTAAAAATAGATCAAGGAAAAAGATTAAATATAATCTAGATATGGCCCCAAAACTTGAATAAATATTTTGCCTCAGTTTTAAGTAAAGTTGATGGCATTAAGCATATTAGAAGAGGCAAGCTGCCTTATAGAAATCAGTGTCTAAAAATGTAAATTACCATAAGTAATGTACAAAAAAATCTCAGTAGGTATTCAATGTGCTCATGTCTGAGGACATTATAATCCTTATCAGAAAGATTATATGATCTCTTGGGTAATTCTGTATTTCAGATGGGTGTAGGTCCTGGGTTTAATCCATATAGGACCACAACAATTTTGAAAATAAAAGTATTATTTGGGCAGCTATTTTTACCTAATGATTTAAAAGTAATTTGAAGGAAAGAATGATTTTAGACTTAAAAGTAAACAGATAATGAGTTAAAAAATCCTATGAGCCCCAAAAGAATTGTGTTGGTCAGGATAATAGACTGTCTGGATGTTCTTCACATATGATTTTAAATTAATCACAGGTAAATTAAATTAATCGTGGGGTGAAGTGACCAAGGCAGACCTCAATGAAGGATTTGTTACCATAAATCATACAAAAAAGAATCGTATGGAGTAAAAGGTCTTGAAATTTGGGAATAATAACAATATTTTTAGTTATCAACTAAAATTCTATCATTTTTAAGGGACAAAACAAATAGAACTCAATTCATTTGATAGCAAGATAACTGTGGGCCATGGAAGTGAAATGGCTGCATAACAGGGATAGCAACAGGAAAATGCAGGGGTGAGGGGAAGACACCTTTTTTTTTAACAGATTAATATGTGAATTCTTTCACTGGGACAAAACTGCTCATCAGTTCAAAAGTTTACCTTTGGATCTTCAGGGCACATACTGCTAACATATACTAATTTAAATTGACATTTAATGAGTTATGTATTTTTTATCAAATGAAAAACTAAAAGTAGAATAATAGATACACTTTGTTAAAAAGAAGAATAACAATACAGATTTTTCAAATACATATTTACTTTTCCAAAATTACACTACAGATACCATAATAATGACACAGAAACAAAAGAATATAATGACACAGCCATATGGACAGAAATCAAAATAATATTTTGGCAGTGTTTGAATATGTCTGGGATTGATGTCAGTTTCTCTTCTGAATAGATCTTATTCACTGTTTCACAGAAATTATTATTTATATAGAATATGAAACATAGCAACACACTTAGAAATAATAATTTGATTAGCCTCATCACTTCAGATTGGATTTCTGGAAAACAAAAGAAAAAAAGAAAAAGCCAGCCATGAAGACACAACCTCTACAGCAAAGTTTGCAAATCAAGATTCAAATACAAGTTTACAGAAGTGTGTCATGCAGAGAAATGGTGTCAAGACTGAACAGACAAAGAAAACACATTGACTACGGTCACATCTGTTGGTCTTATATTTCTTTCCTAAGACAAAATATGCCATACATATTTTATGTACTTCTACTTTCACATTCCACCTCTGATTCCCTATTTCAAGAGAACTAGGGAAGAAATTCATTTTTAAAGCTTACAGAATTCAAAACAGGGTTCAACAGCACTTGACTGACCAAAAGAGAGATGCAGTCTACCAAAATGCAAATAAAATGATTTTTCCAGAGGGAGTTCTAGTTTAACTATCTGCTGAGAAATAATTCATAAGTTAACATTTTTCACTGACTATTCCTCTCAGGTGCAACTCAAGAAGGAGCATTCTGTTAAAACTTATACCCAAAAGCCCTTTCAATTTCTGAATACAAAGCTGAAAAAAAAAGTGATAAAACTTCCAAATTTTTTCATCTCTTAGGCTGTTGCCTTCCAGTTTCTCAATGCCAAGGGCACACTTGAATATATCATTTTACTGTCTAGAAATAACTTACTTTGGTAAAACTTTTAAAAGGAAATGTTATTTGGTATTCTGCACAGATTATTACAAAACCTTAGAAGAACCACTTAAAAAAAAAAAAAAAAAAAGAAAACACTGAAAAGTTGTGTGAAGCTTCCTTTCAGGAAAATCAGGTCTACATCCTTTTGCCACTGTATCTTCCAATTCTTCCCTAAACACAAACTAGTTCATCTGCTTTGTCAGATGAATAGTTGTTTTCTGACCAACTAGACACAGCTCCATATTTGCAACAATCTAATTCAAGAACTTTACATCGCCAAATATTTTAGGAACAGGCACAAATATGATATGATAACTATCAGTCTGGTATAGAATTTTACACTATTTCAATGAAAAATGACTGGTATGTTTTTTGCTGTTCTGCATATTGCTTTATTCAAAACAATTTGTTTATGTATTTGAATTAAAGAAGTAATTTATGTCTCTCAAGAAGAGTTCCTACAGCTTTTATAGGCTTCCATGGATTATTCACGTGCTAGCTCTTTTTTGTAGCAAGGTTTACTGAAAATTAAACTGATCTACAGAGTCTCTCACAGTAGTAATTTGACAAACAAGGATATCAGCAGTAGTCATATAAATGAATAAAAGCATAATATCAACATTGTTTAGAGACAACATGCTATTTCTATCTCTAAATTGAACAACGATATTATGTTCCTTAAGGACATGACAAATGAACATACCTTCAAATTCTTACATTAAAAATATCTGAGTAAATTAAATAATTCTCTTGTGTTATCTTCACCTATGTCTTTTTTATGAATTTTGCTGTTAAATAGTTATTTTGGTGATTCAAATGGAATAAATTCCTGGAATAAAGCACTATTCTGACATGATGAACTATTCATAGTACCTTCATGCCTCCTGTTACAAGCTCCAAAACTGGTACTTTAAGTGTGGTAAGGATTTTTCTGGTCTTATTTGGCAGAAGTGAACTCCTTGAGAATAGTATGTTTTCTGAGATGTTATCTTCTCCACAAGTTCTCTGAGACTATTGACAGCATGCTCTAAAGTGAAAATCAATGTGAGTTGCAACAGTTTTCGAAGAAACGCTGAAAATACCCTAAAAATTAAAACCATGGTGCTCCTTTCCTACCAAAACACTGTAACTGGTTATCTCTGCTTTTGCTGTACCTAAGACTGGGTGTGAATTACTGAAGCTACAGGTCATGCAAAACTAATCAATGGACTGGGTCAGAGAACACCTAGGCAATCTTGACATCCTCAAGTTCATGGGCCTCAATGGGATGCAGGAGTGCTGGGAAAGCTGGCAGACACCATAGCCAAGCCCTCACAACCATCTCTGAAAGGTTGTGGTGATCAGTTCAGGTGCCTGAGGACTGGAAGAAAGCAAATATCACCCCAGTCTTTCTAAAAGGGCAAGAAGGAGTCAGGTAACTACTAGTCAGTCACCTCAATCCCCAGAAAAGTGATGGAGCACCTCATTCTGGAGGTCATCTCTATTCGCATGGATGAAAAGAAGGTGATCAGGAGTAGTCAGCATGGATTAACTAAAAGCAAATCATGCTTGACTAATCAAATCCCTTTGTATGATGAAACAACTACCTGGATGGATTAGGGGAGAGAGCAGTTGGTATTGTCTACCACAACTTCAGCAGGGCTTTCAACATTGTCTCTCACAACATCCTTGTAGGCAAACTCAGGAAGGACTG
>VZSR01003803.1:28538307-28561240 GCA_013398615.1 Brachypodius melanocephalos
TGTGCAGCCCTTCAGAAGGACCTCAACAGGCTGGAGAGAGGGACAGAGAACAGTCCAAAATTCAACAGAGGCAAGTGTAGAGTCCTGCCCCAGAGAAGAATAACCCACCAGTACAGGCTGACCTGTTGGAAAGCAGCTCTGTGGAGAAGGCCCTGAGGGCTCTGGTGGACAGCAAGCTGTCCATGAGCCAGCACTGCTCTCTGGCCAAGAAGGCCAAGGGTAGCCTAGGCTGCATTAGGAAGTGCATTGCAGCAGGATGAGTGAGGTCATCCTGCCCCTCTACTCATCCCAATCTGAAAAGTCTCACATCATCTACCACAAAACAAATACAATTTCTTTATAAAGTAACCTCCTGTAATCATGGCCCCAAGAGACTCAGTGGAAATTTTATCTTTGTTTTCAATGGTGTCAGGATCTCACCCATAATAAATAGTGCTGGTAGGGGAGGCATAAGAAATTCTGCCAGGTGACTTAATAGCACTTTGCAGCCTACTTGCTGTAAAGTATCCTCCTCCAGGCAAGAAAACTCTAATTTTACAAGGTGACATGAACACAGGTTATAGAGACAGCATGCTTTTTTCACATATATAATACTGCTGACTTTTGCTTTACTGGAGTAAAGGTCTGATTATCCCCAGAGATATCCCAATGTATTTCTTTAGACCAGAGTTTAATCCCTCTGCTGATCGATCATTTCTTGGGTCTATTTCACTTGACAAGGCCTTGACCAAAGCCATACTCCAAAATTCTCTAATCAGGAGTATGTAATTTATTGCTCACAAACAACTCTGAGACCTGTGCTCCCACCTATGAACCATAGGTCATGAATCTTGACATCATATTACAGCTTGATTGCAGTCAAAAATTCTCAGATTACTTTTCAGATCAACACATAAGCAGGCACACTACTTACACTGCATACACTTATTTTTCATCTGTTAAATAAAATCCATCTGACCTTGATTGTGTGCTGGCTGAAGTGTATAAACAGCACAAACATGGAAACAATGAGCATAAACTCATTTGTTGCCTTCAGGATAACAGATTTATTTCAATGCTCTGGGTAGAATGTGTTCATCCAGGAAAGCAAAGGAGAAATCCCAAAAGGTAGTCTTTTCCCTACTCTGCAGAGCTGCATACCAGGTCCTCTCTCACAGAGCACTTCTGCTGCTTGTTTGGTCAAGAATGCTATTAGATGCAGGAATAAATCTAATAGGATAAGAATAAATCTTTAAAATAAATGTAACCTTTAAGATCATCTTCTGGCTCCAAGCTGAAAATTTTGATTGTGGAGTTTAATTTTCATTTTTCGCTTCCAGTTTTTCCCACTGTTCTATAGAGCTTGTCAAATTTCCTCTTTTTAAGTCATCCATACCTATTGTAAAATGGGTTTGAAAGACCCAACAGCAGGAAGAAGAAAATTTATTTAAGCATAATGGTCTCGAGATGCATACTGTATTTGAGGCTTTTTTTTTAACCAGTAGTTGGTGTGATATCAAAAAAGTGTATGCTATTAATTTACATATGGTCATATAAAAAGATCTATTTTCAAATGTGAAACTGACTCTTGACTGTATTGTTAAGTATTTTTCTGTAGTAGCAACATTTTCATTTTCTTTCATCTTATTTTTTTCCCTGGTAATATTTTTGTGAAATTACATGCTTGTCACTTAGTATGTAGTGCACCTTCAACATGTATTGCTTGATAAATACAGAATTATGTTATTTAAAAAGCACACAAAATGCAGAACTCGTTAGTGGAAATCCAAACTGTATTTATATTGCTTTATATCTTCTGATGGCTAATTGTCCCTGCAACTCAAGTACACACAATTTAGAGGTTGAATTAAGTTTAATATTTAGGGTTTACTTTTCATTAAGTACTACTGCAACAAGGGTAAAACATTTACTGGAAGAATGCAAGATTTCTTTGTTCTACAGTTCTATCACAATTCATATCCCTGATATCAAGCATAAAAGGTCACTTTAAAACAAAACTAACTAACTAACTAAGCAAACAAACAAACAAAAAAGGTAACCAATGGGAAAAAAAGCAGGTTAAATGATAATAATCTTATGGCACTTTAACTGATTTTACATTTCTACATGAATTAAGCTACTTTGATTTTCTCTCTTCATGTATCACAATTGCATTCCCTGTTTTAATGTCACTATATCACTATTTATTTTTACCCCTCCCCTTCATTGTTCTCACTTGTTAATGTCAGCTTCCTTCTTTTGTCACATTCTGAGGAAGATGCCAAATGAAAGAATCATTAGCACATACACAGAGCTTCAATGACTGAGTTGCCATCACTGGGAAAATCAAGGCACTGATATTTAAATGCAAAATCCTTCATTTGACAAATCCAATCTAGCAGTACTTTATCTTCCAGGAAAACTCAACTCCCAGTCTAACACAAAAATGAGTCTTTTGGATTGCTGGGGGTTAAACCAAGCTGCTAGGAAAGGCAGAGAGAGGATCTGACTCCCAGTTGCCTCTGCTAGAGAAATTAATCCTGGAATTTAGCATCTGGATCCTTCAACTGCCAAGCTTGCCCCAGTTGTGTGCTTCATCGCTGGGCTAGATTAAAAAAGAATGATGAGCAGGAGCAGGTTCTGCTCCATCGGTGACAAAATAAAAGGAGAAACAATATCACAAAAACAAAACCCAAAAATCTAGGAACAAAAAAGACTTATATCAAGTATGTCTTGCCATTGCATGTGTATGCTAATCCACACTGAAACAACGCCCTGCTTTAAAGCTATGTCAAGAAAAGTCAGCCATGTCTGTCAGTTTGTTTTTGCAAACAGTGTGAAAGTTAGAGGTGGCAAACTTGTGCGGGTTCAAACTCCTATTAGGGTGCCACCTGTCAAGGTTTTCTTTGAGCACACAGGTTTATAAAATGCATTTTGTTTCAGGGTGAGGGCAACCCTCATCAGGCATTCTGCTCTTACACACACGCTGTACACTCATGCTAATGTGATTTCAAAATGCAGATGTGCTCCACCTGCTAAACTAAAATCCAGATATGGGTGTAGCTCGCCTTACAAAGCTCATACAAGATATTCTGGGGATTTGAGCTAGTCCCATCACAGTTTGGAGTCCATCTGCAAACCTGGAAGTGTATTCAGATTCTAAAATCCCCACTTTGTCATTCATGTCAAGATCCTCATATTTTTATTTGCAGAAATGTAGGATGCTCAGGAGCACATTCTGACATCTTGCCTATCCATATGTTTTAACTGCAACATTTTGGATTCTAGCCTTACCCAAAACTCGGTAAAATTGTCCTTTTCTTTTTTCCCTTACTCAAAACAAACTTTGAGAGATTCAATATCATCAGAAGTCAAAAAATCCAGAAAAACACCATTGATCCATCCACTATATTTATGGCAGAGATGGAGTGAATCAGCAAGATGAGGTAATAAAACTTGTTTTTAGAGAAGTCTCTCAAAGATAATAACCCCCCTGGTGAGGTCTATCTGATTCAGAAGGAGGAAAAATTAACCCAGCTCCATAGTTTCTGTAAATAGTTTCCAGCTGTAGTTTTATGCTGCAAGATTACTGTGTGTGTGTTACATCTAAGGGAGATGCTGTCTTGATGGCAGAAAATATATCTCCTTGAACAGCTACAATCTGCCATAGGTAATGATAATTTATTTATCTGTGTTATAGAGAGGCCAGGACACATAGAAGTTGCTGATAAGAAGAAATGAACACTGTGAGAAGTAACAGGATGAGGAGTCTATAAATGCTATTCAGTTCTTCTTGTTGATGCTGGAAGAGTCTGTAAATAAGTATAGATCAGAAACTGTGCTGCAATGCTGAGATTAGCAGATACCCTGCTTTCCCTAGATAGATCACAGAGTAGAACACACTACTCAGACCTTTTCACTGCAAATTTATAACACAAATTTTTCTTCAATATAAGGTGATAAGGCCTACTTGCTTAACATCAACATTGTGACATGGCTGGGTGGCCAGACTATATCCAGAACACTCTCAGTGTTACACTTGGGCTGGTATATTTGCAAATATAAGCACAGGGGGGAAAAGGCAGAAAATTACTTCTGTGAGTAGTACAGACAAAAAAAATTGAGTTTTAAATTTGTCTCTTACTCCATGGTTTGGTCAACATGATTAAGACTTTCAAAAGTTTCAATTTCTTAAAAATGATATTGTTCTTTAGATGATGCATTTTTAAAAAATACCATTTCTGAGAACACTGGGATCAAGCAGTTTTAAACATTCAGTTTTCATTTTCTTAAGTAGGAAAGTAGAAGATATCCAAACAGCTACTCATTTTGAAAATTCAAGTAGCTGTAGGCTGTCACCCTGATTTTTTCAGCCTTCTGATATTTTTCATCCTTGTAATGGAGTTTCTCACAGATTTCATGTAAACAGAGTGATGTTTTTGTAACTGTTCCTTTTTGTTTACCTTCTTCTCCTCTAGGAGGAGACAATTGATGGACTGCTAGTTTGGCCAATGTGGTTGGAGAGGTGGCAACCTCATCCTCCAATCCATGGTCATTGCCAGAAATCTATATAAGTTGGAGTCAGAAAATAAACTTCTCTCTTCTTGCCCCTGAACTCGACTGTGTGTGTCATTCATTTCATGTCCTATAGCAACAGTAGGCTAGGAGAGGAAGTTTTCCTTTATGCCTTGTAGTGCTGTAGATGAATCTTTGCTATCTCCTCGATCTCCACAGGGTCCGAGGGCACAGCCTGACTAACCATGGCCTGCAGGTGAATCTCAGCTCCAGCACCTAGAGGACCTCCTCTCCCTCCTTCTCTACCAACCTTGGTGTCTCCAGAGTTGTTCCTCTCACAGGTTCTCATGCCATTCCCCTCTGGCTGCAATTATATCTGCGCAATAACTTTATTTCACTTCCTAAATATGTTTTCGCAGAGATATTACAGAATCACAGAATCATTAGGTTGGAAGAGACCTTCAAGATCATCAAGTCCAATCCAACTAATCTCAACTAAATCACAGCACCAAGAGCCACATCTTTTCTTAAATACATTCAGAGATTATGGCTCCTCCTTCCCAGGTAGACCACTTCAATACTTAATCACTCTTTCTGTAAAAAACTTTTTCCTAATATCTAATCTATATTTCCCTTAACAGCTTGAGGCTGTGTCCTCTCGTTCTGTCAGCTGCTGTCTGGAGAAAGAGACCAACCCCCTCCTGACTGCAACCACCCTTCAGGAAGCTGTAGAGAGTCATAAGGTCACCTCGGAGTCTTCTCTTCTCCAGGCTTTTTTACCATCATTCCTGACTGGTTTAACCTTGGTGGATCCATCCTAGACACAGCTGGCATTGGCTCTGCTGGATGTGGGAGAAGCTTCTACCAGCTTCTCACAGAAGGCACAGCTGTAGCTCCCCCCACAATCAAAACCTGGCCATGCAAGACAAATATAACAGTGAAACAGAGAGATAAAAACAGAAATTTTAAATATAAATAGATCCAAGAGACTTACAAGAAAAACAAGGAGTGAACTTACATTGGAGGTAAATAAGTAGAACCCAGACTGTACAGAATCTGCTCGATTTAAATTTTTCTGACTGAAAGGCAAGACCCTTTTATCTAGTGTGATTTCTTTTTGGTGGCTTTTGTTTGTTATATTTTTGACAAAACACGGCTTTAAAAATTGAAAAATATAAGGATTGATTATGTTATGTTTAGTATATCCTCTAAATAAAAAATGGATCAGTTGCACTCCATGGCCTTGGTTGCCAGAGGTAGCACTGTCATTTTTGTAAGGTCTTTGTCCAGATACTTAAAGCAAGTACAAAAGAAATTTTGGCATAATCTAGACAATTTGACTGTAAACTAAAAAATATTATGAATATACGGAAATTATCCACAAAACAAAGAAAATTTGTACTGTCTCAGAAGTATGTAAAGAATAAGTCAATAATATGGGACAACTCAAAGCTGCAAAGTAAATGGAAAAAACTATAGCTGGTACTAATTCTAGAAATTTGATGGGATGATCATAAATATGTATATGTCTTCTTGAATCATGCAATTTAATCAAGAAATGAAATTTATTAGTTGATGAGAAATGTTGGAGAGGTGGCAGAATATCTCTCAGAATAGAACCTGTGTCCTAATCAGATCAGAAACACATATTCCATCAAGCAGATGAGTCAAACTGCAGTTCAATAACTTCAAAAACATAAGTAGATATTATGAACTGCCCTTGTAAAACAGGAGGACATGTCCACCTCCACAAAACATTGTGAGGACAATGTTTTTTATATTGCTTCCTTTGTCTCATAAGCTGTGCCGTTGAAGACCAGGTGCAATATTAGTGCCTAACTAACCTAGATACAGTGTAACATGTAAATTGAGGCCTGGTTCTCAGAATGGAATTTTAATCTTAGAGCTAGGTAAGCACATATAACCTGTATAGGAGGAATGAAGATCATCTCAGAAGGATAATGAAAATAAACTCATATGATGAAAAAAAAAGCCAAAAATAAGACCCGAGGGAGTGCTGATCACTAAACTTGCCTGGAATTAAATGCTGTGTCTGGAACTTGAGACTCAAAAACCTAGGCATCCTTCTTCATTTTGGATTCATGTCTGAATTCATTCCTGATTCTAGACTGCAACTGTTGTTTTTTTTCAAAGAATGAGATATCCTGGATGGGGCTTAAGGTACATTTACACTTTCGAAGAAGGAACAATGCTTGTTGTGGGGAAAAAAAAACAAAACAAAAGAAAACAAAAGAAAACAAAACAAAACAAAAAAAAAAACAAACCCACAAAGGATTAAACCCTTCCACCCTAATTAATTCTCTTGTCTTCATTCATAATTTTTTCTATGTTTTCCCAATGATTATGCAGTGAATGTGCAGCTTTTGAGAATAGAATTTCTGAGGAGCAGGGCTTACACAGAGCCAAAGCCTTTTCTACCACACTGGTGAGGAGGCTGGGGTTGCAAGAAAGGTTGGTGGGGAAGTGACAGTTGACCCCAGGTGACCAGAGGGATATTCCAGACCATATGACAACATGCTCATTACATAAAACTGGAGGGGTTAAAAGGAGGGAATAGAGGACATTTGGAGTGATTGTGTTTGTCTTCTTCCCAGGTCACAGTTAATATGTGATGGGTGCCTGCTCTCCTGGAGATGGATGAACACCTGCCTGCCCATGGGAAGAGGAGAGTTTTTTCCTTGTTTTGCTTTGCATGTGTGTGCTGCTCTTGCTTTCCCTATCATACTGTCTTTAGCTCAACCCATAAATTTTCTGATTTTTATTCTTTAGATTCCCTCCCCCTGGAATCATTGGTGGAGGAATGAGCAAGAGGCTGCATGGGGCTTGGCTGCTGGCTGGGCTTATACCACTTCCACAAAACTGACAGAAAATAATATACTATGATTCCCCAACAGGGGATGACTTCGACAACTGTGTTATGGAGTTACTCTTCCTTAGAATGCTCTTCTTGATCCTGCACATCACCTACAGTTCTGCAGTGTTACAGGGGTACAGTATCAACAGGAGCTTGGATCTATGTCTCCACACAACTCCACCTGACTCACCCTTTGTTGCACACTCTATAAATTGAGTTTTTAAGTGACACTCCTGGCAAATGAAAATGCTAGGATTCACCACCTTTGTACTAGAAAAATCAGAAGGACTAAGATCTTCTGTTTCTCTAAATGATTGCTCTTCCTACCAGAGGAGAGAAAATGAGGAGAGAAGGAAAAAAAAATTCCAGTCAATTTTTTTAAAAAAGAAGATTTAGCAGCATTCTATTACATGCTTAATTCATCTTTGTTCAGTTCCTATGTCCTAGATCCCAAGAAAGTGTAGGTGAGTGATCTTAGCCTGAGCAGTTCTGGGTATGCAAAAATAGAAGAAACAATAACAATAAGGACTTTGAAGGCTGGACATGAACATTGAATTTTAAACATTTTCACATACAGTGAACACTAAGCAATGATTTCATTATGTAATAATCCTGGCTGTAGTGTACATTTGCACAGTCCAGTGGAGAGAGGGTTCCCAGGAAGAAGAATGCATGTTCCTTGGCAAGTACTCCATACAGTTTAAATCCATTACACTCTGTGTGACTTAAAATGAGTCCTAAAATACCTATTGATCAGTTCCATATGTATCAGAGACACATTCAGCATCTGGTATCCAGCTCCAAAAAATAGCCAACTTATCTTCTTCATATTCCATACGGCATCACCCCAAGGACCTTTTGGAATATATGTAAAAGACAGGCTTGAAACTGACAAATTCAGGACCATGACATTCACTACCTTCTAGTGCATTTCAAAATCACTCAAAAATGGCACCATGCCATTTGGAAAAGTGCCTGGAGCCACACTTAAAACTATATACAATTTGATTTTTTACACTTCCTGAGTCTTTTTCCTGGTGACTAGTATCCCTTGAAACTAAATTTTGGGGACTAATTTTGAAAGGTTCTCACATGTAAAAAAATTCTGTAGCTAAGCAGCCATTTAAAATCTCCAAATAATCTCCAACTATAAAATACAATAGATTCTTAAGTCATACACAAATGGCATTAAAACATTGCTTGAAAAAGCCAAATAAATTTAAAATATTATTTTTCTTATAATTAAGTGAAATCAGTAAAATTGATCTATTGGTAACTGGATTTAAAAGGCTAAATCACTAAATTACGTACTCTTCAACATGCAGCAAATTTACATAGGACAACAGAAATATAAAATATAATTTAAATAAAAAAATGCAGTATAAGCAGGTCCACATTCTGAATGGTAAGATGTATGTATCATTCAGAAAAATGAACATTATTGACATTACTAAAACAGGTAAAAATAAAATAGCCTGAAAAAGTAAAGGAGATGTGGAGGCTGTTAAGTTACATTCTGGAATTTCTATTATAAATAAAATATAATTTAAATTACCATTACAAAATAACCAGAAACATAGTGAAAGTGCATTTAATGAAACATTGTTAATAATCCTCTAGATTCTCCCTGTGGACATGAAATCTATTAATATGGGAGGCCTGTGTCTGCTGAATCTCATCCCTGGTGGTCACTTGCACTCCTTGGAAATAATCTCTTCTGATAGTAGTTTATCCCTTTTCTGGTTTTTATTTGACTATCATTTGTGTCAAAGATAAGGAATTGGGTTTTGTACCTTCAGCTACAGGTTATAATCATGTTTTCATTCAAATGAATCTATTAGCTAGATTCAGGAACTGAATACTATAAAAACAAATCTTTTGACTACATCAGTACAATAACAAGCTTTTGATGACAACTAAAGCGCCATTTTGCCTAAAAAGAAAATAATAGTTTTAAAAGCTATAATGAGAAACAAAAGGGATGATTCATTCTGGCATCCTTAGAAAGAAATTTAAAAAATTATATCTCACCAGACAAGGGAATTGCCCACCTCCACGTAGTTACTAGATAAAAAAAGGGAAAAACAGGAAAAAGCATTTTGGACAGAGAAATACGCAGGCAAAGAAAAATGATAGATCATTGAGTCTTATGGAATGCTTCTAAAGAGCCTGCCAAAGCATTATTTGGCAAAATAGAATCATAAACGGCATCATTTATAGAAATTAGGAAATAAGCTTTGACTTTATTATACATATATATGTCTATATAAAGTCAAGATACATCCAAGAACATGGCTCTGACTAGCTTATTCCTTTGTCAATTGAAAAAAAAATCAAAATAGGTGAGTAAATCCAACTACATTACATAAGCTATTACCTATCCCATTTGTCAGGAGATAATCAGAAATGGTCTTCTACAGCAGTAGCAGCAGCCAAACTGTGTATTTTATGTTGAAGCAATCAGATGAGCAACCCACTGAATTAGCCCTGGGAGTCTCTAAACTCACAAAAAAATGCTCCAGAAGGATTCATGCACTACTGCTTTATAAAACAGAAGAGGTAAATATGGAATAGAAGGGACTATTCCTACATGTATAGAGATCAACAATCATTTTAGGAACCATTTTGAACTTCACTGTTTAGTCCCACCTGTGCTTTAAACAGGGGTAGGTTTGTTAATTCAATTCACTTATTTCATCTGCATTGTGCAGACATCAAAATGAAGAAAACTAGTAATGAGGCAAGCAATTATTTCCAGAATTCTTCAGAGATGTCACATATCTATTTACTCCTCTTCCTGTTCCCTCTACTGAACTGTCACTGCCATTGTCTTTGGCTTTACTTTTCTCCAATCAATACTTCACAGCTTTTGGAAAACTCCTTGTTACTTTCTGGAGTTATACTGCTTCAATTGAGGAGAATGGAATGATTTCCACTCATTTTAATGGCCCAATGACATGGTATAAGGTACTAACTCTTCAGTCATTCAATAGAATCATAGGAAGATTTGGTTTGGAGGGAACCTTAAGTATCATCTTGTTCAAACCCCCCACTATGGACAGACACACCTTCCTCTATTCAGATTCTATGTTCAGATGCCCATCCAGCCTGGACTTGAAAAATTCCAGGGATGTGACATCTACAACAGTTCCAATGCCTCATCACCCTCAAAATTTTTTTTTTCTTCCTAATACTTCATGTAAACCTACCATCTGTCCATTTCAAGTGATTACATGCCATCTTTTTGCTACATACCTTTCTAGAAAGTCCCCTTTAGATTTTTTGTAGGATCCCTGTAGTTACCTGGAAGGCTGCTGTAAGGTGTCACTGAACTCCAACTCTTTGAACCTGTCTACATAGGAGATGTGCTCCAGCCCTGTGATCAACTTAGTGGCTCTCCTCTGGACCTGCTCTAGCAGGTTCATGTTCACTCATACTGGCCTCCTGGTAGTTTAGCCCAACTGCCTTATTGTTGGGATGCATCTCTTATGAGCTTGGAGGAGGTTATCTGTCAATATTAACCAGAATTTCTTGGGTTTCTCTTTTCCGTAGGGCTTTATCCCATGGCAGATCAAGCAGATTGCTGAAGAGGCCAAGGTTTCCTCTCCTGCAGTCCAGGGCAGTGAACTTCCTGCACACCCTTTTCACTACCCAAAGTATCTTAAACTCCACTACTTTGTGATCATTGCAGCCCAGGCTGCTCTTTACCTTCACATTCCCCACCAGCCCCTACTTTTTGGGGTGAACAAGGTCCAGCATAACACCTCTCCTCACTGGATTCTCTGTCACTTGGAGAAGGAAGTTATCAATGCATTTCACTAACCTCATGGACTTCTTACTGTGTTGTCCCTTCAACAAACATCAGGGTGGCTGAAGTCCCCCATGAGGACCAGGAATTGTGGACATGAGGCTGGTCCTATTTGTCCATTAAGAGTTTCATCTGCTCCATCTTCCTTACAAGGCAGCCTGTAGCAGATCCCCACTATAATGTCACCTGTCCCTGCCTTCCATTTAATCCTGATCTACAAACTCCTAGCTCTTCATCCATCCCCAGGTGGAGCTCCATGCACTCCAGCTGTTCACTGGTACAGAGGACAAGACCCCTTCCTTGTGTCTCCTGCCTTCCTTCCTAAAGAGACTGGATGCTTCCACTCCATAGGAGATGTCATAGGAGCCATGCCACTGTGCCCTGTAGGTGTGTGCACGTCTCTGATTCCTTTTGTTTATTCCCCATGCTCCATAAAATTTTTTAGAGACTTTTAAATTGGATTCTGATGAAGATGACTCTCTGCCTGGAGTGGCTGGAATTACTATTTGCTACCTTTCATGTGCTCTCCTGCTGACCTGTGATCGCTCTCCAGGCTCTGGGCATCTCTTGCTGGCCCTGTCATCAAACTGGTGTGAGTGGGATAGATTCTTCTCTTTTTCTAATTTTTTTTTCTTTTTGCAATAGCTTATAATTGTGTTCTCTGCCTGCATTAGAAAATCTCTCAATTGCTGCTGTATTTCACTTACACTCCATAACATTTATATTATTTAATTATGTGAAGAGTTCTGGGAAATAGTATAATGAAAGGCATTGTACAAAGCAAACGTACATTGTATTGTAATTTAGTTTGGTTACTTTAGTGTGTTTATACGCTTCAAGACTTTCTTCCCTAATAGTTAAATTCATTTATGTCACAGATGTTTGGTTATTGGTCTCCTGCTCCTTCTTAGAGGTACTATAATTGAGCACCTGCGTGTGGGGACAGAGGGAATTGGGGGTTCTTGATTAATTTTCTCCAGCTATAAATTATTTATTGTCTTGTACCAATCTCTTGTCATCCTCTTTGGGACTCTTTTAAACTGTCAGAGATACCTATTTACTTTTAATTGATTGCTACTCTGTGCTCATTGAGTTTTCCTAGATAACAAACACAGAAGAAATATTATAATTAGCCATATATAACTACAATAGGAAGAGGTGGCATTATACAAATTATTGCAAATAGTGGAGTCTAATCTTTTGAAGTACTGAATTGTAGATAGGGAGATCTAGTTAGCCTCAAATTATGGCTAGTGAGTTTAAACTTCTTGGGCAAAGAAGAAGCTGGCAGCTGACCCAGATTGAACTTGGGGATGAAGTATTTGAACTCCAGAGGTCCCTTCTTATCTCAGAAATTCTGTGATTGTGTGATAGAGCTAGTTAAACATCAAGCCATCTTTTCCATTGGAAATTAGGAAAGAAAATTGGGCTCCTTAAATTCTCATGCAAAAAATTGGGCAGTTCCACTACTTATCCAGTCTGTTTCTCTGCACTGTTTCTCTGAGCCTAATAATTCTTGCCTTCTTCAATATGGAATTCTCATATATGTTTATAAAAATTAAATTCTTACTACATTTTATATTAATGTCATATTATAACTGTCTCTGTTTTAACATATTCTGTCTTTGAATTTGCCAAGCATTTATCCCACAAGATTAATGAGACATTGAAAAAAATAACAGCCCTTCAGGATGTTAATTTTGTCATTCTGGCTCACAAAAATCCTTGAATAAGAGAAGAAAAAAAATCTCTCGCCACAGGAAAATACTGTCCACACAGTCATGTGGAAAAACATTCCACCTGAAAATATCCAGGGAACAGCAGTAACTGTTGCCTCATGAGAGTAGAATCATTATAATATACCAAATCAATAGGAGGTCAAAGGTGTGTCACCAGAAAGGTCAGGAAAATGATAACAGCATTTGGAGGAGCCAGTGGAACTCTTAGCAATATAACATCTGGCTGAAGGCTCAATAGACTTATAAATGGATTCCTGTGAGCCATCATTTGTGGAAAACATCAGGATACAGGCAACACATACTCTAACTGCTTACTTAGGTGACTTTAAAAAAATATTGCAGGGATGCATGGCAGATTTTATAACAATCTACAGTAATAGATTAGATGTATAAAGAGTGGGGTTTTTTTAAAGCACTCAAATATAGCTACAGTTTTCTATACTGAAATTATCAGAGGTAAGGAAAACATCTCAATTTACCATATAATCTCTTCCAGAAACCCTGGACCTTACTGCCTGAAAAAATGTTCTGGTTGAAAAATGGAAACTTTTAAAATGAGGGCACTCATATCTGCCTTCAAAATATTTATTTATATAGCCCAGAAGGACAACACACTCAAAATACACATTGTCACACAGGATGCGTGCAAGGCCTTATCAGCAGAGATCAAAAGCTATACCATCCCATTAGGTTTTAGTGGGGAGAAAAAATGATGATACATAACATATTGCTATATCTAAAGCTCTTGTCACAGTGCTGCTGGCATGTTGTTGCTCAGCTTTGATCAAATTACTTTACTCCCGTATTTTATACGTGTGATGAGAGATCCACATGAAGATAATTGAACTCCTCTTCCCTGGACAGTCAAATAAATCCTTGCACTCCCTTTTCAGTTACTACCTGAATACATTTCAAATTGTCTACTGCAGCCAAAAATAGTCAAAAGTAAACTGTGTAGTCCTTTCTCTATATTAGTGCCACATGCCATTAACACTGTTTCTGAAAGCAATAGCCAAAGAACATTAAATGGAACACAAAATCTTCAACAAAAATCTTAAATTACTTTTCCTGATTATTTTTTTAAAATAATCTATACAGCTCTGGGTATTATTAACTCCATTCAAAAATAATTAATATACTTATGAGAACATAATTTACATTTTCTATATCATAAGCATTTGTATTTACCCAAATTTAAAAAGGATATCTGCAGTGGTATTTGTTCACCCCAGTATATATTGACCCTCCTCTCAGAAAAGAACCCTTTCAGAGAGGGATGGCACTTGATCCAAGCTGTATTTCTATATTCAAACAGAGTTACACCAAAAATAAAACCATCATAACGGAGTACCCATGTATACATTGCAATTCTTTAAAGGAACAATAAGAAGATTCACTCATTTAAATACAATGCATGGAGAACTGGGGTTTTCATTTCCTAACCAAGTATATTGATAGTATTTTAACTAAGCCATTATCTTTATTGCAATTCTAGAAAGATCTTATCATAAAGCAGCAGTGCTTAAGGCATACTAAAATTGTAAGGATTTTCTCTCTCAAAGAATTAGCACAATGTCCCTCTGGCACTGTTTAGAAATTCTTCATTTGATCCACAAACATTAAAGAGCTGGAAGAGCATAAGTGTAAAGAAGGAACACCAAATAAACATTATTTAACTGCATACAAAATCAGCCTAATTTTTTTAAATTATTTCTTGAAGATTATTATCATGTAAGGCAACTAATAATACAAAGGACAGGAAGTTTTCAAAATTCAAACCTAAGTGGCAAAATTTGTAAATATTAGTGCTTCTGCACCACGGGATTACTTTTCATTAGCAATTAAATCAGCCTTTTAAAGCAATTACACTTTCTGTGGATCAGCCCTGTTTTTTTTCTTCTCTTTCATTTCTCTATTAGTCTGTTGTAGGTAGACAACAAGTCGTCTATACCAAGATAAAGTGTTGGAGTCAATGATAAAATATATCACTTTTCTTCTTATTCAAGTCAGTTTTAGTAATTTCACACCCCTCCTTAGAAAGCAGATTTCAACTTCTTCAGAAACTGGATCAAAGGGTGTTGAGCTCTTGTTCCAGGTGACTCCTGACTGGTGAAGGTCACATCTTTTCAACAGGGAGATGGAGATCCCAACACAAGTACTGACTTATCTGGGCTCCAAGGGGTGTAGTCAGTGCCGTGAAGTCCGGTTTTAAACCATTCTACAATGTGTCCCTAGCTCAATGAAATTTCTATGCATGAGACTGGCGCTTTTATGACTAAATAATTTCTAATTATAAGCGTCCTAAACATAAAAGTCTCTGAGATTCCTTGAGAAAGAAAAGTATTACTGCCAAGCAAACACCCATTCAAAACAACCTTTTATCTGTGGTTTTTATCTATGGTACTTCTCAAACATTCATTTGAGCCCTTTTTTTTCAGTTACAACTATCTTTCTAATAGTATGTGAAGATGAAACTTACCCAGAGAGACAGACATCAGGCTTAGACTTTAGATTTTCTATAATTTAGTTTGAAAATAAATGTCATTGGAGAGTACATGTACTTAGAAATGAGCTTTAACATTTTTTTGTTTTGTTTTATCACAAATTGCATAATCCCAAAAGGGGTTTTATGAATATTATGCTACCCCCAACAGTGTAAATACATGGTTAGTTACACATACACATGCCTTTCATACATCCTTAAGACCTTCAAAGTAAAATAAAGTTTAACATTGAAATACAGAGTGTCAACTGGGGTCTGAGTAACCTGGTCAATTGAAAAATTGCCCTGTCTACAGCAGGGAAGTTGGAACTAAATGATCTTTATGTGCCTTCCAACCCAGGCTATTCTATGAATATGATTCCATGAAATAAAACAAACCAAAGGCAACTATTTGGGCAACATCCAAGAAAAGAAAATACGAGTTCGTGCTGATGCAAAGAAGCTGTAAAACACAGTTCATTTAAACATTTTCTTTTTTTGAGATACCATGAGCCCAAAAAATGGCCCAAACACAATGGTATGGAAATGCAATGCAATGAACAAGAAGGATAATACAGCTGAGATGCTAAGTGGATCAAATCATAAGGACTAGTGGAAAGGAAGAAAAAAAGACAGAAAAAGAAAAGAGAAGATGACCTGCATGGGGATTCTGTGAACCAATTGTGTAGAACAGCAAACCTGGCAGCTCTGGGCCACCATCTCCAAGCTCAGCTCTGTCATTCTTCATTAAGGGATTCTGAGATCCGAGTTTCTGCTGCAAGTAATTGCTATGTATTTCCAAAATTATAGCAGACAGTGCTAATTCTCTCCGTGGTGAAGGTAACTGTTGCCCTTGAGCATGGAATGATCTGGGAAACAAGTTATCATTCAAATGCTCAGAAGAGGGGATATGATGGTAGTAGAGAAACAGACACTGGTGTGTGCAGCACTCATGGGTAATGCTTCATTTACTTCAGTCGCTCTCGTTTTCCCTCCTTCTGCTTCCAAACTCCTTCCCAGTTACTGATTATTGCTGCACTGAGATGAATTAGTGGTGCTTTAAAAAGAAGGGGAAAACAGCATAATAAAAGATCTAGAATGCAAAATATGAGAGAAACATACAATGCTGAAAAATAAAATTGCTAAATTAATAAATAAAAAGCAGGAACTTATAATATTACCATTTACTCTTCTCCTACATGTGTGACTTAACAGTACTAGCAGCACATAGTACAGCCTTTCTTTCAAAAGAAAAATTTCATTAAATATTAATTTCAAAAAGTGTGTTAAAACACTATATGCATATGTACAGTGATGAAGATAGGATTTTTTTAAAAAAATTGTTTAATATAACCCCAGTTAAAGTTTACTTTGATAAAATGCTTCTGTATCAGGGTGGCATATCTGCCCTCAGCAGGGGAGTGGAAAATAGATGATTTTTAGGTTCCTTCCAACCCAAATCATTCGTTGAGTCTATAAATGTTTGTATTTATTTAATACCTATTACATACTTAATATTTTATTTGGGGTAGAACAGACACATGGAGGAAAACTGAATATATAGTGTAAATCAGCCTTGATGATCAATTTCTTCAAATGGACTCTGACTGTCTTTTCATTTGTTCAAGTATAATTAGGAATAAATTCATTGAAGTTGGAATTATAATTAGATACATCTTTTGATATATGAAGAAGAGATATATTTTTATGAATTTACTAAACAGTTATTCTATTGTCATTTGTTCTAGAGCAAAACATGCAGCTCAGCTCAGAGTAGTTTCAGTCATTGCAAAGCTGATTTCTTTAACATAAATCTAAATAAAAATGGCGATTTCATGTATGCATCAAATGTATCCTCATGTCACGACCAACAAAAGGATGTGACACACTGATGGGTCCTTTTGACTGCTTTGACCCACGCACAGAGCAGAGATGTTCGGTCAAGGAAATCATGCTAAATACAGTTAGAGCTAAAACTCCAGACATCATGTATGGCAGACATAAATGCCAACATGACCTGCTTTGATCTGCTGATCCTTCCCTACTGGATTGAATTATTTATTAATGTAATTTTAGTCCATAATTTCTGGTACTTTACACTCAAATTCCTGCCATTTATGAGTTTTATATAACAAGGACTGTTCCAACTAAAATTCTTACTACGCACAAATTACTTATTTTTTAAATTATTTTTTACTTATTACAAATTAGTTATTTTTTTGCCCCCAGGTCAACTGTTTAAAATCTCAGGTCCAGTCTAGAATTTATGTAGTCTAGAACAGTCTAGAATTTCTCTCTGAAGAGACACATTTCTCCATCTTTTTGTGTCAGCAGGAGCTGAACTCCTTACGATCTGAATGCTACGATGTTCAACTCGATGTATCTTCATTGCTCCAAACTGGGCTTGACCAGTCTCATCTCTTAGTATGTTCCAGGAGGTAGAACATTTTTCATACTAAATGAAAGTGAATTCATTCCTTAATTTTGACACAGCATCCCTGACAGCAGACCCTCTCATTGTGGGATGGAATCAGAGAACCGGTGCAGGAGGAGCCAGTACACAGCAGAGGAATACTGTCCCCAGTTTAGACAGCTTTGTAAGACTAAGCTTTGATTTTTTTACTCTATTAAATCTCCTACAACTATCAAGCTGGATTTGCTGTGTCTGTAAACTTATCTCTAATCTTCTTTGACACAATTCTCTTTCTCTTCATGTCTATTCACTGCTATTCCCCCATCCTTGCTCATATTGTCACCAACAGGTGGACAAATCAAGTAAACCTCAGAAACATGTTCAGTCTAGCAGAAAACAAAAGCATCCACATCAAAAAAAGAAAAGTAAAAAAGAAAAAAAAATGTACATTGAATCGCAGTTTCATTAATGCACTCAGCCTTTAGCTGAGATTTTGTGAGGTAAATGGCCCAAATCGGGCTACAAAGACATTTGAAAATGCATATATATCTTAAGGCTCTGTATGGTATTTGGCTTTAGAACAATTATTGGAGAATTCAATTAATTTTGCAGAGTACTTTATGCTGATCTGTACATGTCATAAAAGAGAACTTCAGGCAAAAATAATGCTGTCTTTTGGCATGAACATTGCAAAGCAAAGCAATGTCTCCTGGGACTGTCTCTGTTGCTAGCATTTCTGTAGCATTTTGGGGGATTGGAGGGGAGGAAAAGGCGGGAGGGATCGTGTTTTTAGCACTGAATACCTTTCAACTCTACAATTACCTTTGAGTAATGGCTCTTTAGTAGCCATTTTGGTGTGGGATCCTTCATCAAAGGCAGCTTGTATATGGTCAATCTGAAAAAACAAAGAACTGTGTGGGTGCATTGACAAGTTAAAACCAATTAAACTGTCATCAACACTTGCAATTCAATATCGTAATGTTGTGAATTAGACAAAGTAAAATAACTTTGTATAAAATTCCTTGGTTGCTAGACATCAGGCAAAGTTTTGAACAACACAATGCTATTCAAATAATCTGAAGAAAGGAATAACCTAAATGAACAAGACTGGTATTTCTAAATTACTACTTTGGTCCAGTGAATGTAGTGAAGGGGCAGGAGATCTGAGATCTCAGAATAAAGATATTCCTACACCTCACTTGTACCCACTTAGTAAAATACAGAGAAGTTCAAGAGCATCAGTAAATCTGCTTTAGCAAATCCGTTCTGCAGCTGGATGAATCCATTTCATGGCAAACTAACAGAACACAATGTCTCTCTAAATTAAATCAACAACATTTTTTTAAAAATAAAACCAACAAACCTACAAAGCACTAATGAGCAGAAAGATCTGGCTCAATGTTTTTACCTCCTTCTGTAAACCTTCATTTCAGTGTGAGGACACAGAGGAAAGGAACATTTTGCTGCACAGTTATCAGCATCTCTATTATCCATCTCTAATATCCATCTTCATCCACTCAAGGAATCCATTTAGGATTTTGGGAGGGACTCAGTAGCCTAAAAATTACTTTTGAGGTACTCCAAGGAAGTAAAGACATATATGTAAGGACAACAGATATCACAATGGACTTATGAGGGAATTGTACTTTTAAGTAACAACAGCTGGGACCCAGGCAGGACAGCCGGCAGCATCTCATGAGCAAAAGCTTATTTATACAGAACTCAAGTGCATAAAGCTATCACGTTATTTATATCTAGCCTGACTCTGTCAGACACACAGAGCATAATGACAGGTCTGATGAGTAGATCTGAAAGACAGTAAGCATGAAATTATCTCAAAGAAGGAATTTCCTTCACATCCTTCTTCCTCTTTCAGCAATGGTCTGTTGGCACTGTTAAATTCTGTTGATATTTAATAAAAGCTAACATCTGTGCCTTGCTTGCCTTCAATTACAGAGCTTCATCCTAGGGCCACTTTGGAGAGTCTTGCAAGCAGTGATGCTTGAAGCACAGCTATAACAAAAGAATGGACTGACAGTTTTCTCTGCCTCTAGCTACCTTTATTTGTTCTTTTTCATTTTTATCTTCCTCATATTTGCCTTATATTTTGGTTGGCCACCCTAAATGGCCAGCCTGCAGCAATGGCACCCCTGTAGGACACCATTTGATCAATCCTCTTTTTATGCAAGCCCTCCCAGGAGCAGAATATATCAGTGAAGGATGCTTCCATGCCCCAATTACATGCAAAAACACATCACCACAGCTAGAACACTGAATTGTCTGGAGAGAATTATAGGGATTCTTTGTCTATAAGCCATGATAGATAATGTGAAAGTACAGCTTAGAATTGTTAACAATGAACTCATTATAGAAGGTTATCTCCGAATTTCTCTGTAAAGCTTCTTTAGGGTTAAAATTCACTTCAGATCATGTTCAACATCTGTCAGCAAGAAGCAAAAGCTGGAGAAAAAAATCTACCCAATTTTATCCATTCTTACCTCTCTAAGAGTCTTGTGGAACTGCTAGATGACTAAGAATAACTGATTTAGAACCTCACATTTAGAAAGAAGATAATATGAAATAATAAAACAGGAAGGAAGAGAAAATGTAAAAGTAAAATAAAACAGCTCAGCTGATATCTGAGTTATATTGAACCAGGCATGCTTTCACTATCTAGCAAGCATTTCCTACTTGCCTAAATTCAAATGTTTCTTGATTTTTCAGGCTCTAAATATTCCAGTTTTTCTGCAGTGCAAATATTGGCCTTTTCTGAGTCATCACTGTTAAGGATGATCATTTTTATTGATCATTAATAAGTGAGATTTCATGTAAACAAAATATTGAGGCTTATTTTGCTACATAATCAGCTATGGCTATAACATAGAATTTTTTAAAATTTGTACATTAAAGCAGTTGATATACGTATCTAGTTCTGTACTTTTTATATGCATGTTCTATGTTCTATACCTTTTATTTTAACATGCCTATATATTCACATATACTATGGGTTTTTTGCAGACATTATGTAGGAAATAATAAAGTTGGTGTAAATGAAAATGAAGTTTGGATCATAAGTTTCTGAAGTTATGTTAGATTGCATTAACATAAACTGAAGAACTTAGTTTTCTCCATTTTTTTCCATAGCATTCATGACATGATGGTCATAATACTATGAAAATTCACATTTTAAAAACAAGGCCTTTCCAAGGTATCCAGGCAGAGAAATGGTAGTACATTTGGCAATTCTGAAATTTTTGGATTTGAATTCTATTCTGTAAACTAGCATGTACAACACCTAGAAGCGTTATTAATCCAGCTCAGAAATGTATATATAATTTTCTGTGCAAACATACAGATAACTGCATTTTTTTTTCTGCTGTACTGCAAAATGTTACTCTGGGGAGATATCTGATATTCCCATCACACTAGTCAAAGCCTGGCTTAATACAAGTCATTACAAGCAAGAGAAATTGGCTACTCGCACGCCAAGAATTCAAGTTAGATCCAACACTCTCTGAAACACAGCAGATTTTTCCCCTTTTCCCCTAAGGACCTCCAGGTTATTCAGCAAATGGACCTGAACCACTCTACCATTTTTCAGTCAGTGTGAAATAGGCCCTAAATGGAAAAGCAGTCAGGCTGTGACACACAACTTCAGACACTGATTTGTCATCCAGCTCAATGAAATGCTTTACTGAAGAGCACTGAGAAAGTAAATTTCTTTTTATATTCATATCTGCAATTAACTACAGATTCAGTCTCACCACCCAAAAAAAAACCCAGAACAAACAATCACTACTGATGAGCACTGGGTGAAAGAAAACACTACATCTGTATTTTTCTCTATAATTGAACATACTTCTTAATAGCAACAAATAAAATTTTCTTTCTCTGTTCATAAAAAGCATTTATGTCTGCATCTTCAAACACTAGTTTCACACAGGACTACATAAGTAGGTCCATTTTTCATAAATATGAAGTTGTATATAATTTAATTTATATATGTTTTTGAGTAATTAATATAAATTTTATTACCTAGACACCCTCTTATAAAATTCAGAACTATAGAATACCTATAAAGAACCAGTAGGGATTTTTCTTATTATTATTTTTAATTAAGTACAACACTAAATCATTCATTCTAACCCTTTTTAAATCAGCAATTCTTCCTCTGAAAATATGGCTTCCTAATATACAGGATGAGCTGGACTCACAAAGCCTTTCTTATATCTAAAATGTCAGAAGGTAGATCTATTTCTTTGAATAGTTGTAAGGCTAGAAATCAGAGCTCTATGCCACTGGAAAGGATCAGTTTCCCAATTTCTAACTTTGGAGCATCCCAAGATACTGGATTTTAATGTCATGACATTTTAGATATAGAGAAACTCTTTTAACCTATATTTAGAGATTTCAAAGTCTTCCTCTGTAACCTTCACACAAGTGCACCCACAATAAACAGGGAATCTAACCTTACCTTAACAGTATGAGATAATCCATAAACATACTTTAATGCTTTGATATGCACCCAAAATAGTTTATTTCTAACATACGTGGCATGTACAGAAAATATGATGATACGATTATACATTTAAGGTTTTACCACCATTAATGTAGGTCATCCAGAACAAATAAAGCTGATAGCAAAACTTTTCAAAAAAGGTAGCCTAAAGTGAAAATTTTCAGTCCAGGCTTAGAGTACTAAAGAAGAAGTCAGCTTATTTACTTATTTATTTATTTATTTATTTGCCACAGAGCTAATTTTCCTTTTTAAAGTAGCAGATTTTTCATTGCAGAGAAACTGTAGAGACTATAATATAGCATTTGTCCCCACTCTCCATGAAACTTTTGTGGTCCTTACTTCAGCACCAAAGGTTCTACACAAAAAAAAAACAAAAACAAAAAAAAACCAAAAACCCCCCCCCAAAAAAAACAAAAAAAAAACAAACAAAAAAAACAAACAAAAACAAACAAACAAACAAAAAAACCAAAACAAAAACAAAACCACCCAAAATTATTGATGAGGAAATACAGGAGTTTGTATAACATTTTGTAATGTCTTCTGGAGTATAGCTGTGTGTGGTAGTTTCAAGTCCACCAATTTCTGTTTCCTGAATTATGTGTA
>VZSR01003803.1:28567054-28689160 GCA_013398615.1 Brachypodius melanocephalos
GAGAGGAGAGGAGAGGAGAGGAGAGGAGAGGAGAGATCACTTTTGTATGTAGCTCTGGGAAGCTGTTTTATGTGTATGTCAGTAAGACAAATTTCTATTCACTATAGACATCTATATTATAGATATATAATATTTGCATATTGCACAAATAACTGCATATTTTCACTCACCATCCTTCACTCATAGACTCAAAGAGGGAAAGGAAATATTTCTTGTGGGCCACAAAGAAGATCCAAGGGTTGGAGCACCTCCCTTATGACAACAGGCTGAGAGGACTGGGGTTATTTAACCTGGTAAAGAGAAGGTTTCAGAGAGACCTCACCACAGCCTTCCAGCCCTCTTAAGGGCCTTAGGAAAGGGAGGGAGAAGGACTTTTTTTACAGATGAATAGTGGGAGGACAAGGGTCAATGATTTTAAACTGCAGATGAGTGGGTTTCAATTAAATGTCAGAGAGAAATTCTTTACTCAGAGGATGGTGAGGTACTGGAACAGGTTGTCCAGAGAAGCTGTGGATGCTCTATCCATGGAACTGTGCAAGGCCAGGTCGGATGGGACCCTGAGCAGCCTGGTGCGTTGAGTGGCACGCCTGCCTACGGTGGCGGATTTGGGACTAGATGATCTTTAAGGTTCCTTGCAACACAAGCGATCCTATGATTCTATGACTTAAAACTATTTTACATGAGAGGCATCTACTCCATCCTAAAAATCTTTTAATTGAAGTATGAGAATTTTCCAAAATGCAAGTGCCAATAATACTAGAGTATTATGAATATATTGCAGCATGGAAATCAAAATAAATGTTTTACTCGATGAGACCTAGTTGTTCTGAAGCAGACCCTCACAAAAGAAAAATAAGAGCAAGAAAAGATTACTCCAGGTTGACTGATACTCAGGAGTCTTGATTTAAAATTGTGGGAGGCAGTCGCCATCAGGCACTAGAGTGCTTGTGGACAAGAATAAGCCTAATGGCTTTTTTGGTTTCTCTGCCATGTGGAACAGTTTCAACATTCTTAATTCAGATGTGAATGAGGTGTGTTAATAGCTCCACACTTCCACTCCTGGAGCCGAGGGATGCGTGCCAATGGTAGGTGTTCAGGTCCCATTGATATTAATGGTGAGAAATCGGTCAGCCTGCTGTTTTCAGTGAAGCACAGTGCAAAGCCCACTGCGAGAGACAGATGTCAGGGGCTTCTTCACTCCACCCATGACCTTCGGTTGGCACCAGACACTGTGGCACCTCTCGTCTTGTTAACATTTTAACAGGTGAGAGATGGATAAACAACAGTTCTCTCAGACCGGCAGATTGCTAATAAGTGTCACAAAATACACACCAGAGCTCAGGTGCAGATCATTAAAAAGGAAGAAGGAATGTGAGGAATAATGACACGTCAATCTGCCTCAAATCAAGTTTGACACCCCCATGATACTAGTTAGCACCATGCTCAGGGAGTTTTGCCTTCTGTTCTTTCAAACTTGAACCAGGAGCACAGCACTGGAACTTATTTCCAGATGCTTTTGGTTAAACTTTGAGCCCCTGCTCAAATTAAGGAAGAAAATAAGAACATTCAAAATTTCTTTTTTTTTTCCTAATAAAGGTTTAAGTGATCTAGTCAAGCACCGTGAACTTTAACTAATAGTTTCATGCTACAGTAATGGCACCTATTATTTGAATTCACTTCCCATACTGACAGCACAACTCAGGCATACTCCAGACTATGACATTTTAAATGACTGGTGATTTTCAGCTTTGCTTTTTACAGTACACTTGTATGAACTGCAGACTGGAATACATACACATCTCTGTGTAGAATACAGTTCATGTTACTTTTTTTTTTCCTGCTATATAGAAAAATATCTATTTTTAAAAGTGAAGTATGCTCAGGATATGTGTGTTTTCCCATGCTAAATTGGATCAAAAGAAGGAAATACTTGAGATATAAGACAAACCTTCAAAAGTTTTCATTGCCTCAGTCAAGTCCACGCTGTTCTAGTCTTTATCAGTATCACTGAATTTTACAATCTAACAATATAAAGCACAGAAAGTAGGAAATGTAAACGCAGTACAGAGCAGGAAAATAGTCAAACATATATTTTTAAAGCATCATCCATGTCTCATAGCTAACACACACTTAGTCACTCAATTTGTATGTTTATATTTTATACAGAAAAAATATTTTATACATCAAAAACCTAAGTCACCAACTTTGCCCTCCAGTGCACTGCAAGCAGATGTATAACCACAATTTGGAAATTTGTACCTATGAATGAGAAGAGACATTCTTTGCCATTGCTTATTCAGTGTAACTTGAGGTGCATAAAATCACAAGCTGATCATGGACAAGTAACAAATGTGGCAGGAAAGAATTCATGCCTCTTCATTCATTTCAACTCACGAATTCTTAGTTGGAAACTTCATTTCAAACTAGGACAAGATGAGCAAAAGAAGTCCAAAATTTTTCTGGGTTCCCCATATGGCTTGGAATTCCAGTACTGTAAAAAGCAAAATTTTACTTCAGCATGTGTTATTCTGATGTTTTATTATGCCTTGGCAAGACCACTTCTCATGATGTGTTCATTTTGAGTTAATTTCACTTAAGGGATAAAACTTGCAAATGAAAAGTTGACAGCTTGTTTCTCCTGAACTTAAGATACGGAATCATGTTAATACTCAAGTATTACCATTGACCTAGAAACTAAACCATAGACATAATTTATAATCACAGAACAGAGACCAAAGTAGCTCTTTGGAATGACCAATCCGTGTAGTCTGCAATCAGTCGCTTTTCTTTTTAATGAGTTTTGGGAAAAATAAAATCCATACATTTTTAAACCAGAATATTTTCTTTTCAAATGCATATTTGCAGGCAGTGTGATATTAGTAACATCTCCATGCATCAGAAGGTGAATTACTATTATTCATCTGTGCTATTTACAGTCACATTATGGAAATAAATTAGATATATTTTTCCCTTTTCTGTCATGTCTATTACAAACTCCTGTATATACTCTTCAACAATTGTGGGTGAGATTTTTATTTTAATATGTCTGGTTGGTTGGTGGATTGATTGGTTTTGTTGTTGTTGTTGTTGTTGATGTTTTGAGAATTAGGGGAATTTCCTGAGAAATGCAAATGAAACTTTTCCTAGATCTGCCTTTACAGAAATCTTGTCAGTATTCCAAATCAGTAAAACCTAACTCCAATAAATGATATTAGGTTCTCAATAGTGCTGAGGTTAATAGTTGCCCTTGTGCTATAGTTTAAGCATTGTTGCAGGCCTATACTGGTCTTGAACATGGGATCAAAGAGGTAAAAGCAGAGTGACAACACCTCTTTCACTTAATATTCCACCACTTTAAGGATCTTTACAGGAGTTCGATTCTCAGTGACATTTTGTCATTGATTTTTTTAACATATCTTTTTCATCAATGTTTTTTCAGGAACGTCCTCCAAGGAAGATGCCATCAGAATGAATTAAGACCATGTGTGTCTAGTGCATGAAAGGCTGTGGGGCATTTACCCACCACCTCTACTAAAGATTTATAATCAATGTGCTGGAAGAAAGATCTCTATACCCCATTGACTGAATATGCCTTTGTCATCAAGTATTAAATGTGATTTTTTAAATTCAAGTATAGTGAAACAGTACCTATCATGGTACAATCCTCAACCAGATGAATTCAATGGCAAAACTAACACATTGCAACAGACATTGATCTAACCAAACTGATTAAATGTCTACCACAACATATTACATATTTTGAAGTGAGTTGGTGACTCTCATGGTAACTTTTTGTACAGAGCTGCAAGGCGTACATATTTTTTTTCCCCAAAGCTCAGCATATTCACTGCTGAACTCTTCAGAAATCTGGCTATTTTTTTGGTGAGATAAATAAAAGATGAGTTCTCTTTAAAAAGCACTTCTTACATACCATAATAAAAAAAAGTATCAGAACTTGTGGTTTTCATTCCTTCCAAACTAGTGTAGATGGCTAGGAAACTAAATAACACTGCAGAACTCAACATAAACAGTTGACAAGCTTAAAAAATGAGTTTTTATGAAAAATGCTGATGTTCAACTATTTACTTTTTGCTGTGTTTTAGAAAGGAATTGGGAACTTAAAAAAAACAAAGTCACAAAATATACAGAAAAGTGGCTGGAATACTGCCCAGCAGAAAAAGACCAGGAGATATTGGTCAGCACTCAGTTGGACATGATCCAGCTGTGCCCAGGTGGCCAAGAAGGCCAATGGCATCCCGGCCTCTGTCAGTAGCGGTGTGGCCACCAAGAGCAGGGCAGGGATTTTCTCCTGTACTTGGCACTGGTGAGGCTGCACCTCAAGCCCTCAGTTCTGGACCCTTAATTCAAGAAGGACATTGAGCTGCTGAAGCAAGTCCAGAGAAGGGACACGAAGCCAGTAAAGGGTCTAGAGAGTGACTCTGGTGAGAAACAACTGAGGGAGCAGGAGTTGTTTAGCCTGGAGAAAATGAAACTCAGGGAGACCTTGCCTCTCTCTACAACTGCTTGAAAGGAGATTGTAGCCACATGGGGCTCAGTCTCTTCTCCCAGTCAAGTAGCAACAGGAAGAGCGGACATAGCCACAAGCTGCACCAGGGATAGTCTAGGCTGGACATTTGGAAGAATTTCTTCACAGAAAGTATGATCAGACATTAGAATGGGCTGCCCTGGGAGGTGGTAGAGTCACAGTCACTGGAGGTGTTTAAGGAAAGACTGAATATGGCACTTGGTGCCATGGTCAAATTGACAAGGTGGTGTTAGGTCATAGGTTGAGTTTGATGACTTCAATGTTCTTTTCCAGCCTGATTGGTTCTGTAATTTTGCAATATGAAATCTTCTGCTGCCAGGTTGTACATTTGTAAATACATTTAACTTATTTTTATGTAAGCACAAATCCATCTTACCTATCTAGCTACTCAATAACGAGCAGATGATTTCCAGAAAGAAATCTGAAATTTCAGAGAACTGAATATTCTGTTGTAGATCTTTACATCAAAATAGAAAAAAATTATGAAAAAAGGACCACTAAATAAGAAACTGGTGGTGTAGACATTTTGGTTAAATGCCTAAAATCAAGAAAAAATTAAATCAGGACGTCTGGTTCTCTGAACACTTCCTGATTCGCACAAAAATATTTGCAGGAGAAGCCAAGTCTGGAGACAGACTTAGTCTGCGGCTGACTCTCCCATACTTCAAGTGAAATCCACAGGCATTGAACTACAGACCATTCAGGAAATTCTCTCCCATGGCATAAACTTGCCCTCATAATCTCTAAATTTTAAAAATAAAATAATTTAAAATTTTCTACTTTCACACAAGCTTTATTTACAGCTAAACAAGATTCTGAAATCACTTCAGATTGAAGAGATATTGTTAAAAAAATCCTGACACAATTTTTCTTCATTAGATATGCAGGAACTCTAGATAATCAGACCTTGCTATAAAGCCATAGCCAGCAGTCCCATGACTGATACAAAGGGAGTAAAGCTGACACTCTCTACGAGGAGTAAATTCAGTTAAATATCAGAACTGTGTGCATCAATTGCTGTGCATAATGTATGTTTCTATTGCTTGCAAGTTTGTCTGCACAGAGTTCTCATTCAGTTCTCATTCAGTTTCTCAATCGTTCTTTTTCTGTTATTATAGAATAAATGCATTTGTTGTGATCAATTCTAGAAAAGTCCTATTTCTTATGGAGAGATAGGAATTCAACATGTCTCTACAGAAAAAATGCAAGGCTTCTTTACCTCACAAGCCCCTTTTTTATTTTATTAATTTGAGTTTGTCCTGTACTACTATTTATATAGTGGTATCTCACAATTTTCTGTATCAGTAGAAGGTTCCTTTGGCACCACAATCCACTATTTTCTTGCAGAAGACAATATGAAGCAATATAATAATTTTTTTTTTCCAATTAGCAAAATATTGGCAATGTAACCACACTGCTATATATGCAACCTGCTGGGCAAGCAGACAACAGAATTGGCTTCTGTAGATCCCACAAAATCCTTTCATATACCTTATTTACAGTAAAATCATAAGCAACAGTATTTCAGCTATGGTGGTTTCAGCATGTAAGACACAAGGGTTAGGATTCATACATTGTAACATACATTTAAATCTTTACGAAGGTTTTTTTCACAGTTAAAGGTAAAAAAAGGCCTCCAGAGGTAATTCCTCTGACCTACCCTAAATGTATCCCAAATTCCCCTCTGGAGTTGTTTATTTTTACAAATGCAATTTACAGAGGAGGCTAATGCAGATATGGTAATCTAACCATAAAATCCTTATTAGAGAAGAAAGAATTCTTTAACAAGGTTAATTGGAAGAAGCCATATATCTCATATCTTCTAATGAAGTAGGAAAGTTGACTTTGTGCCCTGAAGCCTACCTGTGTTGTTTTTCACCACATAAACTGGACTGAAAAGAGGTCCCCCTTTATATAATGTTGTGCCTTTACAGACCTTGATGTTATCTGACAGTATTTCAGTTTCGGGATACTTTCAGTTTTTGCTGGATTCCTGGGTTCCTAGTTGTGATGGCCAGGTGACAGGGTTATGGCTTTGAACCCTGCACACTATGCAGATTATGGTTAGTGTCAGAGTTTTCCTATTAAGCTTAAAGCCTACTTTCTTTGCAGAAATTTGCTTCCTTTTATATACGTTGTTTTTGCAATGAATAGGATTTTATCCTTTATATCTTATATTTGCATGTTTTTCCTACCCAAGGAGATAATTCCAGCACAGCTTAGGCATATTTTACTGAAGGATCCAAGAGCATTTATACTGAATCAGTTCAGATTTAATATTCTTCAGTGGCTTTTCTTTTTCTGACTCAACAGAACCAACAGCTTCATTGTACGTTTACGCTAAATGCAAATGGAGGGGAGGAGAGGAGGGAAATGAAAATAATTTTCCAGTCCCTTGGGTACATGTAGTTATTACTGCCCTGTGGCAGCCCCTGATGGAAAAGGACACATGTCAAACCACACTCTGCCTGCCAAACCTAATGCTTCCTCACTAGCTTGTTGTGTTCCAGCACAGCCATTAATGACATCCAGGTACACTAAAACCTGAAACCAGTTTTCTTGCCATCTGCAGAGCGGCAACTGTTCACTCATATCACAGTGAGGCCTGGATGCCAGGAGAATAAATAACATTTATGATCCTTTTCTGACATATTTGTAGCCTCAAACAATAAGGAAAATTAAAAATATTAGTGTAAGAGAAGAAAAGCCATCCAGTGTTAAGATAAAGCACTTGGGATAAGCTTTACTTAAAGTACGTGTCCTGACATGGAGTCCAGGGAACATTTTTCACGGAGTGAAAGCATGCTAAATTATGCTAGTACTGTCTTTTCTTCCATGTGGTTACTGACAGATGTTTAGAAAAGAAAATCTTCCTTTCTGCTTGACCTTAAAAGCTGTTTATGGTATATTTATAATGCAAAACAGTAAAACAGTACAACAAAAAGAGGAGTTCTGTGATAGAAACAAGACACTTTTGCTTTGTTACTTAAATTACATAGAAAAAATATTTAAACTGTTTTTCCTAATAATATTAATAGCAATGACAACAACAATGACAATAATAACAGTAATAAATACCTATCACTTGAAATGAATAACTAGACTGAAAAAAAATCCATTGATTGCAATGTGTTTTGCCATAGATCTGGAATGGAAAGAGAATTCTGCAGGCAGGTTGTGGTAAAACAATTTCTTTTCTATTTTCTTTTATTTATCACATTCTTCCCAAATAGCTCTATAAAATGCATACATTTCTAATAGGGGTAATATTCTCTCAGGGTTGGGCTGAGTGACAAACAGTAGTGATAATTTACATGAAAGTGATTCATGTAATGGGGAAAGCTGGAGGAGGTGGGTGTGGGGAAGAGAAGGGATGGAACAATGGAAGGCATGAAACATAGAGCAGGAAACAAACTGATTTAAAGACTTGGAATAACTGGTTGTTTTTGCACTACTGAAACTGTCTTAAAGAGGAAGAGTGATTAAGTTTTAAATAGTCACCAACAAAAAAATACAACAGTCTCAACAGAAAGAACGGTACCCTGCAATGGAGGACAGGTGCCTCTGGGTTACAGCCATGAGGAGTTTCATCTCTTGGAGTTGCTGGAGAAGCAAACAGTATTTTTCTGTAGTTTGTCAAGTTGAAGTGGACAACGGGACTTTTCTACATTTTAGGAGAAAATCACAGAGATTTTACTTTTTTCATATTTCTCCAATACATATTACACAGGCAACACAAGCTTGGATGACAAATACACTGAGTAACACAAACACAAATAAGCAGTAGTGAGCTCAGGAAAAGTAGGACTACAAGGTCTGTGGAGTTTTTCAGATAATTACCACTGGAAAATATTTTCTTTTTCCTTTTTTTTAATCTAAATTTCAAGGAACAAATAGCTTCATTATTTTGCCAATATTCACGCTTTTATTAGGAGGGAATAACTTCTTGGATTTAAGAAGGCTGGAAAGTACTTTCCTCCAAAGGGTCCTTAAATAATCTAATTGTATTACAACCAACCAGAGTAGAATAATTGCATCAAAATAGTTTTACTCCATTTGTCTTGTAGCAAATATTTGATATGGAGGTCAGTAAGTATTACACTGAGAAGGAGCATGCTCCTGATGTAAGCACTGACTAGTAAATTTTGCAAAATTTTTCCCAAGATATTAAGTAAGAAGTGAGAGGAAGAAACAAATGGAGGAGAAATGAGAGCAAAGATATCTCAAGTTGGGAACTGAATCTTTGAACATGACAGGTTTCATTATATCTAATGAAATTTTATAGCATAGAATGTTGCAGTTATTGAAGAATTTTCTTTTATTATCTTTTCAAAGTCCAAATTTCAGTAAGAAATTAAAATTAGTATTTTTTTCCTTCCTCCTAACAGCAATATTCAACAGGCTAGAATGGCTAACTAGCCTACATGAACGAAATCTGTCATCTTGAAAAGTCAACTTGAGTGTTTGATGTATATCTGTCTTTCTAATTAAAGAACTTGGAATTTGTTGTGATGCTTTCGAATAGAATAGAAACCAAAATACTAGGATAAAAAATAATTTCCTTAAAAATGTAATGGGAACTTAGCATTGTAAATCATCATCTGGGTGAAACAGGAAACTTTGCTTCATGCAACCCTCACTTTTAAAAAAGAAGGCTACAAACGAGTTTATATAAGTCCTTCCTCCCTGTTCCTGCTCTCCAGCTGCCAGTGGCTTACCACACTTCTACCCAAGAAATATCATTGCCACAGAGCAGTGCTGGAAAAGTCCTTAATATGTTACTGTGGCCCGCCAGAGGAGCTCTATAGAATTTTCACTGTTAATAAATTAGCAATACTTGGAAATGTTTATATGTCTTTCATTAAAAAAAAAAAAAAAAAAATTCATTATACCAAGGGGTCTTTGTACCTTTGACAACCCTCTTGGCAACCATTATAAAAGCTATGTCTTTGAAAAAAACATTTTACATTTTGTAAATCATAAGACCTACTTGCAAATGCAGAGCACTGCATTGCAGTGCAGCTGATTTAGTTGTTGGCCTAGAAACTCTGCTGCTAGGACGGTGAAACAGGTCCATAGTTTAAGTTACCCAGTAAATCATGCGCAGCAGAAACAGATTCAGTATCTCACATGGAATTTTCTCCCATTATATCCTGGCCTGTGTTGCAGCACCAAGAGCCCCCAACATTATACACTGTTGTAGGGCTACAGTGTGTACAGCTATACACTACTTTCCATAGCCGTGGTCAGTCCAGGCAGCTAAAGATCACTATGTTTTTTACTTAATCCAGTGGTAAAGACAAAATTAATTATCTGGACTAGGAGCAAACCTGCTGCAATGCCAATAAAGGGGGCCCAAGCCAACACCCTGTTATGGGCTTTCTTTTCTCCCATCATAAATTACTTAAAATGCTGTCTAGATCAGCCTCGTGTAGTCCTTATCACCTAGGTCTCTGCAAATGCTCTAGCTGCTCTTCCTTAGCACCAGATCCAACTTTGCAAATACACCACACTGTCTGCTCAGTCTCCAAAATACTAGAACACAAGGTAATTACTGGAGACATTGTGATGGGAAAGCAAACTTTAACTGAAGACAAAGGAAACATTACTTCTCTGTTTTCGCTACGATGTTAAAGGTCAGTATGCAATAACCAGAATATAATTAACACAGTTACACATTCCCTTTTGATGAGTGCCCAGCTAGATGCAGGTCAGGTAGCAGCCTCAAACAAAAGAATGCTAATTCAACTGTAGTGTGATACAGACTGTTTTGATTTATAGTTCCTAACAAACTGCTTTCTCCCTCTACTCTGAGTTACAGCACCTCATGTTGCAGTGCAGTGTGATTAGAAACTGGCTGAGGCTGTGGCCTTTTGTGAACAATGGAGGCAAATGTGTCACTCAAAGATGTTTGGTTTACATTGACTCAGCAGCTGTCTTGGAGCTTAGTTTTCTATTATCTAACTAGGGGTTTTTTTCTTAATAGCCGATACAAGACTCAAGATATTTACATTCAGCACTGGGCAGGCTGTCCTTTCATATTTAGGTTAATAACTGAAATATTAATCTTCAATATTTTGAGTAAATAAATTAAAATCTGGCTACATGCTGACTAATGTAAATCACTATATACCAGCTGTCACCAGGGGGAACTATTAATTCATGCAGCAACTTTCAAGGCTGCACTGTTATGGACTGGCACACCATAGAAATACACAAATATTTAGAAGACAGAGAACTGGCAGCTGTGTAATGACTAATCACAGGTTAAAAGATAGAAACCTATGACACAATTTCAGCTACCACAGTAATTAAAACTGGGCAAAAAAAATTATATATATATATATATATATATATATATATAAATAGATATTGAATGGCATATTTACATTATATAACCCTGATATGTTTAAGAGATTGTTTTTATTGAAAGTAAATAAAATATGATTCAATAAAGACAAGTCCACTGTAGGATGGTACCAGTGACCCTTGAGAGATTCCCACTAAAAATCCCCCAATCTAAAACAACATTGTTTTGATTCTTTGATTCTTTCTTATTCTTACTTTTTTTTGGCAGAAAGGCTGTACTGGTCATGAAGAAAAAAAGACAAAGACATTTTCTTCTTAGAGTCATGGGTTTTGTTAAGAAAAATCAAGAAATTGATGGCTCTTTAGCAGGGACATTTGAAAGAACATGATAATGCATTTAAAAGCAGAGATTGCAACTCAGTAATATGCCAGTAAAACAGTAGTAATTCAACAAATTCCACCAAACATCTCTTTTCCATCCACTCTCATGTGCCTTGTAGTCCACTCAAATCTCAATGGACTTTACCCACCTTAATTTACAAGACTTACTCTGATTCAGATTAGTCAGAGATGGCAAGCAGTAACAGTAATAAAGATAAGTGAAGTACATTTACCAAGTCAGTGGGTATGGAAAATGATAGGATGTTAGCAAGAATAATGCTACATGAAAACTATTGATGTTGTCGTAAATTAAAAACTAAATACAATCACAATAGCACATTTTAACAAAGACAAATATTATATTGAATTGTGATAATAGACATATCACATGCAAAACAAGCAAGGTAATTATTTTGTTTTTTATAGAGTTATAGAAATATAGAATGGCTTTGGTTGGAAGAAACCTCAAAGATCATCTAGTTACAACCCCTTCTGCCATGGGCAGGGACACTTTTCACTAGACCAGGTTGCTCATAGCACCATCCAGGCCTGGCCTTAGACACTGTCAGGCATAGTGCATCCAGAACTTCTCTGAGCAACCTGCTCCTGTGCCTTACCGCACTCACAATAAAGAATTTCTTCCTCATATCTAATCTAAACCTACTCTGTTTCAGTTTGAAACTATTCCCCATTGTCCTGTCACTACATGGTCTTGTAAATAATCTCCACCTTTTTTGTAGGCTCCCTTCAGATACCAAAAGCCTGAAATTATGTCACCTCAAAGCCTTCTCTTCTCCAGGTTGGACAATATCAATTTGCTCAGCCTTTCCTCATAAGAGAGGTGCTTCAACCTTCAAATCATCTTGGTGTCCCTCCTCTGGATTTGCTCCCATAGGTCCATGTCCTTCCTGCACTGGGGACCCAGAGCTCGGTGTAGCCCTGCAGGTGGGGTCTCACCAGAGAGGAGCAGAGGAGCAGAATCCTGTCCCTGGCCCTGCTGCCCATGCTGCTCTGGATGCAGTGCAGGACACGTTTGGCTCTCTGAGCTGAGTGCCCATGGCTGGGTCATGTCCATCCCCTCATCCAGCAGCACCCCCAAGTCCTCCTCAGCAGGGCTGCTCTCCATCTGTTCATCCCCAGCCTGTGTTGATACTGAAGGTTAAACATCATGAGATTCCTTTTGGCCCTGTTTTTGAGCTGGTCCAGGTCCCTCTGGATAGTATACTGTCCTTCAGGTGTGTCAATTTGACTGCTCAGCTTGGTGTCATCACAAATTTGCTGAGGATATACTCGGTTCCTTTAGCTGTGTCATTAATGGAGTTATTAAATAACACTGGTCCCTGAGAGACACCACTCATCACTGATGTCCATTGGGACCCTGAGTTGTTGACTGCTACCCTCTGGATGTAACTACAGTAGATGACACTGCTCTGGTTAACCACTCTGGGTAACAGCTTTCTTATGCCTCTAGCAGTTCACCCATAGAATCCATCTCTCTCCAATTTAGAGAGAAGGGTATTCTCAGGGACTCTGTCCAAGGCTTTACAGAAGCTCAGATAAATGACATCTGTAGCCCTTCCTTGTCCACTTATGCAGTCACTTCATCACAGAAAGTCACTGGATTGGTCAGGCAGGACTTGACTTGCTGGCTGGCTGTTCTGAATCACCTCCCTGTCCTCCATGTACCTCAGAAAAGCTGCTAGGAGCATCTGCCCCATGGCCTTCCCAGGGACAGCTGGGATGCTGACTGGCCAGTAGTCCCCAGAGTCCTTGAAATGAATCCTTTTTAAAGTACAATGTTTCCCTTTTTCCAGTCACTTGGGACTTCACCTGACTACCATGACTTTTCACATATCACCGGGTGCAGCTTGGCAACTACATCAGCCAATTCCCTCAAGACTGGAATGCATTTCATTTGGCTCCACAGACTTATTCCTGTTCCTCAGGTGACCATGAATGTGATCTTCACAATGGGAGGGACTGTGCTCCCCAAGTGGAGTTCCTCAGCCTTCTCCTCATCTGTTATTACCTGTTCACCAATACTATTTATCAGGGGCAGTACACCTTCTTAGACCTTCCATTTCTGATTCCCTTACTGGTGGAAGCCCTTCTTGTTATTCTTTGTTCCCTTACCAGCCTCAGTTCCAGCTTCACCTTGGCCTTCCTCACCCCATCCCTACACAACGAAATTTCATCTCTATACGCTTCCTTGTTTCTAGGTTACCTGTCCACTGCCTGTGCATTTGTTCTTTTCCTTTAGTTTGACCTGCAGTTCCCTACCCTGCCATGCCAGTCTCTTGCCTTCTTTACCCAATTTATTGCTCCAGGGGATTGCTGGGGATTGCAGTTTTCTTGACACTGATTAAGCCTCTGTTGGGTTACTGTGTTTAGTTTCGGGCAAAACATTTTCAAAAAGGCAGACAAATAGGAAAGAGTTCAGAGGAGAGCAACAAAAATGATAAAATAAGGTCTGTGGGAAAAGGTTAAGTGAACTGGGCATGTTCAGACTAAAGAAAAGAACACTGAAGGGAGGCATGACATGTCTACAAATACATTGAGTTGCTATAAAGAGGATAGGACAAATTATTCTCCTTAGTCAATGAGGACAGAACTAATGGGCTTATGCTGCAGTAGAGAACATCTAGGTTAAGTGTAAAGGAAAAACTTTAACTAATAGAAATAGTTAGAAATACAACATGTTGCCAAAGCAGCCTGAAAAACTCCCTCTGAGGCTTAGGTTTTAGTTTATTCTTGCTTTGTACCTGGTGGAGGGAGGATCACACTGGTAGAGGTTAGGGCTCAAGCCAGCTTCCTTCTACACTGCAGATTTCTGATGTGACCTTGGGCAAGCTGGTTAGCAGCACATTTCAGCTCTCTAGCTGTAAAACAGTGAGAAAAGCAATTCCCTAACTCTCAGAGATGCTGTAAGGATAAATAGTTAAGGATTCTCAGACTCGCTATGAGCCAACTAAGCAACTATACAAATTAAACATTGAAACCTTCCACAGTGCAAAGGCGCCAGCCCCCTGATACACCTGTAAGTCCCTTCCCATCCAGGGGGCTTCTCTAAATGCTGCAACGGGCTTTAGTTAGCACTTCCAGTCTAGGATGCATTTGGATGATCCAATCTAAGCCGTGTCTGAGAAAAGAAAAAATACAGAGTAAAAATAAATCAGTGTCTGATATGATGGGCCACAAGCAGCTCAGCCTAACTAAGCTGAGCTAAAGTCAATGGACTCTATTGTCTTAGTAGAAGATGCATCAGGACCAGTCATCAAGTATGAAAAAAGCCCAATTATCAGTGCTCTGTCAGAGCTGTCTGCACTAATTCTACCACAGTGATGTTGCTGAGATCAACCCTGAAAAGTAGATTAAAATCAAGTTAGAAAGGCAGACAACATAAAAATTAAAAATATAAGATGTGACTATAAGAGAAAGACCCTTTTTTTGTTATATATTTAGTCAAAAGTTTATTCTTACTTGTTGCATAATTTTATAAGGGTAGTTTTGATGTCTAGAAAGGCGCTGCCTTTCCTATCTAAAATTAATTATCAATAATAAATTATTTGAAAAGCTCAAAATAAAGCAGCAGCAGCAACATCCCACTAAAAGAATTGAGGTTTTGTGATACTAAACGTAGAGGAGAATTTGAAAGAAAATATTGTAAATAAATGTAGTCTGTTTAAATCTGTGATATTTTTATCCAGCATAGGCTTTGCAAAGAATTTAATTACATCTACCGTTATTATTATTATTATTATTACTGCTGTTGTTGCTGCTGCTGTTGATGCTATTGTAATTATATTCCTGTATAAAACTAATGCAGTTTCATCTTAATTGTTTAGCTTTACAGATGGACAGAACACACATTTCCTTGGCTCTCAGTACAGTGAGATTCACAAAAACAAAATGCTGCATTTTCCAAGCTATTTTGTCCCATACCCTCTTCAGCCTATTTCACACTCCTCAACCCCCTCCCCATTAGCTCAGCTGACACATCAGACTGGGGTTACCTATAGCAAATGCAGGTGCCAGAATTACCTTTCCAACACCTCTCACAATCCAGGCTTTACTACTGTAGTAGAAATATTCACTTTGAAGAATTTGTACTTAAACTATGCAGTGTAAAAAAAATAAGCACTCTTAAACTCCTCCACTGCAATAGAAATCCTGAACAAATATCTGAATAAAAGAAAGATATGAGAAAGAACTGATTTGCTCTTAGCATGTAGAGTTCAAAAGGCAACAAAATAAATAATAAAACATTGTCACCTAAAACATTTACATAAAAATAAACAGAAACCATGTCATATTTCTAGTGCTGAAACATGAAATGGGACACATTTCAAGAAAAGAATAAATGTATCTCCTCATGGGCACAAGTGACTAGCAGCTATGTAGAAAAAAAAAAGTGTGATGCAAATGATGGAATAACTGGAAAGTAAGTCATGAGCCCAGGTGGAGCAAATGAAAAGCATGACACAAGATCTCAGAAGACCTTGACAGCACACAGGCACGATGAGCTACATTAACCCAAACACTATAGGCATTTCATCTGGGAAGTTAAATGTTTACTGCATGAGCTATGTGCTATATGCTTATTCATATGCATCTCTACACTCACTACAAAAGCCTTTCAAGCAGAACTGTGTGAACCGTGGATTTTTTCTTTTTAATTCAGTTGAGAAACCAACAACAAAAATTCAGCTTAATATTTGGTTTTATTTTCAAGTTATTTCAGCCATCTTTTAATCCTCTGGAGGGGAAATGTACAGCAAAATGTGAAATGAAAAAGTTTGTTTGAAATAAAGAGCTATAATGTTTCGTTTCAAAAAATAAGAAGTAGAAACAAGAAAAAGACTGGTAAGGAAGAAAAAGTCTCCAAAGGGAAAATAGAGATGCAATACTAACTTTGAACTTAGACACTTCCCACATTGTAATCAAGTGACTTGCCAGCCAACCACACATGTGTACCAGGGAAACAAGTGAGAATGAGACTGTGGGGAGTGTGGTAGCAGTTCTGCACTCACAGTACTTTCTATCGCCTCGTACCACATATATTAGTGCAGTTGATACCAGTTGGACTTTTTCATGTTGCAGACAACAGTTTACCCAATAGCTTGCAGATAGTGCTTTTCTTAAAAAAAAAACCAAAAAAAACACAAAACAAAACCCGACAACCAAAGTAATTAAAGGTTTTAACAACATAGAAGCAGTTTTTGTAGATGCACTACTCATGGGATGATCTGTGAGGGTGTCATATGTGTACTCCTCAGTGACTCAGTTTTAGACAAATTATTTTCTGGGTTTAGATCAAAAAGAAGGTAATTAAATCCTTTCTTCTCCTTTTGAAATGCTCTTGAAAGGTTATTTATCTTAGCTCCTATGGAAATAATACAGATATTCTGCTTCAGATTTCAAGGAGCACTGGATGTCATTGAAAAAAATAGGACGTTGCCAAGTATTTCCTGGCATTATTTAGTTCTGAATCAAATTGCAATACAGAAAATCACAGAACCATAGAAATTTTTAGGTTGAAAAAGACCTCTAAGATCTTCAGTTTCAACCATAAACCTAATACTGCCAACTCCACAACTAAACCATGTCCCTAAGTGACACATCTATATCTTTTTTAAATATCTTCAGGGATTCTTGATGTGACCGACTTCCTGGGCAGCCTGTTCCAGTGCTTGACATCCCTTTCAGTGAAGAAATGGGGTTTTTTAATATCCAATCTAAACCTCCTCTGGAGCAACTTGAGGCCATTTCCTCTTGTTCTCTTGCTTTTTACCTGAGAGAAGAGACCTACTCTCACCTTGCTACAATCGCTTTTCAGGTATTTGTAGAGAGCAACAAGGCCTCCCCTTTTCTCCGGGCTGAACACCCTCAGCTCCCTCAGCTGCTCCTCCCAGGACTTGTGCTCCAGACCTTTCCCCAGCTGCATTGCCCTTCCCTGGACTCACTCCAGCTCCTCGATGCCTTTCTTGTAGTGAGGAGCCAAAAACTGAACATGGGACTGGAGGTGCAGCCTCACCAGTGCCAAGTACAGAGGGAAAATCACTGCCCTGGTCCTGCTGGCCACACTATTGCTGACACAATCTAGGATGCCACTGGCATTCTTGGCCTCCTGGGCACACTGCTGGCTCGTATTCAGTTGGCATGATAGGCTAAAGCCATAATTAAATATTTCAGTATGTTTCATGTATTTTTTTGCATTTGTTTTCCTTCAAGCTTTATGATTTGAATGATGCCAGTGATAGAGGGGAAACACGTTTGTCTTTCTGAACTGTCACTGATGACACAGATAAGTAAAACAAATTTAGGTGTTTCTATTTTGTTTCTTACTAATGAGGCTTTTCATGTGTTTCAATAATGAAGAATTTGACATTCGAAATATTTGCATTTATTGCCTTCATCAGGGTATACCATGGGGAAGAATGCCCAATTTTCATGCTGATAAGAAGCACAGGGATAATCTAAGAAAGAACAGCAGCTAGGGGAAAAAAAAAAGAACAAGTGTAATCCCTCTGGTTTACTGCAGTAAAATACATGTGGAGGATCACTTTGATCTACAAAAAATATATTGCCACCATTGCAACTAGTGAGTGGTTAGACAACGGAATGACAATAGAGCCCATAGGCCTTTCTAGTGCTAAAATGACAGAAAAAAAAGAAGAAAAAAATCAGTATTTCTTGGAAACTACTGTTTTCATCTGCGCATTTAGGCTAATGTCAACTATTCTACTCCCCTGTGTACTATTAGATTATTTTACTTGATCAATTAATCTGATTTTACACTGCTTTGGGGAAGAGAAAATCAACTCAAGGAACATATTGATGTTGCAGATACGTTCGATTCAGCCTTCTCTATCTACAACAAATTGCACCTACCATTTTCTTGAGCTCAACTGGAATCAGACAAGGCATATCCCTTGCTAAGTGCCTCCAGCTCTTGGTAGGTGTGTGGATCAACAGACACAGGTAACCAAAGGCAACCACCAAACCACAGCTGAAATGCAGAGTACATTTATTTCATTACCTCTCTGACAACTCCAGGCAGCAGAGACACACAGGGACATACAGGCTCGGTTAGGCTCAGCTCATCCTGGAGGGCAGCAGGGGTGGATGAGGGGCATCACTCTGCACCTCACTATGACAAAAGCTTCAGTCCTGTCTGTGAGAGTGTGTTCTCTTTACAGGAATTCTCCTTCTCAAAACAGGGAGAGGTTGGACAACATTAGGCATAAAAAATGGGGTTTTCCCACAGTGACATTTTAACATTTGCAGCTGCAAGGGCACTTTGAATGAAACTATTCCTCTTTGACAAATCTTCCAGTTTTAACCCTCTCCTCTCAACAGCAGGCAAAATTCAGCTTCAAAAATAACCCAGACTTTACTCTATTTTGTTATCCAGCTACTAAAACCATGTCCTTTTCCTTCCTTGTTAGCCTGTTTCTTTCCTCCTTTCTCTGAGCTTTTTCTTCTCTGTCACAAGTTCTCATACCCCTAAAAACACAAAACCTGAGAAGATACCTTCACACTGGTATGTGTTTCAAACGTCCTGCTGGTGACTGCTGTTGTTTCAGTTGTCTGGTTCCACTGGGGTATTTTCACAGGTCTCCACCCTTATCCCAAATAATACAATGCTGTTTGCATTCCCACATGAAAACAGAAGGCATAACCAACTTCAAACATTTCATGGACAATTGCTGTGCACCAGGAATCCCGATGGAAAAAACACAGCCACAAGCTAAGCTACAAGGAGAGGACTGGTTAGAAATAGAGTTTTAAATAATAAATCAGAAGATCACTTTTGCTAGGAATGGAAAAGAAATCTGGTATATGAAGACATGGAAAGGTACTGCCAGGAATAACATTCCTTAGATCTCCAGTCTTCTAACTATAGCATTTTCTTGAAAAAGTAAGAAAATATGTTAAAGTGTTGGCTTGTAACCCTTTTGATAAGAAAAATACAAAATTAATGTAAGGAGAACTGATTCATAAGTTAAAAGAAATCCTAGCTCAGCTTTACTCTCACTTATTGCTCCAAACTTATTTGAGTTTTAGTACAAAAGTGGTTAGAATGTAAAAATTATTCCTTTCTAAGTGGACAGCCAAAGCCAAAAAGAAACAATTCTCATCAAAATTTGTTTAGTTGAAATTCATTTGGTTCTATCAGAAACTGGATGAAAAATATGTAATAAGCTGTATTTGTTCTCTTCCTTCCTCATTGGTCAATACTGATATTCCTTCCTGCACCCTGATGAAATGGAGATGCAGCAGCTCTTCTAAAAAATCCAACCATTGGAAAGCAGAGTGAGACTTGCAAGGAGCAGCTTTCCCTATGGCAGAGACTGAGCTTGCATCAACAACACTTGTGGAAATTAATACTATACCAGAGAGTAGATAACAAAATATGTTTCATGTCACTTCTTTTGGGATGCCCATATTACTTTTAGACTCCTGCTATTACGCAGGTCCCTTTCTGTTGTTCCCCCTTGTCACCTTTTGCAATACAGTCAATAGAGCCAATAGAGAGGAACAGGCATTTTAGGGTGTTTCTTCTGATCCGTTTTAAATTTTTGCATTAGGATGAGACGAACTGTACTCCAACACTGTCTTCCTCTCTTTAGGGTGAGCCAAAGGAGTTCAGACAGAGACATCTACATTGCACAACCTCACTGTAGACATCTGTAATTTGTCATATAAATCCCAGACAAAAAAAAAAAAAAAAAAAAAAAAAAAAAAAAAAAAAAAAAAAAAAAACCAAAAAAAAAACCCCAAAAAAACCCCAAAAAAACAAACAAAAAAAAACCCCAAAAAAACCCAAAAATAAAACCAAAACCAAACCAAAACAACAACAAAAAAACCCCACAAGACCAAGTGAGAAAAAGAGGGAAAAAGACTAAGAGAACAAATAACACCAGTCCCCAGTATGTGATATAACCTAAAATTCAAAAGCTAGTAACTAATTTAAGGTTTAAAAAAAAAAGATAAAAAATATTAAAAGTCAAACAACATCTCAAAAAAACCTCAAATAGCTCAGTTCATCTACATGAAGTGGGTCAGAAGAAGCATATTATCTTTTTCCCTTAATTTTAGACTGAGGTCAACTAACTCGCCACTTTTGCAAGTATGTCAGTTAATCTTCACATAAAAATAAATCTCAAAATGTATGAACTTGAGGAATGTTGCTTTTTTCTAAAAGAAAAACTTGAATAATTTTTAAAATGCGTCTTCAGAGAATCCTTTATTTTTGAAATTACTGTAAGCAATTTTCTAGTTTGGTTCCATTTCCTTCTGACTCGTTCTAAATAATTCTATTTCTTTTCACACATGTTAAGAAACTCACAAGCTCTAATTCTGGAGAAAAGAAAAGGGGTTAAAATTTTGTGCTCTACTATTATAGCTGGACTCAAAGCCATCAACTCAGCAATGTTTGAACTGTAATTAACAGATTTACAGAGTAAATCATACCATGACAATGAATTACAATTACTTCAGGGGAATTTTTAATTTTCAAATTACCATGTCATACAAACTCAACAATTTATATGTTTTTTTCAGAATAAGGAGGAATTCAAATAACAGAGAGAAAAAAATAATATTAAGAAAAGAAACAATGCAGAAATCTTTCACTCTGTTAGTGGAGGAGAATGCATTTTTCTTTGCAGTTATGGAAAAAGCACATATAAAAATCCACCTTTTTCAGATTTATTCATGTTACACTTTTTCTCATTTTCCCAACAGAAAAAAGTGTGGCGCATTTAGTGAAAGACCATGGCTTGAAAGATCACAGTTTCTGAGCACTGTTTTTTAAAGTTTGTACAGTTTTTTAACAGCAGCAAAGGTTGATAGCAAGAATATTAATGCGAAGAAAGATGGGGAGATTTTAACAGTCTTTTTTCTCTTTCAGACTTGATATGTTTCAGTACTTCAACTGTTGGTAAATTCTTTCTCTAAGATTTTTAGTATTCAGTTATGCAATATTGCACTTGGGTAATCTTATTTGTAAATGAATCTGCAGGATTGATGTCAATATGTAGTTTAATTTGTAAGACACAAACTTGAAAAGTCATAAACTCACTTTGCATCTTTACATACTCATATATTAAAGAGGTGAAATTTATAATAAACATCTGCTTTATAATACTGATGTGACAGAAGGCACTAGACAAGGAAAATGGCTTTAGGTGTGATACACCAAGCACAAATATGCACATGTATAAGTAAAACTTCAAATTATAGCTGAGTGATTTTCTTATGCCAGTCCAAGGATTATTAATACACACGTCAATGTCAAATTTAATAAAGTTGTTGCATTAACTATAACTACAGTGTCTTGTACTAACACCTGTCAAGGTGTTTCTGGTGCAGAAAATCTTTGTCATGAATGAGCTAGATAACATAAATTATAAGTGAACTAGCCTTTTACCTCAGGAGATCCAAATTCAAAAACTGCTTTTAGTCTCAAATGAGTTGTTTATCACACACCACTGAACCTCCAAATATGGCACAGTTCTGCATGGCTGGAAAGCTAGACTCAGGAGATGTGAAGGATTGGAATATTAGGCTGTATCACTAATCAAGGTTGTGGTGTATTGGCAGAGACAAGTAGGAAAGTGTGTACGAGTATACAGCAAAAGTCAGCTTCTTCCCTCGCAAGCCAGCACTATTCACGTCTTAAATTCCATAAGCAGAATGTTTGTTACCAAATTTTGGACAGGAAAATAAGATGCTGTTACTAATGACAGCTTTTTTGAATCAACCACACACAACTGTTGATGATATTCTGCCATCAGAAGCAATGGTATCCATGTGAACACCAGTCAGTGCTACTTATCTCTGGAAATGCTGAATAACATTTTTGAAGCCTGAATGCAAAGATCTATGACGATTGCAATCCTCTAAGTTTCAGTTTTCTACAGAACTGCTCTCATATAAAATAAAATTATAGAGAAACATCTCATTCATGAAAAAAAAAGGAAAAAAAATCCCAGTGGGAAGTCAATAAAAAGTATTTTTATGCCAACAGTATCATATATTAATATCTCTTTGCAGAAATTGTATCCATTTAAATTTAATTTGTCCAATTTTCCCTGGAGGTAAGACACATACAAAAGACTGTCACAGTGCAGAATCACAACTCACATTCATTTTTACAAACATGCAAACCCAGCTAAAGGAAGCTCCTGCCATGTTGCATGCAATATAGACCACCCATGGGAGGATGGCACAATCTTCATCAGTGAGCAGGAGAGTGCACAGGAGGGTGCTGGCAGCATCCACATTACTTTAGTAAAACATTTAGCCACAAATGGTTATGTCAAAGCCACATTCCAACTTGAAGGTCTCATCATTTCATGTTCTCTTTTTTACACCTCTAACTGGCCTTCAGTAATACATCATTAAGGATCTCTAGGCTGAAAGTGGGCGTGCAAACCTCCAGCTTAACAGTAAAATGTTTATATTTTTAGGGGTAAGCAAGAAAAACACTTACTAGCACAGGGCCAAGTCTTCACTTTTCAAAGCCCTAGGTTAGCCCTAGGTTAACTTTCAGCATCCCAAATATATGCAAAGAAAGCAAGAAGGAAAGAACATACCCTCAGCATGCAAAAGGCAAGATATAAAGAGTGGATACAAGTCAGAGAGTCGTTGTTCAACATACCAAAATAAATCTCAAGTCCTCTATTAGCAAATATTAAATATAAATCTCTGCAGCTTTACTAGAACTGTCTGCTGGCAGATAAAAAACAGAAGGGGAGAACCATTTTAATGTTCCTGCCTTCCTAAGGGAAGCATCCCAGCTGAACAGACTGAGATTTCCAGGACTAAGAAAGATTAAAAAAAACTACTCAACAGGTGTATTTTTACTGCGAGGTTTTAATGCAGTAAAACAACCCCTTGGGAAAAGCAGGGAGGGTATAAATCTGAGTTTTTCGATACTCGGATACCAACAGAGAAACCTAGATGGCAATTTTTTGTCTTTCTTCATCAATAAAAAACTGCCTCATTTTGCTCTTAAGTTGGTATTTCATTATATTAATGTACACTGGACTTTGTTTTAGTACAAAACTTTACCAATAGCAGTGTTAAATGAAAAAGACTACTGATATTACAAAAAACTTTTAGAATTGCAGAATTGCATGTTTGTCAAGAGCTATGCTATGAACCAGCAGTCCAGTAAGTAATATATATTTCATAAAAGGCCTAATACATATTTAAACAAATAGACAATTAATGCTTCAGAAGCATTTATTGAAACAGCTTCAGCTATTTATTGAAACAGCAATCCTATTTCAATCTCCTTTAAAAAAATAAAAATAATATATGCACAAACTTATACAGATATGAATATGAAAACCAATTTAAAGGCCACAACTCTTTAATAATAAGCAATAAATAAAAGTCCAAGTGAAGACCAAATGCTATGCTTACATATGTTTATTATGGAAAAAGATTGTATAGGAAAAATAATTTGTCATAATTCACATGCTCCCGTCTAGGTTTTGTAGCTGGCACATTCTTCTGCAACAGCACAGACCAATAACCAGTGTTTTGACACACTGATTTTGTAATGGAGCAAGAAACAGAGAGTGAATAAATAATGTGTAATCGGTAAATAAAAAAGCACAGAGACTTGGGGAATACAGATCATTCCATTCAGATGAAGTTTTCTGACGTTTATTTATTTATGTTTATATTTACATTTATAAAATCAGCATTAGAAGGCTAGAGAGATGCACATATGTACACATATATTAGTGTCTGCCTTCTACCTAAACAAGAAGATGGAATTATGATTTTTATCTCAAAGAGAAGCTGGTAATAGAGTCAGATCTTTCTTTAATAATTTTTTTAAATGAAAATGATTAGAATCCTGATAAAAAATCCTGAAAGAAGGAAATTAGCAAGAAATAAAGAAATTAAAATTGTAATAAACATTACTTTGGGACACAGTTGTTGGTGCTATTTTCAATCAGAACTTTTCTCAAAAGCTTTTACTCTTACCTTTTCTTCAAGCTGTGCCCTCAGGATTTGTTCAAAATACATCTGATCCTTGCTTACAGCCCTGCCTATCTGCTTCTCTGGAGTTGCATCTCCCTCACAGAGATACACATCTTCAAAAACAGTGACTAGCAAAGCTCCTTCATCCATATGGGCACATGCACCTGCTCCCAGTGCTTTGGATAGTGACAGGTGATTGAATTTGGGGAGGAGGTGCCACTGTTACAACTATCTGGTTCCATAACAGGTCATAAATATCGATTATAACTATCTTAAATGAATGGAAAGTTTTTTCATTTCATTTTCACTAATGAATAAAAGATGCAGATGTAAAAGTATACTTTAAAAAGATTCATGCAGAGCTATAACATTATGGCAATAATGCATTTATTAGAGGTATGAGAGACCAAAACAATTCTAGATGTTTGACATTCTCTTTCAAGAAGCTAAGAAAAGCTCAAATTCAATAAAGGCTGATCAAGAATTGATCCAACTCATTTTTCTAAGATCATACAGTCACTAGAATGGCCATTAAGTGAGCACACTCAGTGGTCATTAAAGAGAAAAAGAGGTCACAAGTTTTTACTGAAATATAGGTAAAAAAAAAACTATGTGAGTCTTTTAGAAAAGTAAAAAGAAAACAATACTTAAGTTTTTAGACAATCTAATATTTATTTTTTATTATAGATATTAAAAGATTTCTGGTGGTTTTAAGTGAAAAGATGTTTTTAAGTGAAAAGCCTACCTTAGTTCATTTACTGTCTTTTGATTCTAGTGGCACAGAATGTTCTAAGAGTCAGAAAGCTCATGTTTTGATCTAGAGAAAAAAAAAAGGCAGAAGAATATCACTTATATCTCTGGAAAGCTTTGGAGAAAAACAGAGGAACAGATTTCAAATTAAACAATTAAGCATGCAGATTCCTGGGACTAATGAATGTGGAAAACATTGCAAGTCATAAAAGGTTGTGAGTTTGTTTTTGGCATGATTAAGACTGTGATCATCATGCCAGCCCAAAATGACAGGGAAGAAATACAAGGAGTCCTTGAAATGGTGAAGTGTAAAAAATATTTGTGATGAGAACAGGAGTGCTTCTGTGGAGAGAATGTAAAAGACAGATATTTGCAAACCTTCAGAAACACTTTCAAAGATCTTAAGGAAAGAGTCCCTAGTCCAAAGGTTCTTTGGCAGTGGAAAGGAAATGAAGTTGTCTCCAGGTTCACATCCAGTCCAGTAAGAGCAGTCTAGTCCCAATCACCTAGTGAGCCGTAATCGTTAATGGAACCCGCGTGTCGGTACGGTCAAGCACAGAAGGAGACTCTGTGTAGCCTCAGTAACTGGATATGGCACAGCTCACGTCTTTAATTGCCAGACACCAACAGCATTTGGAAACAAATTGTTTGTTTTGACATGTATTGTTAAAACTTAGGTATGTGAAACTCCACAGACAGGATCTCCCCCTGGAGGTGTTCACAAGCATCTACTGCTTTTTAGTGATTTTAGGGAAGTGAAGCATGCATTTTCAGAAAACTTGTTCGCTAGCTGCTAAAACGCAGTTCCCAGTAATGTGACTAAGGTGTAACAAGTGGATCCCACTCTCTAAAAAAGAATATATCTTTCTTTTGTTATGGTGATCAGACCTGCAAATCAAACGTAAGTCTAAGAAAGATTTGAGGGTTGTGGACTCTCTCTCTCTCCAGAACATTTTACAGGACTGAGGTAGTGTGATTAAAGTGTGACATACTGGTACATCGAACCGAATTTTTAACAAGTATCCTAGAAAGTATGGAAATAGTGATCCTCAGAATAACTGCTCAGGAGGGAGAGCTGAGGAAAGTGGTCCTAACTCTTAAGATTGGAATGGTTATCACCTGTCACTAGTCTTATCTGAAGCCAGAGCTCTCAGATTTATATAAAACTCTCTAAAGGTACCACACATGGTGAACTCAGGGATAACATAGGAAAAAAAGCTGAAAGAGATATGGTAAAGCCATTTAGGCCTACCAAAACAAAGACAATGTTTGGAAACAATATCTGTAAGGTAAATACAGATTCTTGTTGCGTGTTTATCTCACGCAACAAGAACAAAAGCTCTGCTAGAAAAAGAACTTGTATTTGTGACCGGATGGACTGCATGCGGAACACAAATCGGGCACAGATTTGTTTGTGTTAACTGAAGAAATTCGTTGCTGTTACGCTTATAGTCTCATTTCCCTGAGCCAGCTTTGCAAATGGATATTACAGCTGACTCCATGGCTGTGTGTATTGTACCCATTTATGCCAAATGCACTGTGCTTAACACGGTAACATCTAAATACGGATGGGAGCATTTGGGTTATAGACAATAAAAAATTTGCACAGGAGTTAGATGCACCCATACACACGAGGGTAAGAAATTTGCTGCATCTACATCTAAAGGTGTTGCTTCCCATTTTTTGGCTTTCTTTCTTTTAAAAAGGTTAGACAGATTTTTTTTCAGTGGTAGTTGGAAAATATCTGAAAATATAGCTCAAATTCAAAAAGCTTGTGAAATCAGCCTCTGATCATCTTATAATTAAATTGAGGGATAACATCAGTGAAGCATTACATCTTGACAATTTATTTTTTATGAGAATTAATTATAAAAAAAAATGAAAACAAAACTCTCTTTCATGTAAGAAACTTAGAGTAAAAAAAAAAAAAACACAACCTAAAATTTGCATAAGGATGCAAGGGCAAATTCAAATAAAGAAGTGATAAAAATGGCAGGCTGCCAACAATTAATGTAAAAGTTAAATGAATCTAGCACATAACATCTCTTGCACCTAAATAGTTTTCTAATTAATTGTTGTTCATCAGACAGGATGATAGAAGGGGTGAAACTTTTTCAGCTTTCCTGAGAAGAAGGAAATAAGGAATGCTGTCTGCCATCTTGTCTTAGATGTTTTCAGCAAGCGAACAACTTCATCAGAATAAGTCAAATAAGAAATCATGCTATCTATATGAACAGGATAACTGGGTTTTGCCAACAGCACTTTCATATCTCCAGAGAAACTTGCAACTACAAATTATGACTGAGCAAACCCTGTAAGGCAAAAAAATTAAGATGAAAAATGTAGTTATAAGCAAATTTAAACTACTTAAGTATTGCTCAAGTGAAAATGTTGAATTTAGAAAAGCTAAGATACTTGAATGTATTTTTCCATTTTGAAACGAAAATTGCAATGAAAATATTAAGTTGAACTTGTAAAACATAGATATCTGGGAAAGGAAAAATACCCTAATTTCCAGCACATTAATTTTTTTTTCCTGAAAAGAAATTTGCAGAACATTTCATTTTACTCAGATCAAAACTAAAACATTCTCCTTAAAATAAAATAGAATGCAATTTTTGCAATGTTGTGATTTAGCCACAAAACTAAAAGAAAAAAACAGCGTGCAGTTTACATATTCACTCTTTTTTTATTTAAGTGGGAAATGCTTTTGTAGACATTATACTTTTCAGGTGCTCACAACATATAATGAAAGTTACATTACCAAAGATGAAGTAGTACAGAGATAATTTTTACTACCACACAAGTGAAGAAACTCTCTGCTGACCATCCTGTTTTAAGATGACAAGCATGTACTTGATGAACAACATCTCAGCAGTAATGCTCAGCAGATAATTTTTCCAGGTACTCCAATACATCAACAAAATTAGCAGAATATTAACAGTTTTCACAGAAGGAAAATTTAGAAGCCATTTGTCAACAGTGTGAGTATGAGTGAGCTAAGACTCTCTATGTCCCCACCCAAAATAAGGAGGCTGCTTCTGTGTGGAACCTTTCACCCTGACTTTTGGAGCTTTAAACGCAAAGAGTAAAGATTGATAGACTGGCACAGTATATGAGTGTGTGGACAGCAATATGCATTGGATAACTGCAGCATCATTGGTGGGACTGTATGCAGCACAAAAGTCATGCCTCGCCTCCATGCTAAGATTTTACAAGTATTATCACTGGAGTTCTTTTGGTAATATGTATTCTTCACAGAATTTATCAACACATGGGAATACAACAGCATTTTTTTATACTGCTTCTAGAATATAGCATGACTTGTCCTCAAGAGCTAAGCCTAAAGGTATAAATCAATAGATCCTTGCCAGTGTGATCAAGAGCCTATCTTTCAAAAATACCAGGAAAGAAAAGACCCCCATACACAGAAACAGTATTTGCAGCTCTCCATTAGTGTTGCAGACACTGCTCCCCAAGGCTCTGTCAGGTTTTAAACAAAAAGAAAGGCAGATCAATAACACAATGATAAAAAAAAAAATGAATGGGCTCCTCTCTACAAAAAATAACCCCAACCCAACATATAATTGCAATTGTTGGTGCTATTTCTGCTATTATTAAAGATTGTAGATAATGCTTTTATAAAGGATTCTGTAGGGTTAACACAGCAAGACCTTACCTATTCTATCACCAAACAATGGGTACAATTGAGGCCTTAATGAAAGCCTGTTTTCATTTACCCAACAAAGTTTAATTTCCAATTGTGTCAAACCTTAAACAATGTATTAATGGATTGGGGGGAGGCTAACATTACTGTAATGAGCATTTCTCTGTGTACTTTCATGCCTGCAAGCCTATACCTCACACAGGTTACAATCATCACATGTTTAGGACAGAAGTGCACAATTCTGTCTAAATAGAAACAATCATTACCAATGTTTGTGGCACTCTCAAGGTATTAGTTTTCCCAACAAATAGCTAAAGAAAACCAAGGGTAGTATTTTACCCTGAAGCAGCAAACAACTTACTCTAGTCAGTATGAAAATACAGACCAGCATAATGAAGCAGTCAATAACAAACCAGGACATTTCGGGCATGCCTCCAACAAGCAATGGAGTGTGGTATGAAAACCCTGGAACAGCCTCACCACTGAGGCAATCTCCTGAGCAAGAAGGGGTACAGAACTATCAACAGAGCACATTTTAAACCTGTCTGCTGAGAAGCTGGGATTGCTGGCTCAGTCACAGCTGTCACTTCCAACACTGCTTTGGGTATCTGAGCTCATTCCTTGGCACAACTCTGCTCTGCAGGATGACACATCAACTATGTGAGCTCCATTCAGGGGGTATCTCCAAAGTCAACACGTGGAAAGGTTTCATGTTTTTATAATTGACCCTAGAGAATTCTTGAGTGTGCTCTCCAGTCACTAGCAATAGTTTCCTTGTGTTTTTTCCTCGAGACAACCACACACGTGACCTCAAATCACATTTCTTGCAATGTACAGCTCTTGGCAGACTATATCTTTAACTGGTAGCCTTTCCATACACAACACAATTGCTGATTTCTCTGAAAAGTATGATGCATATAGAAGATAAAAATACATGCTTAGATTTTTTTCTTGCTTGCTTTATAGATTTAGCTGTAAAAAACCACAATATCTACATGCCTGGACTTTTGAAAGAGGAAGGCATTCAGAAACATCCCTTTCTTTCATTCTTCTTTATGGCTTGCCTCTAGACAGCACCTGTACTCTATGCTATTTACTGTGAACTCATTCTGAAGGTGTTTGTCTTCCTGCACATTGCAGAGTGCAGATGCCTCAGAGAATCCTGGACTGCAGTCCAGGGTCTGAGGCATTAAAGTTAGGCATTGTAAAGCTTAACAGTATGCTGTTTGTTTGTCTGTCTGTTTGTTTGTTTGTTTGTTTGGGTTTGGTTTTGGGTTTGGGTTTTTTTTGGATTGAGCTTTCTAGCCCCAGGCATATTCGGTCTGCATCGACATCTAACATTTAAACCATTGCAGCATCTCACACAAGACCCTTAGAGCATTTCCCTGCCACAACTTTTATTTCTTGCCCACAGTCTTCCTATTCTGTAACCACATCACATAACCCTATGCAAAGTATTGTCTGACCTCAGTCACTAAGAATTCAACAGAATATTTGCACCCCACTCTGAAACATCCTCTTGATTTATTTCTTATGCTTTTGAAAGATACAAGATAACAGATGATTAGTAGTGAAGTTACAAAAAAAAAAAAAAATCTGGGAGGCATTTTTTCCTCTGTCTAAGATTCCACCAGGAATGGGACAAAATTTTATCTTGCACTTCTGAAATTGATGTTTCTTGCACAAGAAGAATTATGTGTAGGTATGTCATTACCAAAACTCTGCCTCACTGTTGTTTCCCAGGACTGTGAAATCAATACCTACCTTCTGAAGCAGTAGTTTTGAAACTTAAAATGTGAATTTCTTAGCTTATATTTTTCCCAGGTTTCAGATATTCTTTTGCCTGTGCTTCCCCATTCTGTATGTTGTTAAACAGAAAAAAAGGAATCTTCAGATTGTTTAGAACAATAGACCATAATAATTCTAATCTGTTGTTATTGAGGAGAAATGACAGGAATTTTAATCCACAGTGGATTAATATTATATATCAAAATACCTCCTTCAAAGCAGTTGCATTCTATCACCACAAAAAAAAAAATCTACAATCAGCATCATACACCATGCACAGGTAAGAAATTTGAATATTAAAGCTTTTATAATGTAATCACATTGTACTCAAGACAGCTGCTTGATAGGTATGAGTATCCAATGCATTTACTTTTCCAGTAAAGATATTCAAACATTCATCATATGGTCTAGTACAGAGACCACTTTGTCTTAAAGCAAAAATCAGAGGTGTAAAACTACATTAAAAGAAACAGTTTACTTCATTACAGCTTCTGTACACATTTTAGACAAGCATATTAATCCTATTTACAAGCACTAATGAAAACTTTCAGCACTTCTGTGAGACAGTAAGACAAATTACTATTAATGCATAGGCAGGGACTGTGAACTGCAAGACCAGAAACCAATAGTAGATCTTAAATTTTAACTGTTTTATTATTACTATTATTATTATTTATTGTTATTGCTGTTAGCATCATCATCGCCACCACCATCACTAAATACAGATGCCAGTTGATCCAGATATTTATGTTATTGCTACAGCTGAATTCAGATCTTGGAGTCATATTTCTTTTTGGCAAGATTGTCCTGACAGGGTGGCTCTATACTGTGATCAGTAGGACCTTACAGCATTCTTGCTCCTGGAGGTTATTGGTAGTAAACAACAGCTGGAATAAAGTAAGAAATAAGATCTGGAGGCACTGCTGGCCTTCTGCTCTGCTCCTCTCCTCTATTCACTTCACTTTCACACCCCTGTTTGTGTCTCTCTCCCCTCTCTGATCACTTTGTATGAGAAATTAATTCCAACAGAAATGTAAAATCAGAAACTAAAAGGACCAGGAAAAAAATAAAAGGGGAAAAAAAAGGAGCTAGGAAAAGAAAAGGTCACAATTCAGGCCCATAAGAGGATAAGAATGAGAATGTTCCCTAGGTGTTCTTTAGCCCATACAGGAAAAACTGGAAAGTAATCCATTTTAAAAGAATGCAAACTAAAAATGCTTCAAGACTGGAGGCCAAGATTGTGCCTCCTTTGTCCTTTCCTTTGACTGCTCAAGATAAACCTGAAGCACACCATGCTTCTCCTTCAAATTCAGATTTCTTTCATACAAGATAAGGGCATGAAGAAGAGGCAGAGAACATGTTATTCCAAAGTTCGAATGACATTGCAGAAGACAGATTCATCAGGGTCTGAGTGTGAGAAACACTATTATATTCCTCAGTGTAGAAAAGCCAAAAATGATGTTCCATAAGTTGCAATGCATGGTCCAAGCTTTAATGGAATTCATGTATCTCAGAGAAAATCCTATATAATAAAACAAATCCTCTGAAAAGATTTATGTATACACAAAAATGTTGCATGAGTTTTCTCAATAATTTAAAATGAAAACAGATAAAATGAATATATAGTTAAATTTCACAGGATGACTGGTGTGTGATTAAGAAATTTTAGGAATGTCCTGGGTGTGGTTGGAATGCAGTTAATTTTCTTCACAGCAGCCCATACAGTTCTGTATTTTTCATTTGTGACAAAAACAGTGTTGGTAGAACAACAATGCTCTATCCATTGCTGAAAAGTGCTTGCACAATGTCAAGAGCTTCCCTGCTTCTCACCCTGACCTGCACAACAGGTGAGTTGAGGTGTGGGCAAGAAGCTGAAAGGGCACAGAGCTGACCCAAACTGACCAAGAACACATCACAAACCATAAAAAGTCATGTTCAGCAATAAAACTGAGGGAGGGAGTTTTTCCAGTGCAGCCATTGCTGTGAGAATAATTGAACATCACGTTCCTGGTGGGACACAGTGAGTTATTCCATTTGCATGACCTCATGTTTCCCTTGGTGTTTTTCCCTTCACTTATTAAACTGTTTACCTTGACCCACAAGCCTTTCTCACATTTGCCCTCTGTTTCTTGCACCCATTCCATTGAGGGTGGGGGTGAGTGAACGACTGGGTGGATGTCAGCTGGGATCAGCTCAACACTGATAAACCAGTAAGAGAGATGAAAGATAGAGCAGCTGAAATGTAAATGCTCAGGCATCCCAAAGAAGCTCTACAGAAAGGAACAGGTACATGTCATCCAAAAGGCTAAGCACAACAAAGTGTAGAGTGAAGACTACAAGGGAGACTTGAGAACTCAGTGGTGGAAAAGCTTCACATATGATGACATAGAACTGTTACAGTAAAGAGAAATTAGTCTGCTAAGTCAAAAAAGTAAATATTGTTACAAAGGAAGGGGTTTTTTTCATATATATCACAGTAATGCAGTGGAAATCAGCAAAAATTAATTATTTACATAGTGCGGACTATCATCAATTGTAAAGACAAGATCATAGAAACTATGGGCAAATTAAAGGCAGATAGCAAGTTCACTAAATGGAGATTTTCTTAGCATTACATGAGCAACACAGGCTACAGTCAAGCTATTTTAAAATCATATGATGATATTTTCAATAACAACTGCAGGCACAAAACCAAATAAATTGGTTGGAATTTCAAGCATCTTATTTAACACAGGAACGATACTCTCAGATAAAAGGAGTTAATTTAAAAATTTAGTAGAGTTCAGGCTGAGAGCAGTGATTCAGTGTAATGAAAATTTTAAAACACAGAAACCCCAAACACACAGAGCAGGCAAACCCACAGTGATACTTGTTTGCCAAAGGTTAGCATGTTTTAGAAAACCTGAAATGGCTTCTTCTATGTTACATAGCTGAAGCAGTGTTGCTGGAACAGCACCTTTCTTTCTAAATATCAAGTGTGTTAGAAGAAAAAGAGTATACAAAGAAGAGGGGGCAATGAGAATGGGATAGATAAAGATATCTTTGTGAAAGTCAGAGAATCCATGTTGGCTATGTAGTGTGGCAGATACTGAAATGTCAGGCAAAACCCACGTTTGAATGGACTCTATTTGAATAAAAAACAAAATGTGCTCACTGCCAAATGTCTAGAATCATGAAATATTGCCTAGACAAAAGCAAAAATAAAAAATTACAGGAAAAAACCTGGTGCCAAATTCCAAAATTCAAAAGACAGATATTGGCAAGTATTCCCGAGCAGCAAAAGTGTCTACCTCACCACATTCTGCTGATGTTCCCTGGAATGAAAATTAATCCAACTTCATCATAGCTGATGTTGGACAGACACACTATTGTAGAGAATATAGCAGACCCCAATTTTAAGTTCTTTTGCATGACACAAGAATCAGGGAAATCAGTCAAAATCTGCATAAGCAGAAGATGACTTCACGGTGAGCAATACTCACTGCCGTATGGGTCACATAGAACAGTCTTTTTTCCGTAACACCTCAAATCTAAAAAAGTAAATACAAAGTGAGAAATGTCTATCCATGAGATACTAATTACACAAAGACTACTAGTAATTACAAAATGCATTTATGGGGGGAGGGAAACCACCTGTGCATGCAAATCTTTGAAGCTACTGCCGAAAGATGTCATATCACAAATAGTTCAATAAAACATACCCATTAAAAGTATCAAGATATGGATGTGAGCAAAGGAACACTGTCATTGTGATGCTAGTGAGATGGGACACAGGGCACTGTGCTTACAGAAGAGAGCTGTCAAGCCCAGGATTACTAGCATCACCCAAGTCCAAAAAAGTCAAAATAGAAAAGGATTTCTTGTAGCAGTGTTTGCATGCAAAAAATTTAAGCAATATAGTCAAAGACAGATAAAATATTCCAGCAGGAAGCGCCCATAAATCACTTTTGAAAAAACACTGTCAGTCACAGAAAGCCTTTAGAGTATGCTACTGAAACTGCAAAGTGTAAGCATGAAAGAGACTGACAAATACATTGCTGATTTCTTATCCAGAGCAGCCTTGCAGTGCAGTTACAGTAACTTAACAGGAATGTGAAATCTCTAGCCTGACATTAATGCAGAAAATGCAGAGAGACAGAAGCATCAGCTAAGTCTGCTATGTGCAGTTTCAAGGTAGGGGCTGCAACATATCTAAGAACAAATGATACAAGACATAGATTTACAAGTGCTTGCATCTATCATTCTGTCACACTGTGTCAGGCCAGCCAGACGCTGTGGGAGAAGACTTGTCTGCTTCCCAAGAATACTGGAACTGCCCAGATGAGCTGAGAATTCAACACAGCACCATATATAAAGTCAACTGAATCATAAACCCAAGGTCAGCAAAAATAAATTCCCTCAGGCACACACTGAAGCCCTACAGGAACTCCTCCATAATGCAGTGACACTGCACACTCTACAACAATGCTCCACTAAGTCGAGACATCTGAGATCTCAGAAACAGCTTTTTCACACTCATGATGAAACAGAAGCTAGCCTAAAGGACACCATGCTTGCTAAATATTTTTATTCTAATGGTGGTATTTGACAAAACGCAATGAAGTTACACAGCATTCCAGAAGACTCTGGAAGAGACCACAGCCATAACTATAACTTGGCATTTTGTTTGCAAGTCAACACAGATTATTTCTTCATTGAAACAAGCTATTTGGACATGAGTGACAAAATTCAGATCCTATCAGTTTTGCTATTTGAAAACGTAGGCAACTACATGTAATATAGAAGCACAAAATCCTGTTGCAATCACTGGAAATACAACAGACACAGACGAGGAAGTCCTTAAGACTGTTCATCTGAAGGAATAGATCTACCTGTTTTACAGAAGATAGCTATTCTTCAGTCTCCAGATTGGTGTGTTGACAGGCCACTACTAAATACAATGGAAGTTTAGATACCCGGTGCACATATATGTGCATAGATACTTTACACAGAACTTGATTTAGAATTTTTAAACTTTAGCTGAAGCACACACTAGTGGCATATTCGTGTCACTTAATTTCAATTATCTAGAATTTGGTATACAGCCAAAGCAGGTTGCCAGCTTCTTTCCACAGTCATCAGAAGCTTGAGAACTAAACCATTCCAGAGGCTGACTCATCAAACCTGCTAAGATACCTCTCTTAAAATCTTGTGTGCCTATTCAGAGATGTTTATTTCTCCCCACCGACTTCAGAAGCAGTTTACTGAAAGAGACTAGAAAGGACTAATGTGAAGTGAGACAAATCCTACCCCAGAACAATACTATACTCACTCTCAATGCTGTAGTAATGTATTTTACCAGGCATTGCATCTTGTATAATATCTAAATACATCAGAGAAGGAGCAAAACAATTATCCTTCCCTACCCATCCTCTGCGCCCAAATGCTCTCACGTGGGATATGGGGGCTTTCTCTCACGAATTACACCTTTTTAAGCAGCAGAAAGAAGAGTACCCTTAAGAGGTTCCTAGGAAAGAAAAAATAAAGTACAAGGAGAGGAGAGTGTGTTATGAGCCTTGATGGCATGAATTGTCAAGCTCACTAGGGAAACAGGTGCAGAGAAAAATGTTCAGGGAAACCACATCAAAGAGAATCTAACATTCCATGCTGGGAATCAGACACTTAGAATTCACTAATTGAAACACTCTTTCATTCATTAGGAATGGATAAATGGTTTGCAAAGGTTTATTACCTAAAATGATTAGTCATTTTTTAAAGATTCAAACTAAAGAATAGTAGGGAGTTTGTATCTATCAATAGTAACTTCTAATGAGCAGATTATTGCCATCTATACAGGATTTATTAATAGTTTACCAGTATATTATGGACATTAGTACCATCTGCTGCAGATAATTATAACCATGTTGATAGGTGTTTGAACTGATCATAAGATATATATGATTCAGTAAGACTTAATAATAAATTATTAAAGAATCATTTTGTAAATTCATTACAAATTATTCATAAATGAATCTTTATTTAAAGGATCACAAGCTTCAATTGTTTTTCAGGATCAGATGATACACATTTAAATGTATGTTTTGCAGATAAGAAAGGCTACCAGCTTAAGTGATTAGCATTAAAAAACATGCTAGGGTGACACATTTAATAAAATTTGTAACAAATACAAAGACTGAATTATGGAATAGCCTTTCATGATATGTACAATCTGGTATGTTGCTCATTTAAGTGATTCCCATGACTAATTTATGTTCACATTTAGCTTTTGTTGGCATTCAGAAAAATATGCCATTAAAATTATACAAATGAAAGCCGTAAAAAATGTCTTTGCTGAGACTATTTATGCCAAGCTACATTCTGAAATTGGAAAAAAAAAAAAGGAATCTTTAGATAAATTACATCATGAAATCAGTAGGAAAATTAGGGTTTTTGATAAAAATACTGACAACAATGGCAGCATAAATGAGCAGCAGTAAAATATCCCCGTCTGTGGAAGAAAATGTTCATGTGCAGTACATGCTGGTACTACAGACGGGCATGGCTTAGCTGAGACATTCTGGGTGCTTTAGCTGTTTACTTAGGCAGCAACAGAGTTCTAAGAAATAGTTGCTATGCCAACCCATCATAGGACTATATATATATACATTCATGACCAGGGCTCATTTTGAGAGCTCTGTTACCCTTTCTTCCAAAAGTTTAAATATGTTACTGCTATAAGGTTTCCATTAAGGTAAAATCTTGTTGTCTGTGTACTACAATGCACAACCCTGATTTTTTCTAAGATAGGGCGTGGAGTATCTAGAGTAACATGAAGACATTTCAAATAAGAAGCAGAACAGGCCTTTGACGTCACATTTCTACAATCACTGAACAGACTGTTCTATTTGCAAGCCTCTAAAGATTTGGTGTTCAGATGATAAAGGGCACTGCTTTTTATAATCTATTATTAACTGTCATGTGTGTATTACTGCAGGAGTTCTCTGACGAGAAAGCAAAGCATGGTTTGGTGGTACAATGATGAAGTGTTTTTTGTGCTATTTACTAGAACAATTTTCCAAATTAACTCCATCCAGCCAGTCTTCTTTTTGAAATACAGAAAAAAGGCAAAAAGAACCTACGTCTGTAGCTTAGAAGTGATGTCTTCAGATAAATATGCATTTTAAAAGAATTAAAAATCATTGAGAGAGTTCTTTAACTACCTTATTCTGTTTATGTCCCTTTAGGGGCTTTTTTTTTTCAAATACATTTGAAAGTTCAGTCTATTTATTTCGTAATTATTGGATGACTACATGCAGCACTGCCATTTCAATCAGATTTTGATGGCTGATAAAACCATTGTTGACAGCAAGTACACAAACGAATGAAGGGAAACCAGATTAGCAATGTTTGTGTCATTGCATTTAAATAAAACTAAATGTTCTGGCACAAATAGAATCAAATCCAAAGAGAGAAGAAAAATAGTGAATGTCATGGTAGGGATGGGATCATGTCAGAGATAATAATATATCTTTAGACATCTGGATTTTCTGAAGGAGAGTTATTTCTTTTGGAGACCTAATTTTAATTTCTGAGGAATGTAGCCACTTCTTTTTTCAGATTAGAACTCCAAAACCATTTATATATGCCTTCTAACAAGAGTTTTGCAACAAGATAGACTTCTTGAAATGTGAGGAATGCAAGAAGATAGGAAAGATCTCAATGCAGATACAGAGAGCTCAGCCCACTAGAATTGAAGGCAAGAAAAGCCATTGTGATAAATTCCAAAGGTTAAAACATTCTGACTATTCTAAGGATCAATATAAAAGGGAAAGGAGAGGATGAGTGTGATAACACCCTTTAAGAATGATGATATACTTGCCAGATGAGGATCTGCATCAGACAGTTTTGTTCTTTTTAAAAGAGAGGCACATTGAAGCAGCTGTCTCTAGTGTCTCTCTGTTTGAAATGAATGACATGCTTTGTATTCATTCAAATGTCTGTAGAGAAAATACCTGAAACTAGTGGACAAGAAAGAAAAATTATACATTAAATGCTCTGAATTAAATTTGATACAGCAGTGCTGCCACAGGCTGCAGTTCTCTGCTCAGTCTCAAAACCTGATTTAGGTCAGTTTTTTTAAGGTGATACAGAGTTGAGTTTTTTAATATTTCTCTAGGAAGCAATGGATTGAGCCCATTTTTCAGTGAAATAACTTCATTTTAAGGATTTGCATGTTTTAGTTGTTGGAGAACTCTTACATTTCTTAGTAAAAATCTATATCAAAATGTGAGAATTCTTGGAATTAATTTCCTTTATTTATGTCTCACACAATTTCAATAATTCCTTGGTTTTTAGACCTTTTTCCTCACATACTTTCTGTACATCATTATCCTTTTTCTTGCTCTCCTTCCATGAGACAACATAAGCTTTACAATTCACATCCAGGAGGGGTCTTACTCTTTGTCTTATCTAGGTCCATACTGTATTCCATGGATCAAGCCAAAATTACAATCTGTAGATTACACAATTACAATCTGTACATGTGCCTCCTCACTTAGAAACTGCTGTAACACAACTTTGGGGAGCACTGAAGAGAAAATATACTGACTTATGTCTCTCACTAACAAAAAGTGCGAGCTTACTTGCACAAGAAAAGGATCAAGACTTTTGAAATTGCTCCACCACAAAATTCTGAGTCTTCATTTGAGAACCCTGGAAGCAGTCTGCTAAAATGCAAGTAGGAGGGACCATTGAAGTCTTCCAGTTCAAAATCAGCGTGCCAGGTCTACTGCAGCTGCGGATGTTCCAACAGTGGCAATACTGAGGCAGAAGAGCTGACTCAAGGTGCACATCCCATCTCTCATCTGGCCTGCTAGAGCAGGTTCAGACTGTGCCATAGTAACCAGACATCCTCTAAACATGCTAAAAACAACCTTTGGCATCAACAGCATCATGGTACTACTGTTCAGAGCAGAGCAGGCTGAGATAATTTCTGTTGCAGAAGTATTACATGACTTTGAGGTAAGTAACAGACAGTGCAGATACTGAATTAGTGGAGAGGGATAAGGCGATTTTGATTAGCTTTGACCTTGAGTATCTTAAAGTCTTGATGACTCCCAGGGTGACTGCAGAGCAAGGGTAGAAAAGAGGGAGGAGCAGTTCTGAAGGACATCTCAATTCACTTTACAAGGTAATAATTGAGTAGATATCCACAGCTTAGCCAATATCATCAGAGTGTATATATCCACCCTTAGTCTCTCCCTGACCTTTGAAACTGCTATTAAAGGCAAAACTCTAAATCAGTTTGGAAATTTCAAATGTGATCTTTAAGGAATTATATCTTTTAGGATTACTGCTGCTAATCTGATCTTTATTAGATTAAAAAATAATGAAAAAGTTTGTAATTTTTGTATTTTTTTTAATGCAAAGGGAAATCCTCCCTACAGTACATTCCATCAAATAGTCAAATTCAAAACAGCATGCAAGACTCATCCTACAGCTAGAGTACAGTAAACCAACAATGGAGCAGAATAACTGCAACAGTGGGACTGGGGTTTTTTTTCCCTCCTTTTTAAATTTAATATAACAGACTTTCCTAAATGATTTATGGGTCTGGGAGTCCTGCCTCTCTTATCCTTTCAAGAACAATCACAGTAGGCTGGAATGGTTTGAAAGGCTGAGCTAAGGGAGAATCTGCATCCTTATCCCTGTAACACTCTGGTGCTCACTGAACTGTTTCCTCAGACTTCTATTTGCAACAAAACTGCTGATCTCAAAACAGCTGGATTATTCCTGTTTTAGTGCTCAGTCTGTAAAGAGAGAAAAAACATGAGAGATTAATGAGATCCTTTTCTTCTCATGTTACTCCGCTTATCTCATAAAATCTATTTTTCAGGGCTTTCTTTCCAGATCTGCCTGATATCTCTTTGTATCCTCCAGCAGCCCTCTTCAATTTCTCATTTTCTTTTCCAGTGCTTCATCATCAGCTTCTCAAATTACCATGTTATGGGAGGAAAGGTAATAATTAGTTTCACTTTTCTTGATAGATTCCTCACAGTCACAAATATCCAATTACAAACTAAAGATGAAGTAAAAAATAAAATATTCTCTTGGCAATAAGGATATTCTTACAATTACCTATTCTTACAATTACTATGCCAGCAAATTGGGGGGGTTTTAGTTACACGTGAAAACAGTGTAAGTCAATATAGTTAAATATGGAATCTCTTTAAAAACTCTTAGATCTATAAAGGACGTTGCAATGTGAACCTAAAAATAAAGTTTTAAAAAGTAATATACTTTTATATATACCAAAAAAGTCATTCTATTCTCTTTTTTATTATTATTATTCTGTAATACTGGCAGTTGATAGCATTGCTGAATTCTGCTAACCACTGTGATTATCCATAGTTCATATATTCCTGTGAGGTAAATACCAATGAATCTTAGTGCATTATTGCACAGTGAAACTCCTATGCTACTGTAAATAAGGAAACGGTACTTGAGAACAACACACACACACAAAACAAACACAAAGGCAAACCAAACTGCAAGCAAAACAGCAGCTCTGGTCTGGAACACTATATGTTTGTATAAAGCTGGCTATGGTCCTCTCTCAAAGCACAGAAGAAATTTCCAGATACTGTGATCATTAAAAGAATTTCAGTGGCTGCCATTTCAAATCCAGTAAGAGCTTGCTTGATCTTATTTTCAATCACAAATATCCACGGCATCTCAGAAATGAATTATACAAGTATGTGCATCTTCCTAAGTCAAAAAACTTCAGATAATTTTCCACTAGAAAGAAAGGAGTGAGAATAAGATGTGACAAATGCTAGCCACATCAATTAATGATCTTCTGGGATGTACTCACATATTGCCTGGGTGAGGGCTGTATCAGAACATGGGTAGAATAGAGGAAAAGTTTTAGTGTGAGTAATTAAACGCAAACCAAATTCCCCACTGCAGTTTTTCAATTAGATATAATAATCTTCTCTACTCTCCATTATGCATTTTCTGTAGTGGTGCTCAGTGTTTAGCATTTACTGAGTTTATAACAGAGATGTGACTATGTGTCTGCCCTTTGCCAGGCTATTTTATATGTTCATTTTATGACATATATTTTAATCTTTCTGTATGAAAAGTGTGGTGATACATGTAAGTCATTATCATCCCATCTATCTTTAGAATGTCTAAAAGTAAAAAACAGTTTGAGATATGTGTCTGTGTAGATTTTCTTGGAAAGCTGAGAAATTGTGTAAGTTGTTTAGCTGTTAGAAATTGCATCCTATCTTACATCTCTTACATTTTGGTAAATTAAAACTGGCTTCCAATGATATGAGAAGTTCAATCCATAAAATCCAAGAAAGGCTTTGATTTTAAGTACAGTGCAGCAAATCAAAAACTTTTGTTTGCTTGTTTGTTGGCAAAGGAATTCTAGATTTTAAGTGAGATAGCCTCAGTATGGTTACAATCTCCCTCTATGCTTTTCCACCCAAGTATGTGTCAGTGCTGTTTTATTTCAACAGTCAAATGAAATTACCCTTGTGCTTCAGCTGCACAGCTAAAATTGCTGCTGTGAAGTCTTCCCTCAAAAGAAAATTAAGGAGGGTGTGAAGTGTGAGGAAACCTCAGTTGCCACTATTTGAGTTTCATATGAATTAGTGTATTTCATTTATTTCATTCACTGAAACAAAATGGTTTTGTTTTCTTTTGTGTCACTCAGAAGCCTGGAATTCAATTCTAAAGAAACACTGAGATAGAAACTCTATTAGCCTGCTCTAAAATATTTACTGAAGATACTTCTTTGGTAAGCTATGTTTATGTCAACAGAAAAAATGATGCACTAGAGATCACACACACAGAAACAGCAACAGAAGAAGGATGGAAACCTGTGGCTCAGCTGTCCCCCTAGGTGAGTAAAATTTTATTACAGATATCTCACACAGCAACTGTACAGCTTGCCCCAGTTGGCACCAGCAAAATCTTGGCTTGTAAGGCATATAATTTCTGTCTTCTATAGAAGTATGTGCAGCTTTAGCAGCCCACAAAGCCTTTGAATGTCAACACAAAAGCTTCTGGGGGTTTCTTCTGATAGCTGATTAGGAGGCAAGTAAAATGAAAATCCTTATTTTATTACTAAGTGTGATGCTTAAAAATATATTAACTCAGGGGTGATATTTTTTAGTTTTTTGGGGTTTTTTCTGCTTCTCTCTTCTCTATTTGAGCATGCTAACTTAATAGTTATATGTTTTCTTCTATACACGACAGATATTTTATAGGGGCAAATTAAACTTGGTTTCCATGCCAAAAATCAGAAACAATAGTGTTGTATTTTTACCTGTCTTACTATGAATGGCAAAGGGAGCCTGTGGTAACAGGACTGGCCATCTTGGTGAGGTGGGCTTTAAACAAATGCTGGGGAGAGGTCCAAACTGGCAACCCCACTGCAAGCAACTGGGGAACAAATCAGGACAATCAAAACAGCAACAAATGTTCCCTTAGCTGCCTCTCAAGGTGAGAACAAGCAGAAAAAAACATCTTCAGATGGTGGGTCTCTTTTTACAAGGAGTCATGTGGAAAAGGTGAGGTGTAATGGATACAAGTTCCTCCTGGGGAAATTCCTATTGAACACAAGAGGAAAATTTTTCTCAATAAGAACAATCAGCTATTGGAATTAACTCTAAATGGAAGTGGTGGATTCTCCAACACTGGACACTTTTAAGATTCAGCTGGACAGGGTACTGGGTCATCTTGTTTGGACCATGCTCTTGACAAGAAGACTTGTACCAGATGATCCTTGGTGTGACTTTCAACCTGCTATTCTATGGTTCTCTGAGTATCCCACATAAATAAAAAACCAGTCAGGATTGTTAGATGTATGGAGTGTCCCTTCTTTGCTCACCCAGGACCCCCAGTGCTCCTAAAGGAAGAGATATGGAGAAGATGGGGGTATACCTAACTCCCCCCACAAAAATGAATCCTATCTCAGTGAAGGCAATAGTCACTTTCAAAGATGTTGCAGTTCCAACCACGTATTCTATGCATACACTAAAAATTTTGAAGGGTTTTGAAGAAAAACTTCAAGAATTTCTCCTGAGTTGGTGTGGGTGAGGGGTTTTTTGGGTTGGTTTTTTGGGTTGTTTTTTTTTTTGGGGGGGGGGGGGGGGGGGGGTTAATTCTATTAAAACAGAGTCACAGTGACATTAGCAGCAACTACGCAGAGGTAAAAGCAAATTAATGGGAACGTGGGAGGAAAGAATTTCATCATGCCTTTGACGAGAATGCCTTTGGCGCTGTACAATAATTAGTCCAAATTGCTACATTGCCAAAAAATGTCCTGACTCAAATTCTGAAGCTTTGGCATATTTTGCTTGTGTCTTCATTTTTATGCTATTTTCTTGATAACAGGCAAATGTAAGCAAGATTGTAAAGATAAATTTAAATAATATAGAATATGTACTGTAGCCCCAGTCTCTCATGCTCAGGCAGGATATTTATTGAAGGAATGAATGACTCCCTTAGTATTAGCACACCAACAGTACTAGACAAACAGAAGATGGTCTGTCATAATAAAGGCAGAAGTTCTGCTAGCAGCACTCTATCTTACCCAGTGTGATATCAAGATTATTACTGAAAGAAATATATAGCTTACTGTCTTGTTCTAATATTTTTTGCAGTACTTTCAATGGTACCTTAGAATAAAAATATTCTAAAGAGACTGAAGCTTGCAATTTGCATTGACAAGAAATAGAATTCTAAGATGCTGCAAGGTGTTCCTTAGCATTCTGCCTCTGGTTGATAAATTGAGGAACTTTTTTCCTGTGTCAATTGTAACACTGAGAGAAAAGCCCCTGACTGGGAGATTGTGAGGAATCTTATTCAGGGCAATATTGATGCTTTATGGTAGATACATGCTCAGAGTCAAATTCCTCCTGAGTAATAAGATTTCTCACTTAGATGTAACTACCTAAGAAACACACATCTAACTGAAGTTTGATTCCAGAATTAAAGAGAAATAATCCTTATTAAAGAGATGAAAATCCCCATTAAAAATGACATTCAGAACAACTGGCATAAATCTTTTGGAATGGGAGAAGACACTTTGGAGATCAAGTGTGGTGGCTCCACAGGGTGGTGTCTAGCTCAGACTAAATATTTAACTTTTCCTTATCTGAATTATGTGACATGAGCAACAGCTGCTTGCAAGTCTTTTGATCTTTGTGTCTGAAGAACACTGAGTTAGAAGTCCTAAGCAGGTTGAAGTGAACTGTAGTGAGTCTGAAGATCACAGAAATATTTAAAAATATAATGATTTTCAATTTCTGAGTATATGAAGCTTGGGGCTAACTTTACTTTCATGGGAGTCAATTAAAGCCCTTTTGTTTTTTAAAACAGAAAAAAACTACAACTGTGACAATAATACCCATTTTAGAAAATTGCATGACAGGAGTAAAACTGGTATTGAAAGAAAACCCAGAAAAATTAGACGAAACAAATAAAAAGGATGGTGATTGGATTAGGACTGTTAACTACGTGGTCACATGTCCAGGCAGGTTTATAGGACTGCTGGAGCACCAAGACCACAGTGCTGTTACAGTGGGATGGGTGTATGCATTTACACAACTCTTACACTATTGCATTGTTGATACAACGAATAGTTCTGAGAGAACTAATATTAAAAAGCATTTCTTAATTCATTTAGCATCTTATTTCTCATTCTTACCTTTTAGGGAACTTCAGTCCTCATTAACAACTCAAGATAACAATGCTGTTCTCTGCTTTTTGGTTTTTGCTCCTTTCTTGGTCGCTAAAGAATAAACTAAGAAGGGAAAACAAACAACATAATTTCTTTCAGTATGTTCCCTAAAAACAAATGGAAACAGCCTCCTTTCTAGTACTTCCTATCTTTTTTTCTATTGCTCTATCAATCCTCTGTGTTCCAGCTTTGCTATTTACTCTTCTACCTTCTTAACACTTTGATTTCATGTTAAAATCAATGCTGAACCAACAGAAAAACATTTGACTGTACTACACTGAAAAAATAAAATCAAGCAAACAAAACCCAAATATTTTTAAATCCTAGAGACCCTGTGATGGTAGCAGTGATCTTGTCACACATCCATGAAGACTTTTTGCAAATTAACTGACATCTATCTTCATAATCCACTTTCTTCTTATCTTTTGCTATTTTTTCTTTGTCCATCCATGAATATATCATGTTTTCTCCTAAGAGAAAATGTTAGATTTCAAAACAAAAAAAAAAACAAAAACAAAAACAAAACAAAACAAAACAAAAAAAAAAACAAAACAAGACAAAACAAAAAAAAGAAGGCATAGGAATAGCCAATTTAAATTAAGTATTATTTTCTTTAAAATGGGAGTCAAAACCCTCCAATTTTTTCCTAAGCATGTATTAGACAGTGTTTATATATATTAAGCTAAAGCAATATAATGATTTATTCACTTCTTATGTCATAAATATGATCTTAATAGTATTTGGTAATATTTAGTATCATTTTCATTTGATAACAAGTCAAAGAATACCAGTGCTACTTCATATAGGCCACTAACAATCACAAACAAAAGGAATTTTAGAGGCAAAGACATGGAAAATCCTCTGTACTATTAGAAACTATTTCACAGAGAGGTTTATCAACAGATAGAGTATGACATTTTCATTAACTGAATGATCACTCGGTCAGTCCAAATCTGCTGAGGTTTATGGAAATAGCTGAGTTACAAGAAGTTGGCTTAGAGCTTAATGCAAGTCACAGCACAATGACTCCAACATTATCATTGCATCGTTTCATTTACACAGTCACTCTAATTGACTTTAATAGGTTTTGGATCAGAGCAAACACACAGACAAAAAGATTGATTATACAAAACCAGAATGTTTTTATTAAACTTGCCTCAAGAATATACAATCTCAAAAAAATCTCTATATCAGCAGCTAGAGGCTTTAGGAATTTGTGGCAGCCAGTGCAGAGATATTTTGTCAGCTTCAATTTAATTTTTAAAAGATAAGGGTTCCAGAAACTCCTTTTTAGAATGTGTTTATACATTGAATCTGTCTCATGGACCACCCTCTGTTCACACTGACCCTTAACAACTAACTAAAGATTAGACACCGTAGCCATAATTTCTATCAGACCATAATGTTAGGAAGTTGATATCTCAACTCATGATTGTTTTGTTTCTTTTTAGTTTGATTTCTAAGGAGAAAAGAAAAACGAGAGGGCTGGATTATATCATCAGCAGCAATCTATATAGAAAAAGCAAGACTTTTCTGCAAGTCATCAACAGTACACTGGCTACAGTTTAGGAAACTATTCAAGCTTCATTCTACAAAACAGCATTGCCATGCTTCATCAGAGGAAGTGAATGTAAATCACAGAAAATACATGGCAGTCTGTTCAGTGAAAAGAAAAAAAAAAAGAAAGCACAAAAAAACCTACACCAAACAAAATGTTGCAGCCATACTGACAATCAAAAATCACCAGTCCATGCAGTTTTGCCACAAAATAAGTCTGTAAGGAAATTTAGATCTTCATAGCCTAATTTTGAAATTATTCTCTTCTTTTGCCTAAAAGACATGTATGGATACTTGTCTAGATGTTTTTATAGCATCAGTTCTATGGAGGTCCCAGAACTAAATTTACTTGCAAACATCTACATATGTGGATATGTTTTAGAAGTGGAAATTCTAACTCCAAGAACTGTCAGTGTTAGCATTTATCTGTCAGACAAAAGCAGTCATTCTCTAATTATGAGAGTACAAAATTTGAGATGCATGACTGACTGCTACACCAAAAACTTCTTTCAATCAAAGTCTTATACATCCTATATAGTAGGACTACAGGCTACATATTTTAGTCCTCTTTTGTCTGCCCATGCAATTTTATTGTTCTTGTACTATTAATAGAGAAGAAAAATGCACTCATAGAATTAATTTTTTTGTAGAAGAAAATTGTTGTTCTTGTTTGTTGACTTTGTACACATGACCATAGCTGATCTTGGAACAATCATTCCAGCTTGGGGTTTGACATGAATATTTTAGGCCTATCCTACTTGTGCAAACTCAAGTCATGTATTGATCAACTCAGAATACACTCATCTCTTCCCCTACTCCACCTTTTCCCTCCTCTTTCCACAGCTGTTTTTAGTTTGTCAAGATTTTTACACCTATTTCTTAAGGTTTTTTTTTTTCTTTTTCATTGTGCTTTCAACTTACCTGATTTTTAAAGACAAGAGAAATGAAATGAGATATATAATCAAGACAGTTTTCACTTCACTTGTTTCTCTAAGAGACATTTTAAGAGAGATTTTGATGAAGGGGAAAAACAGCCCTACTATGTAATGATCTTTTCTATGGTAATCCACCCACAGGGGCATTTTAATACGTAAATCCCATTATTGTCCCACACATGACAATGTGATGGATTTTAAATTCCTCATTTGTTAAAATATAATGAACAGCATTTTTGCTGGTTTTATTTGTGCAGTAGCACTTTGTTCACCCAAAATGGCATAGTTGTTCCAAGCTACATAAGGTGATACTATTATTGAATCATTTGAGACCTGGCAAATATAAATATAGCAAGGAGCTTATTTTCACAGAAATACACTGTAACCCCATGCTGGCAGCAAAGAGGAGCAGAGACATTTTCATGTCGACAAGCAGGTGTCCTCCAGCTGGCCCAGGCAAAATAATCCCCTTACTAAAATATGTGCAGATAAATAAATATGTACGAACACATATATTCGCATTGTACAATGATTTTTAGAAATCAAAAAACAAAAACAAAACTAGACAAAGCTTTATGCACTGATGAATAGACATCAAACTGTGACAAAAAAAAAAAAATCTCGTCTTCTTACACACTTCTTTTTCCTTAACAACTCATACGTGTATATAAGCAGACACAAAGAGGATTAATCCAAAGAAGAGATTAAAGAACGTAGAGCATGTTTTTGAAGGATCTTTTAAATATACTTTGGCATGCATTTACTTGGGTGGCATTTTCTTTGCCCTCTTTGTGTCTTTTGGAGAGTATGCAGTATATTCTTTTTTAAAGATGTAAACATGAAAAACACAGCCTCAAAATTTTGTGTATGCTATACTGTGCTCTTAAAAACCCAACTCTATTTACCATAAAGGGCAGAAGTTTCAATACTGCTCATATCAGCAGAAATGAAGGGGTACAGAGTCAGAACAAGTCTCTTATTGACCTTATATTGTCCAAACCTTCAAACACTGGCAAACAAAGCAAAACAAAATGAAATAAAACAAAACAAAACCCTTCCACCAGATCACTGAAACTGTGAAACTTATTTTGAAAATATCAAGAGCATTTAAAAATCATAAATAAAGGTCACTTCTTTGTACTGTCACCACCTTGTCATACACCACATTTGACCTACAAAAGATCCTTTAAATGGTTTCTAAAGCCACAGCATTTTTTTAAGATTCCTTTGCAAGCAGTTAGGATTTGCCTAGAAGAGCAAGGAATGATAATTCACCACTGTATTTTTCACTCTCATTTTGGATACATAGGAGTGTGAACATTTCTGCAAGAAAACTGAAAATGTACATAGGCATTTTTTCAAATTACTTTTAAAAAGCATAATGGATTTAACGCGAAACAGGTAATAAAGTCAAACTCTGAAGAATTTTTATGGAAGGCAAAAAACATCTTTCTCAGAAGGATTATCAAACCTTTTGCAGCTCTGTTTTACAGCAAAAGGGAAAAACCACTAAATAACTATGCAAAAAACAGTGAATTACTAACTTTATAACTTTGGCATAAATGTTAGGGAAAAGGGCACAAAATATCATCTTATTGTGCTTTTATAAAGCATCTAACTAAACAGAATTGTTCAGCACCAGAGAAGTACTGTAAAAATGTTACATTAAGAAATTGGCATACATCACAAGAGTTGGATGGCATATTAAAGAGAAAAACAAATTTAAGATTACTATCTACAGTAAAGTCATGCACTAAGGTATGATTCTCTAACATTTCTCGCTACTGCACCACTACCAAAGCCTAAATTTCCACTGGATGCCACACTTGTTCTCGAGCTGTTTATTTGAAGATGCTGTGCATTTTATTACTTAATCACAGCTCTATATGAACTGGCATGTCAAAGAGAGGGGAAAATGTCATGCCAGGAGCAGCCAAAACTTGGCATTAATGAATTTACTTGTACCCTAATAGTCATTTTTCCAAGTTACTTCCTAATCACACATCACACATACAACCACCATTCCATGGCACTAAATGTCTTCTGTTTTATTCAGTCTTGCATTTCTTTCTGGTTTTCCCCATGCTTGCAATTACTGAGGCAAAGAAAGGTCTGTTTCTTAGAGATGCCATATTTTCAGATAGGCTTCATCGAGGGTAGTAGTAGCCAGTTTTGTTGTATGATTAAGGATGTCACACAAAAAAGAATCCCTACAGGGTGGACAGAGTGAATTGATTTTTTCCCCCCTCTGGGAAACTAAGCAATTTTGACATTGCCTTGTTGTCCAGGATACTATAAATACAAGGAAAGACCTTAGGTGGGATTCTTTTGACTAAATGCAAACAATTTGCTAGGTAAACATTTATGTGTAGGTCAAAGTAAGAAAACAAATCCTGACTCCCAGGCTTAATTGACATTGCCCAGCTCCTGGTCAGTCATGTACATGTTCTGTCTCTCTGGCAAGAAAGACCCAAGTGGAATACAGAGCCAAGAACCTAGATAGCACTAATTCCTGTTCAAAAGTTTGCTCCTTGGATCATTTTTGGTGAGAAATATACAGTTGCTTTATAACTGAGATTGGCATATTAAGTTTCTTTCCAATGAATGAGAAGAACTTCTCAGGACTAATTCATCTATGAGAATTTAATATTTAACAATGCCTTTAAACGCCTATTTCTTACTACTGATTACAAAAGAAGGCTATAGCAACTAATTGAGCTACAGAAAATTGCAGTGGTGACCTAAATTGAGATAAATCTGACTTCTGTGACCGCTAGTCCACAGAAGAGAAGGTGATCTTTGAAGATTCCATTTGCTCACATTCATCCATGCAAAGCAGCTACATGGGAAAAAGAGGGAGGAGGTAAAAATCTCAAGCATGTTTCCTATAAAAGCAAAGAAACAGGAATAACCTGTCAACTGTCTGTGCAAGTTCAAACAATTCCAGAGAGAGTACTGTGTGTGTGAGAGAGAGAGAGAGATATGCAAGTTCTACATTTGGTTTTTGGCCAAATGTGGGACAAAGCCTTAGTACCACAGAAGGCTTTAGAGAATGATTAACACAATAATTTGTCCAAGCTAATAATCTGAATGTTACTGTTTCAAATATTAATTTTAAAGTAGCCCAACAGAAAAATGTTTTATATGCTTAGACATACTTGTATGGCAAGTGAGAGATGATAATGCAACTTCATCTTTATAAAAGTGTTTTTCAGATTAATAATTTCATTAAAATAGTTATGGATAATAGACTTTTCACCTCATTTTAGACACCTATGGTGTCTGAACCACTTGAGTCATTCAACTGAAATTCCATTTTTAGTCAAAAAAGAAAAATGGGCATTTGAAGGCACAAATCTTTTGACCTGTTTTAGAAACAGATGATTCATGCCCTGCAAACGCCCATTTCTCTTCATAAAGGGGTCTAGTCCTTCATATTCTACACTTACATTCAGTGAGCTGGTTCTCATTCCTCAAAGTGTTTCTGAAGAATTTCATGATGTTTTCTTAGTCTGGAGAATTAGAGAAAATCTGAAAATTAAGTTTTGTGGGTTTGGTTTATCTAACAGATGAGAGGGACTATTTCCATATTTTGGGTGAGAGAAGGCGTCAAGGGGGAAAATAGTAAAAGGACTTGTATATATATATATATGTGTATGTGTGTAATTCCAAAGATTATTTAGATTTTAATTTTACATGGACTTAATTTCCTTCTCAGATGGTTTGAGCAGAATGCTTCTCAGAACCTGTCAAATACTTCTAATTCTTCTAGCCTTCTAAGTATGGTGTGTCAAATTCTTTCCATTGTAAATGGTCTTCTGATCTCCTAAACAGCACTGCACCACACTTTTGTCTTTAGATAAAAGGAAAGCTTCAGAAAAGTCACATTGTTGATTTCGATGTGCATTTTTTAAAAGAAAATTTTTCCATTTTAAGTGCTGAAAAAGTTAACGTGCAATTATGCACCATAAAATGTACCTAGATATTTATATTCTCTGTAATGATTAATCCAATAAGCCTAACTATGTTTTTTACCAACCAAAATCATCTAGACCACTCATCTTTCTAAAACTAACCCCACTCACATGTGTCATTTTCTGGTCTAAAGAGATATGGAATGCAGAATGACATTCAAATTTACATAGAAATTAATTGTTAACTATTAAAAAGAGAGTAGACCTCACTGCAGACAGAGAAAATGGCTAGAACAAAGCATGAAAACACTTTGTCGTATGTTAAATCTTTGAGCTAAATTTCAGTTTTTTACTTAAATCAAATTGAAACAAACTTTATATTTTTATAAAATAGAGAGATAAAGAAAAAAATCTATCTTTTTCAGCATAATATTCACACTGATATGGTCACATACATGACAGGATCTGTGTCCTTTCTCTGATAAGTATGGTCCTCAGTATTTCATCTTTTGATACCAGTTTCTGTATCAGGTGTTTTTTTCCCTTGCAAACCCACCCCCCCTCTTTCTCTTGAAATTCTCTTAAATTTTCACAAAAAAAAATTTGATTCCTTTTACACACCAGGTTGCCTATTATTCAGAAATTATAATTTCTACGTGTTTAGATTTCACAAATTTAGATAGCTTGTCTTTTTCTGCTTCTGATTTTGTGCATACTATCTTGTCATTTGGTTAATCAGTTCTCTTCTGACTTGACAAATTTTCTATTTCTCATTTTTTAATGTAAAATGTAAAATGTAAAATGTTTGAGATTCATATACAAATAAATATTCAGTAACATTTTCCCCTAGGAGTAAGCATTCACTCCACAATGAAAGAAGAGTACCATATTCTCAGCAAAAACCCTAGCTCACAAAATGTTTTATCAGGATTACTACTGATGAAAAGAGGAAAAGAAATACATTTATCATCGATTTTTGGTCCTTCTCCTTTGTATTCTCAAAGCTATGGGCACTATATTACACTTGGTACTGAGTGCTACTAAGTACTGGAGATGCACCAAGTGTAGTAGTCTATGTTAAATAAGTACCATTCATTACTTCCTCGAAGACAAGGAATTTAAAATCCATCAATTCCTCACATGTGAGGCAGATTGCAATTTACATGTTAAAGTACCCCTGTGACATGATTTGCATAGGAAAGGCTTCTGGCACAACGAAACAGAGGATTAGTGGGCATGACAAGGGTTCTATCAGCATAGAGAGTACAGACTCTCCTACAACACACATTTCAAACAATGTAATTATATTCATCAAAAATACGTAGAACCTGGTGGGTTTCCCAGCCAGGAATGAAAAAAAGGTCTTGTCTCAAGAGCAGTAAGACTAAAGGAATAAGCACTGGATGAGCCTGTAAGCAGAGTCAGGGACAGGGATCTGCAAACAGGCCTTCCTTACACCACACTCGGGTGGACTCTTGGGTTTGCTTCAAGAGGTAAGATGTAAACACTTACATCTGAGCTAAGCAGCTAGATTTCCTTTTATTGACAGTAAGTGGAAATAGAATGGTATGTTACATCTTATCCTAAGGCACACCTCTACAGCAACCAGAATTTCCTACACTCTCTTCCCCTGCTCCAGTGTGGGGTCCCTCCCACAGGACACAGTCCTCCATGGACTTCTCCAGTGTGTGTCCTTCCCAAGGGCTGCAGTTCTTCACAACCTGCCTTATCATCACTCCCTTCCAGGGTGCATCCCTTCAGGAACGGGCTGCTCCAGTGGGTCCCTCCATGTGGTCACAAGTCCTGCCAGCCAATGTGCTCCAGTGTGGACTCCTCTCTCCACGAGCCCACGGGTCCTGACAGGAACCTACACCAGCACAGGCTTCCCATGAAGGCTCAGCCTCCTTCAGTGTGGGGCCCTGCAGAGGCTGCAGGAGGATCTCTGCTCTGACTGAGCTCCACGGGCTGCAGGGGCACATCCTGACTCACCATGGTCTGCACCAGGGGCTGCAGGGGAACCTCAGCTCCAGCCCCTGGAGCACCTCCTGCCTCTCCTTCTGCACTGGCCTGGGTGTCAGCAGGGCTGCTCCTCTCACATATTTGGCCGTATTTCTGCACTTTTCCCCACCATAGCCTGTTATCCCAGAGGTGCTGCCACCATGGCTGATGGGTTCAGCCTTTGCCAACAGTGGGTCCATCCTGGAGCCAGCTGGCACTGGCTTTGTTGGCTGTAGGAAGAAGCTTCTAGAAACTTCTCATAGAAGCCACCCCTGTAGCCCTCCACTACCAAAACCCTGTTGGCCTAAAAAGCCTTTAGAGGTCAAAGGTTTAAAATTGAAAATTATTTCCAAGGAATTCAACAGCACAATAAGTGCTCTCCTTAAATAAAGCACCACAACAGAGTAAATAAAACCCAAAGCTATAGCCAAGATATCCAAATTACGAGACTTAAGGAGGAGGCTGTGTAAAGTATTCACAAATTCTATCTTTTGCATTATCAAAAGTGGCCTATGTCAGATTTTTTACAGCCATTTTAAAGAGTGATTTCTTGTGTAGTTGATTCAGAATAAAAATCTAATTTTAGATGCTTGTAATGAGCCTTATCAAATGGTTCCCCTCCACTGTCTGTAAAGGCAGCCTTGACAAAATAGTCTCACTGAGTCGAATCTAAGATTTGGAAATATCTCCATTTAACTTACTTCCGATTATTTGAATCATTATATACACGTGATAATGAACACCTGTGGGAAAACATGAGTAACTCAATGCTGCTAGACCAGACCAGTTCTGGAGTGTCACCTGCAAACTCTAGTTTCACCTTTTACTTCTGTAGTCCCTGCTGGATGTAATAGGCTTCCATTCAAACCACAGGGTTAGAAACGTGCTACAGCTGTAGTAAAGGAGTCTCAGTTGTGCCTTGGTAACTCAGCTCAGTGATCTCTACTGGGTCACTCACATTCACAAGAGAGTTACCCTATTACTCCTCTCTGTCAGAGTGAAATGGCTGGTAAACACAGGACTGTGCAGGAGCAGGGAAGACCCTGGACTGTCACACATTTCTTTTGAGGAAAATGTTGCCAGAAAAAAGTAATCTTCAGTCTGCGGGCTACCAGTTTTGAGGAGGCCGAAATTAATTCAGGGTCTTTGTATATTTTCATGCTATGCTGATTGAAAGTTCATTCTGGACTTTGCCTAACCCAGCTTCTGCTGTTTCCCCTCCAGGAGGTTTGAGTATTAAATAGCATTGATTCTTCCTATGGAGATAAAAGACTGCAAATAAATTAACATTTAAAGGAATATGCCCTTGAGAAAACCAAAACACTGAGCTAAAAAACATCAATTTTAAAAGATTTGGCTGAGGTTAGTGTTCTTGATGTCTTAGTATTGTGGCACTGATTGCAATAGTGAAATTCTTTGTGTTCTGCAACGTATTGCCCAAGGCACTAACACTACTAGAATTAGGAAAAAAAGTATCTTTATACACAGGCACCATCCCACTAAAGGCAGGTTATTTCAGTGTTAGGTTCCTGATTTCTCTTTTTTGAAGTGATGCTATATATCCTTGTATAGTGTTATTGTTCTCTTTAACTAGAAAATAATTTTTTTAAAAATTAGTGTAGTTTTCTATTGGACATTTGCAGATGTTTTGCAGCAAACTTTTTTACACCTAAAGATTATGACATTGAATGTGCAAAAGAATTGAGGAAAAGCTTTATATTCATAAAGTTTTATGAATTGTTGTGTACAGGAGACTTTTAACATACTTATTTTTATTTTGCAACAATAAAAGCCTCTTCTGTGTTGCTTTTCCTCTATTTAGAACACAAATTAATTGAGGTCATGATTCTGTTAAGAGAACACAGTCATATTTCTAGCAAAAACACCATGAAAATTTAATCTGTGTCTGAGAGACTTTTGACCTTTCCAACTTGCAGGGTATTTATTATTCCTCTTTTATTTTATGTTGGGAGTCCTCACATTCATCTGTTCTCTTTAAATATTTACATTGTAACTTCTCCGGGTAAAGCACCACATGCTTGGCCTATACATAATTGTCTTTATTTGTGCTGCGGCTCTCCTCAATGATTTTCCATTTTGTCAAGGGGTCTTTCCAAATTGCGAGGGGAAAAAATTCATCTTGAGTACTGTTTCTTAATTACATATTATAAATTATCTTTAATAATTACTTCAATGAAGTATGAAAAGTAAATTATTGAATGCAATTGCTACCTTTCATTTCTAACATATTAGTCTCACCTTCCCAATTTTTCCTCTTGTCCCTGTGTGATCATTCACTTTCCTCTTTCTTCGGAAATAAATCTAAGTCTTCCAACCTCATTTATACTTTATATTTCATATTTTATTTATAATCTTTGTTTCAATTGCCTTTACTGGTAATTTATTCTACTTGTTCATTTATCTTTTTTGAAATACATTAATTCTGCCCAAGTTTCCTAATTTTCCTGGTTTGTTTACTGTCTTGTCATATCATCTAGATTTTAACCCCTTCCTACTGTAAAGACATGTGTCCACGTTCTAAATTTTCTTTTTATTTTTCTCTTGTTTACAACGTTGTATTTTCCTTTTACTGTTTTGCATTTTATGTTTAAGACTTTTCCAAAGCTTACTAAATAACACTGAACAAGAGTCCTGCAGTGTTACAAAAGCGTTAAATTACATTGAGCATGTAGGAGATTATTTGAGCAGATTCTTACCAATAACATTTAAAATACTTAAGGTTCTAGAACAGAACATTGTTGAAGGTCTGATTGCTTAAGTGTACATTTCCCCTTTAAAGCACTGAAATAATATTTACAGTACATACCCATATGTACATAATTACTGTAAATTATTTAATTACTGTAAATAATATTTATAGTACATACACATATCCATGATCCATATTCTAGATTTTTTGAAATGCTGTCCTTATTCAATGAAAAATTATTATATAAGAGTTTTATTTCATTTGTTTTCTCTTACTACGTATTATTTGATTCTCTTCTAGGTTTCCTGGCTGACCCAAGACAGAGTATATTGCAAGCGGTTTTCTGATTAGTTTGTCTAAAAGATTTTTCTTTTCCTTTTTGAGGTCCCATGTGGATATTTTGTGAGAAGTATAAAATAACACCTGAAGAAAATGGTTTGAGTGCAATAAGTGTCTATAGGAATTGTATTTACCTCCTCTGGATTCAGCCCTCTAAAATATAGGCAAGTAATCCTGACTGGTCATTTTTACCCCTTCTTTAATTAAAGTAGAAAAAGCCATGTATTTCCACACAGGGACAGGTGTCCATGCTGGGGACTGATATGTGCTAATGAGGTAAGTAATGCACGGAATCCCTTTCAGGCAAGAGCATTGGTGGCGCTTCCTCAGACTTTGCCTGGCACCATTTTAGGCAATGCTAATTCCCACTTTCTGAAAGAGCTCCTGGGCAATATAAGGGAACTAGAATGCACTAGGGACTACTCACAACAGGTATTTCACATATAGCCACATGACTTTGTTCCCTGTAAAGCCTGTCCTGCTTGGTCAGTCCCAGTGAGTGTTCTGACAAATACAGCCTGGATGTCTAAACTTCAGATCACTTGGGAAAAGTATTATCTCATGGGCACGTTTTGCACTCACACAGAATCCCTTTTCCATGAAAGAAATTGCTAAAGTGACAGCAGGACTTTATTTTAAATGTCTGCATTTTCTTTAATGAAATTTAATGAATGAAAACAGGAGCCGTGGCTCGGATTTGTCATGTCTGGCTGCACTTATTAACTGGCCAGCCAGGCCAGAAGATGAATCTCTGTAGCTAACAGGAAAAGGTGTTCTCAGTTATTTTTAGTGACTGCAATCAACTTCAGCCCACAGACCATAATTTCAAAATATTTCTTATATGGCAGTTTTCTTTCCAATTTTTAATGAATTAACAAAAGAAAAAAAAATTGGATCAAGCACAAGCTCTTCCCTTTGGGGACATTTTAGAGCTGGCTGTAATGTGCTTTCATCATTTAATAATTGGCAATAATATTCAAATGGCAAGAAATCCTCTCCCACTTTCTTGTTTTGTTAAATTGGAGAAAATGTCATTGGCTGTGGAAAGCATATGGATCAAAATTCTTTAGTAGCTTTTTTCTTTGCATTATACTATAGAAAGATGATAATTCACAGCAAAACCTGAAAGATGTGGCAAGACTTATTTCACTTAAATAACAGTAATTCTAGCCTGTCTGTGTACTTTTCCAGGCTCTTATTGCCATGTCTCACTAACAGCTCAAAGATTTTTGGGGTGATTTTTTGCTGATTACAAATGCCACAATACTACATTTCTAAAGGGGAAAGAGGAGGGGGAGGAGGAGTAAGGTGTTGGTGAAAACACATTTTAAGACAAAACTAAATTACACTTCTCATAATACACAAATAAGAAAAACGACACAAAAATTCAGGCAAAGGGCCAGACTTTCAAGGCATTCAATACATAGCAGGTCGACCTGAGAAAAAGCTTTCTGAAAGTTCACTTATTGAGGTGTTGTAGTAGGACATGGCAGATTTGAAGCATTTTGAGACTCTGGGCATTATTTATGCTCACAGTAAGAACATGAGACGTGCCCTAGCAGATCAGAGGCTGACTTGTACTCTCTCTGGCTGTGGCTAACAGAGCTGCTCAGTGACTAATGACAGAAACAGGGTCTATGTGATGAATGATCTCATCTTAGCTAGGTCTTCCTAAATGTCAATGACTGAAGGCACTTCTGATAAGGATGCTGTTCTCTAGGCTCTGTAGCATGAACCAAAGCCCATTTATACAGACAATATCTCAGATATATTGATACAATTGCTTTTAAAGCCAAAATAGTTTGTCCTGCAGCAGTAGAAAAGCAGGTTTCTAAAGAGAAATACGGTATTGGTGTTGGCCGCAGATGCACAAATATCTACATTAGCTGTACTGTTACACAGAAATTACATGATTTTTGTGGCTTTTTCCCTATTTTGACTCACCTTACTAGTTATTATATTGAGCCTGACTTAGCATTTTATAAATGTGAAAGAAATTTTATATAGTTCCAAATTTTAATTATCTTTTTATTTATTCCATTGAAATATTTATAAAAGAAATTCTATGCATTTTTTTAGACAAGGAAGGAAATAAGAATACATTAATTCATCCCAAATTAATTAATGCAATAAAGAAGAGATTCTTCTGGACAATGAGGGAGATTATGAGGTAATTGTCTTTTCAGGCAACTCTTACCAAGCCTTTGACAAAAATAAGATTTATAGAGGGAAGTTAAGGGAGTATCCATGCAAATATGGACATATTGACAATATTATTTTATGCAAAAAGCAAATTTATGCACTCCAACCATAGCTCCCTGTGCTCTTCAAAGGGAGTGACTTTCTTTTCCTTTTACTAGCTCCTCTGGGGTACTTTATGGACCAGTTCTCTTATCTCAAGTGTCTGATCCCAAGACATAAATGAATTTTAGATGCAATTTGTATTCTTTGTGGCTGCTAAAGCAATATTCACTGTTTGTTTTGGTTACCATGGAGATAATTGACTTCCTGTGGTGGCAAGAGTCTTTTTTGGGGTATTAAAGGGGCTTGAATCTAGGGATTCTCTAATTTTCATGCAGTGAAGAAAGTAATTTCATCAAGAAAACCTTCGTAAGATTTCTCTCCCTCATAATTTGAGTCATTGTTGTTATAATCTTGTGAGTATTTGGGTGTTTTTTCTTTCCCACATTCCTTTTGTAGCTCAGCCTGCACACTCCACAATGCTGGCTCAAACCACAGGAAAGCATAGATAGTCTATTTATTAATACTGCACTTTGGTCAGGCACAAGCTCCCAACAGCATATTATCTGATAGAACATCAACAGGCACAAAGATAAAAAAAATTTGATTATAACTTAGCCTTCAAAATGGATTGGTTAGGACTCAGAGACAGATATTTCTGACAAAAATATCCTGTACCGAGGTTGTCAATAAAGAACAAAACCCAAAAGCCACTCAGTTTATATTAGCTATGTCTCTTATAAGGCACTAAAATTTCGACAACTTATACCAAACCTGCACCTTGACAAAATAGTCTCACTGAGTATATAGCAGCTGCATACTAAACAAATAAAAAAGGCATGTTCCAAAACTAAGGATAACCAAAAAAATGCTCAAAAGTACCTTCTAAGGAATTCCAAAAGAGAATATGGTATGAATCTTGAACAAAACCTTGAACCAAATCTTGTGAGCCCTTGAAAAAAGTACATCCAACCATAAAGTATGGCAAGAGACTTTGTGCAACATTCAACTGAGCTTGGGAGCGGTTTTTTTTTTTAGTATTTGTTAAAGGATACTTCAGCAAATCAGCTCTGGCCAAAAAGGTACACAATTGGAATGGTTAGCTTTTGTGAAATTGTTGCATTCACTATCCATCCTTTTCCTTATGCCATTCACAATATTCCTCTCTTCTGAGTTCGAGCACTGTTGCGTTAACTATGAACGAAAACCTTAAATGAGCCAAAAGACAGTGGGACAAATGCTCAGTGTCCTGAGCCTACATATGCCTACTTAGGATTCCTACACTCTTCAGAGCAAGCTGGTGCTGCTCAGCATTACCGTACCAATGGTCAGGATCCAGGAGGGAATGGCAGGATTGAGCTGGTGGCAATCACTGCCCTCCACATCCACGTACACAGCAGTGGTCCTTCCATGTCAGAACAGAATGCAATATGATGTGATGCACCAGCTTACATGCTTCCACAGCACCTCTCTTGAACTTGAGAAGGTACTGCAAGTCCCTGAGGAATAATACCTCTTAAGTCCTCCAGCTGCAATGGTAAGCTTATGCATTTCCCAAGCATGAGGCTTTCACTGAAGACACAATAAAGCTTTTGGACAAATCTTCATTAATAACAAGAATTAAAAGGGGATTTGTCTTGTTTCCACACCAACAGTAGATAAAAGCATATAAACACAGGAGGGATTATAAATAAAATCTACATTAATCCCACGATTAGCTTTCTGTCCTCTAGTCTCCACCTCCTATATTGAGGGTCATGCCCTTTAAAACACAAAATCTGTTACAGTTAACAAAAATACACGCACAATAGTCGTTGTAGTTCTTTTCCAATGCATTAGAGTCTTTAGTCTAGTTTGTTTTGCATCTGGTGTACAACACCAAAATGCTCACAAGTATTCCATGCAGGAGTATACTTTTGCTCCATGAAAATAATGTCTTTTGTTCCTACAGCATTTCACAGCAAGGAAAAAAATATAGAATCAATAATAAAAATGGAAATGTTTGAGAACAAGTAATAGTAAAGCAAAACTTTAGAAATCTCCTTTTAAGTGAACAACACAAAATCAATTTGCCATGACTCTGAGAGTCAGCTGTTCTTGCCCTTGTGACAGAAGAGGAAGAAAAAGGAAAAGAAACAAATTAAAGCAGTACATAAAAGTGTTTTGCTTCTCAAAACTTTGGAGTGTGTTTGAGGTAGAAGGATGCTTAAAGCAAGCTTTCAAATTTTTAGCAATACCATCTCATAATTTCTATTTTAGTGTCTGACATAGCTCTAGCCTTCAGGTGTATCAGTCATTTATTTCTTCTTTTTTGTACGTGAAGTTTGTTTTTTAGGTAGTCTGTAACCTGACAACCACTACTGCTTTGCAGTTTCCCCACCTCCTGTGTTTAGGATTTATCCATCTAATCTGTTATTGTTTACTAAGATTCCTTTTTTCTGCTCATCAAAATCTGAATGCAAATAACAACCCAAGATTTAAACTGGACGATATCTAGGCAATATTAAAATACTTAGACTGTACAAGAGGATTTATCATACTAGAGCAACATAATGGATTCTTTTTCAAAAAATAGCAATGCAGTCTTCAGCAATCATGAAAAAGCAATTTTTAAGCAACTGTCTCAAGGTTTCTGGGCTGCCTTTGTGTTCAGCTGAAATTTCTATTAATCTTTCCTTAAATTAACTGCACTGAAGCACAGGAATTCTTTCACAAAATGTTCATTCCTCTGCAATATTTCAAAAGGAACAGCCTAATACAATGTAGCTGTGAGAGATATGATGAGGAGACAGAAATAGGAGTGCTTAATTTGGATTTCCTAAAAGAAATACTTAAATACAACTTCTTTTCTAGCACTGCAAATGCAGTTACTCTAAGAGGCATTTAAGATATTATGATGGGGTTTTTTCCCACATCTGCCCTGATACTGCATTTAGAAATAGTGAATAGAAAAATCCTTTTTTCCTACTATAAGGTCAAGTTACATCAAGTTCTTTCTAGTAAAACAAGATCTTTAGCATTCTATTGGAATGTTAATACATCTAAACCTCTGAGACTCAATACTGTGATATTTCATGATTTATTGCAGATGAAACTCCTGTTCAGCTTCAGCAGCACTTTAAAACATAAGATTTTACTAAGTAGAAAAATATTTTCCAACTAAAATAAGCATCTGAAAAGATTCAGTCTAATGTCACTGAGTTTCAAAACTTGTGGTCTAAGAATCCAATGTGCAGAGAGTGTTCACAGTATCAGCTCTTTCCCACACAGATGTGGCAAACATGAACTTGCATCACAGTATGATTCAAGAGCATAGTAGAAATTTTATGGCTGCAAATTAAGTACCAAACAAAAGAAATTGTTAGTCTCTAACCCTTTTTTCAATCCTGCCCACATTATATTTATTCATCATCTTCTCTGAACTGTGAACATAAAAATCAGGTTTTGAAACTGCAAGCAGAATTCCAAAAATCCAGTCCTAGGGGATACTTTTTTTTTTTTTAAACCAAATAAAATATGTGCATAATTTTTGCACCAAAAGATTAAATTCCTCTTCCAACAATTGTAAGGCTGGAGACTGGTAAAGGACTAAACTGGACACAGTAGCAGGTGTTGGCTCTCCTGAGTTTGTTAACATTGAGGGTTAATAACCAAGGGTGGCAAATCCTTTAAAAAAACCAAGGGTGGAAAATACTTTAAAAACACATAGTCATTCAAAATTCAAGATTTCCAGTTCTATCACTGAAATATTTTGAAGAGAAACATCTCTAAAATAATAATAAAAAAAATAATTTAAAAAAAAAAGTTAGGCTTACAATAAAAACACAGTGAACTGGACACTTTTCTCATGAACATTAATACTACATCTTTGTGGATTTTGGAAAACTAGTGACTTTTTTCCTAAAGTAAACCTAATTTGTTAACAACCTTAAGTACACATCACTTTGCAAAATTACCTAGTTAAGGTCTGCTACTTTTCTCACTCTATCTCATTAAAATCTTTATTAAGTCATTATAGACATTGGAATAAAATCTTTAAGATTGCTTGAAAGTGACTTGTACTCTAGCGTGCTGTATTTCCACACAGAGCTGTGGTAAAGTACCCACTATGGAATAAAATCTTTGAAGTCAATTATATGTTGGGGCTTTTAGCATCAGGATTTTATATTTAGTTTTAAATCTACTTCTGAAATAGATACTGTCAGACACAAATACCAAAATCATGCTTTCCCTGTTTTCCTCTCCATGCATTCAAATAATACTGAGCACTAGAACAGGCAATTCTCTCTTAGCCATAAGTAACTTGTTTAAGGGACAGTATCTTACAAGCGCACAAGGCTATAAATGTGAGCTTCACGCCATTGAAGAGGGGCCTCAGCTTCTCAGAGTGGAAGGTCAGGCAACATCAGGCCATAAAATAGTGACATTATAATATATAGAAAAGCTATTTTACAGAAGGTAATTTTTAGAGGTTTCAAAAATTTATTAGCTACCATTCTCCTCTCCTTGCATATCCTGTGATCTGGAGGGCATGGTAAAGAAGCCAACCTGACTCAAAGTAGAAGGGCATGAAAAATAGCAATAATAAAAAAAGAAATGAGCTGAAATATTTCTAAAACTTTCTTCCTTTTTTTTTTTATTCTTTCAAATATACAGCATAAGCAACACGTATAATCATATAGTTTGGTCTGTAGGATTTATGGCATGTGATAATAGAGTAATAAGAGCAAATAAATAAGAGTTGATAAAAATAGCTGCAACCATTAGAGCCAAGCTATGCATAACAGCTTAGGAACTTTCTCCCTTTTTCTCTTACCTCAAATTTTAAGCTATCAAAATTATGTTACTATATGCTAAACCTCTGATAAACATAGATTAAATAACATTAGTTATATGCTTTTATATACAGATTTATGTTTTATTATTATTAAACTCCTATGTACTTCAATTAACCAGAAGGACACAAGGAATTGGCTGAACAAATATTTACGAAGATCCACAATGTGACTTCTTCAGGACGTGGGATTTAGCTCTAAACTCATAACTATTGAATGCCATTTGTATTTGAGTCCTTATGTATGTATCCCCAAATCAAATTTATCATGCATGAGTCCCTTTAGTCTTCTTTTGTACATCGTTCTTGTGTTTCAGAAATTTGAAATAACATTCTCCAAAATAAAAAATTTGCTATTGTCCAACTTCACCTCTAAACGCAAATGAGATTTTTGAGTTGGCAGCGCAAACCCTACACTGCACTACTGGGAATATCACCTTGAGCAGAGACTCCTGAGCTGATGCCAGTCCAAACCAACGAGTGCTCACGTTAATGAAGAGTGTATGGAGCCTTGAAATTGGAAAGACTTCTCTTTTTGCCCGCCAGTTTCCACAACTAAGCTGATACATTCACACAGAGTACCACTACTCAGTGTTAATATTTGTGCTACATATGAAACACCTGGAATCTGGTTTTCTTTGACCAAAAGATACCTTCTTTCAATTTCACTTGATATCTGTAGCTATTAGAATTTCTTCTATAGTTTTCAAGATGGAGAACATAGAGGTCAGGGTGATAGCAATCTAGTAATATCCATTTCCATTGTCAGTAAAGGAAGATTATTTCACCAATTCAAAGCAGATTAGAAGTATTTCATTCTTCTAATGGAATCAGCAGTGAACAATAAACATTTATTGCATCATTTTTCAGTTAAGGGCATTTGTGGCAGACATATGTCCAGGGTGACATTTTACTACATTACCCACAAAAAAATTACTTATCTCCTCAGTTCCCTGACAAATTATCAACAAACACAAAACCAAGGTAGAAGTTCTTATAGGCAAAACCCCATGAATTTTGCCAATCTGAGAAACCCCCCAGAGAAGTGGATGTCCCATCCCTGGAACTGTCCAAGGCCAGGTCAGTCCTGCCCTGAGCAACCTGGTCTAGTGAATGGCATCCCTGCCTGTGGCAGCAGTGTTGGAACTAGATGATCTTTAAGGTCCCTTCCAAATCAAGCCATTCTACAGTTCTATGATTCCTTTAGGTAGTCTCAACCATATCTAGCTTTGTAACAAATGAAGCAGGGGAAAAACCTGAAAAATATAACGTGGTCTCACATCAAAAGGGTACACAGAAAGAGAGGCAGATTTAATATTGCTTAGGGACCTTAAATAATGCATTTGATAATTTAAGTGCTCAGCTTTGCAGCGCTAATATTCTGGTAGTTTAATAACATAAAAAATGCAAAAAACAGCACTGTATGAGCTGAATTTCAAATCCATGATCTCCATTTTTTAGCAGAATCAAATTGAAAGTAAGGTCTATTTTCCACTACAGAGAAATGCACAGACCACTCAGAGGAGCCATCAGGAGAGGGGGAATCTTTAGCTCCACAGTGTAGTTCTTTGCCCCTCGAGCTAATGGACTAACCACAGATGCTGCCCCACACAGCCATTCTTGGTTTGGCACACATTTCTGAAGGGGAGGAAGAACACATTTGGTGTGCTTTCACACAACTTCAGTGGGATTTCACAGAAATTGTCTGACAGCACAACAATGTAAATAATTTAGAGAGGAAAGTAGCTTTAAAAACTTATTTACTGTTCACACAAGTAAAAACTACATATACACTTTTCAGTCAGACAAAACTAAAGTCAGTGGGATACAACCTGACAGAGAAATTCATTAATGACGCACTGTAGGGAAATAATTGAAGAGATCTGCTCATGGGATGCTCAAGACTGATGCATAAAATGTGATTTTTCACTGGTCTTTCTCAATAACCCTTTGTTAAGAGCTCACCCTTAATCATGATTAAAAATATTTGTATTTATAGTGGTTATTTACCCTAAAAACAACTTAAGACTAATGTACTCTGTTCAGATAAAGCTTTTCATGAGACTAAAGCTTTTAAATATGTCTGCATATTTCCTTACTGAGCAATGTGGTTTTATTCCTGAAAAAAAAAAAAGATAATCTTTCAAACGCCATTAATATGTTTTATTACACTGCTTTTTCACACACAGTTTAAATGAATGTTAGTTGCACATAATGTCCAAAATATTTGGAAGCATACTTGTGCTTCAGTTTCTTTATTTATTTAGGTGAAAAATTCTAAACAAACTGACAAGAACATAATTAAGATTTCTTCACTTTTTAAGACATGGCACGATTTTTAAACATGTTAGTTAGTTGCAATTCATTCAAAGAAAAAAATTCACAAATGTCTCCAGTATAATTCCATGAAGAGTGACCATCTGCTTGCTGTCATTTTTTTTAATAAAGTCTATATAATGTTTGTTGCCAAAATAAAATGCATCACCAAGCCTCAAACCAGCTGGCTTAACATGTTGCTCAGAAATTTTCCTGTGTGCACTGTCCATCTTTTCAGGTTTTTTGAAGCATCTTGGGCAGAGCACTTATGGACTGATGCTGCACCCCACTACTATAATGGATCCTCAGGACTTTCTGAAGCTGTTTTGCAGGACTGGCCTGAGGCCTCAAAGCATTTACAAACATACACGCACCAAAATTTGGGATACGAATAATTTCTTAGTATATTTCTTACTACGAAATTTTTGGCATGAAGAATTGACACTTCAAAATTGTTCAGATAAGAAAAATATTGGGAAAGCTGTATGAAGATAGCTGATTTAGATTGTTGGAAAGTAAAAACTAGTTAACTTAGCCATGTATACATGCTAGCTAAAGACTGATAGCAGGGATTAATCAATCTTTCTCATATTAAAAACCACAAGCCTTTAAATGAATAATAAATGATTTCTTTAGCTAGGAACACAGGAGAGCAACTTGAATTTCTGAATTTGTTCTCAGACAAGTGACGGTTGGTACACAAGACCTTACTAAAGATCTCTTTTCTATATTCTTTTGCCATGTACTGGAAAATTCTTCCACACACCTAGAAATACAACAAAACTCGAAATATACTTAGACTCTATTATATAAACTTTATTATATAGTTTCAACACATTTGCCTAACACTGGCAGTAAGCTAAACACAGACTCTGGGGTATTCCCTTGGGTTTCTAGATGCTGGACCAGAAGAGAGTAGATATTCTGTTTCTTTTGATCCAAATATCCTAGCCTCAGTTGTCTACCGGATATGCTAGAAAATTTTGAAAAGCACTTAACAGTTAAGTTTGGGCAACTGAAAAGTCCCTAATGAGACAAAGTAGTGGAATTTAGCTTACAGGTTGAGAAGACCAGTTAGCTGTCTATCACCAGAGATATGAACATGTGAACTAGCTGAATTATACTATAATCAGTGAAAATTTATGGCTTCATTCAACGACACATAGATAAGGACCAGTGTCATTTAAGCTTCTCTATGATTTTTTTCCTGGCCTTTTGGAAGGATACATGTCAACTCTAGATTTTACACCATATCAGTCACCCAACCTCAAAGATGGAGGTGTTTATCCTGTTCTCATCAGTACAGTCAGAGTCTGGAGAACCACCCAGATGACAAAATGCACACAAACTGCTATAGGTTAAACTTGTGTGTCAAAAGACAGCTACAGATTGAAGCCTTTCACCAGAAAAACCCATTAGAGTTAAGCACAGCTAGACATATATTATTAGTGGAAACCATGGTCCTAAGAACAGGAAGTTTTAGTCCTCTTTGTGACCTACATGCCTTCACTTGTGGAGATTATGTATGAAGTGCTTTGGTTCCACTGTGTGAGGAGTACTCTTTCCTCCCGCTACAGAAGATCTCAGCATACTGACATCTAGTCCTTTCACCCTTTGACACTAAGAATAGAGACTAGCTCGGTCAGTGTAAGCGTAAATGCTCCTTTTCACAAAGGATCATCTTTCTTTGCAGTATTTTAAAGTCAGGAAATGCAGTTTGCAGAAGGCCTAGTGAAGTGGAAAATCCATTTCTATAGGTTCTGTAGAATGAAATACAGTTATAAAAAAATTCCTCTATGAAGTTAAGAAATTTAGCAAGAAATTAGATTCTTTCTGTTCAAGTCTATAGAATTTAATAGAGAATTACATCCTTGCTATAGAGAGGCTTACAGTTCCGGGAGAAAGGTGATTATTCTCTATTTAATTCTACATATCTTCTTCTATAAAGGTAATTTCAGATTCATTCAACTGTTATGCTTCTTCTGCCACCTTGGAAATTATCACACTTTCATGAATTTGGCATAGTTCCATCAATAGAACCAGAAACATGAAATTTTTATTCCTAATATAAATGTGCAATACTGTACTGTTTCATAACTTTCCACTTGATAATTCATATGTAGTATCTTCTGTTGGATAAAAACTGTAATTTTTAACTTATATTTAGAGAAAGGGATAAAATTATTTGGAAAAAATCATGCTGAAGCTCCAGTATTTCAGTTTGAAGTATTGCTACTCAGTATCTTACTTTATTCAGCCAAGTAACAGTTCATTTTAGCTACAACTTAGCCTTCCAGAGTACATGAGGCATGTAATCTCTTACACAGTAAATGAAATATTTGAATTATTTTTGTCTTACAGGTTGTTGTGGTTTAAGTCCAGCTGCCAACTAAGCATCACTCGTTCACTTCTCTACCTCTAGAAGAGTATCAGAAAAGCAAGAAATCTCATAGGTTCAGATAAAGACAGTTTAATAGGTAAAGCAAAGCTGCATGCACAAACAAAACAAGGAATCCATTCGCTATATCCCATGTGCAGGCAGTGCTCAGCCATTTTCAGGAAAGCAAGTCTCTGTGACATGTAATGGAGATGTGGAAAGATAATCGCCACAAATGTCCCCCTCTCCTTCCCCCAGCTTATATGCTGAGCATGATGTGATATGGTCTGGAATAACCCTTTGGTCAGTTGGGATCAGGTGTCCTGGCTGTGTCCACTCCCAACACCTTGTTCACCCCCAGCCTTCTCAATGGTGGGATAGGGTAAGAGGCAGAAAATGCCTTGGCTCTGAGTAAGCTCTGCTCAGCTAAAACATCTCCATCTCTACCAACACTGTTTTCAGAACAAATCCAAAGCATAGCTCTATGCTAACTACAAAGAAAACTAGTTCTATCCCATTCAAAACCAGCACAGAGGTAAAATAATATTTAATCTGTAAATGCATATGGATCACAAGATCATTAGTACAGAAGCCTTCCCTCTTTATGTCATGGTGAAATGTTGTGTTGGGTTTACATGGCAAATTTTTGCTAGCAGGGTCCCCCAAGGTGGCTTCTGTGAGAAGTTGATTAAATCTTCCCCTTTGATCTGAAGAGAGTCAATGCCAGCTGACTCAAAAATGAACCCCCAAGCCTATCAATAATGGTGGTAACACCTGAGATAACAGAGTTAAGAGCAGGAAACTACAGGGAAACTGCTGCCAGAGAATGCATGAGAGAAACAGCCCTGCAGACACCCAGGTCATTGAAGAAAGATGGAGTGGAGGTGAACCAGGCTCCAGTGGAGCAATTCCCCCACATCCTGTGGGGAAGATCATAGTGAAAAAGGCTGTGCCCATGAAGCCCAAAGAAGTTTGGGCTAGAACAGATATCTACCTACAGTCTGTAGGGGACCCCGCCCTGGAGCACGTGGGTGCCAGAAGTTGGCTATGACCTCGTGGGAAGTCCACCCTGAAGCAGGATTCTGGAAGAACCTGTGACTCTGTAAGAGACTCATCCTGGAGCAGCTTGTTCCTGAAGGACTACACCCTTTTGGGTTTGTGAACCCAATGGAGCAATTTGTGAACTACAGCCTGTAGGAATGATTTGTGTTGGAGAGATTCATGGAGGACTTTCTCCCATGAAAGGGATCCCACACTGGAACAGGGGATGAGTGTGAGGAGTCCTCCTGCTGAGGATGAAGGAACAGCAGAGACAATGTGCAATGAACTGGCTTCAACCACATTCCCCATCCCCCTGAGACTCTGAAGGTAAGGAGGTAGAGAATTCGGAAGTGAATTTGAGACAGGGAAGAAGGGAGGGGTGAGGAGAAAAGGATTTATTCTCATTAACCTACTCCAGTTTTGAATTGATCTAATTGATTTGAATTAAACTAATTTCCCCAAGTAAAGTCTGTTTGCCTATTATGGTGATTGGTGAGTGATCTCTCCCTGTTCTTATCTCAACCCACAAGCTTTTCATCATATTTTCTCTCCCCTGTCCAGCTGAGGAGAGCAGTTCTGGGGGGCACTCACTGTCCAGCCAAGGTCGACCCACCAGAAATGCCATGGATATAGAAGCACATAAACAATAGGTGAAAATTCCCTCTACATTTTTTTCCTTACACAGTGACTTTTTTTAAGACCTATACATTTTGTTAAGTGAAATGCACTACAAAGGGGCAGGGAAATTGCATTTAGACAATTGTTAATATTTTTCACTAACATTATGTAATTCTTATATATATTATATATATATTATATAACAAAAATATTCACATATAACTTCTGTGTATTCCAAAATCAGGCTATCCCAGTATAAGTTACTAAATATATTCTGCTTTCTGTAACTCTAAAAACATTCAAAACATTCAAAATAAAGATGCCAATGGCCCTGGATTTCTACACAGTTTTACCTGATTAGACAGTGATTGTAAAACAAGAGTGGAAATGTCTGTCAAACAAGACAAAAGCTATGCAAACAAATGTATACAAATAGTAAAATGCAGTTATGTAATTTAATATTAAGTATTTCTGCTTAGGAAATTCATCCCTGATCTAATGACCTTAGATTTTCTTGTTGAGAAAAAACAAATGTGCATGGTAAGGTTTACATCAGGCATTTGACCTAATTAGGAAGGGAATGCATCCACTCGTTATAAAGATCTTTGGCAACTGGTTCACCAATACTGTAGAGATCAGCCTCCAGGCAGATTAATAACACTCTCTGTGTTTTTTTGTGTTGTAGTAGTGTTGTTGTAGTGATTGTAGCAAAAAGAAAAAAAACAGGCATAACCAAATATCCTTTTTTTGCACTTATATCCCTAAAAATATTTTATGAGGAATCCAGAAAATCTGATGATTTGCATGATGAAGCACTGCTTTGTATTAATGTAAAGGAGATTCTGTAAAGCTGCTGCTGGGTAGCCCCAGTGAGCTGTATGCTGTTAACTACGATTTTTCTGCCAGTGTTTAGGAAATTGCACTCCTAATGAATTAATAGACGGACATGCTCTGTAGTTTCTTGAGCTAATATTTCAGACCCTGCCATATCAAATTCAATTTGGATAGCAATTAATAATAGCTTTCTGTAAAGTTAGCTCCGATTTTAATAATACTCACTTCTCCTAGAGATGGTTGATTTCTTCACAAATTGGTGTCCAATAATTTAAACAGATTTGTTGTTATACCTATATGTAAAAGTTTTGTAAAACTACAGTACATTTAGTTCTATATTCCACTCTTTTCTCAGGTCATATGTGATACACACATCGTTCCAGTGCTCTATTCCTTTTTTTTTTCTTTAGGTTTCAAATTTTTCACGTCAGGTGAATCCAAGGTAACTATATAATTGTCCCTGGGGATACATCCTGTGTAGATACTTGTAAGCAAAAATGTCTGTTAAAGTTTTCTTAAGATTGTAATGGAGTCACTGAGTGTTAAAACTTCACCAAACTTGTGCCAAGTTAAAATTTAAGGTGCTACTTGAAATCTAAAATCTGAGTACAGATTTTGATATTTCCAAGACACTTTGTGGTTTAAAAAACACAGCCCTAAAGGTTTTTAAATTGCATCGTTTCGGTTTGTAACTTTAAAATTTCCTATACTAAAAAATTTATATACTGCAAGAGATTCAGAATAATTGATCAAAAGAGAGTACTGCTAATACCATAACCTCCAAAAAGTTGTTTGCTGTAGATGGTAAGGAATGAAAACAAATTTTAAAAAAAAAATCAGAATAATTAAAAATAGTACTAAAGTTAAAATTTAAAATACAGCAGTACAGAGTTCTCCAGTACTATACAAGGAAAACAAAGCAAAACTAAATAATGAAAAATTTAAAAAAAAAAAATATATTTTCCTTAAAAAAAAAATTTATGAATTCACTTTTGCCTTAACATAAATGGCACAGAAAGGCTGGAAAAAATCCATGCTTTCTACATAGCTGATAGAAAATTTAATGTTGTCAGAAGAAAGAAATTAAAGAAATATAGGGGAGAAAAAAAGTAGCCTGGTCATGCCAGCTGCAGTCAAAATTCTTGTAAGAAAAACTAGGTATAGAAGATGAATAAGTTTCACTGTTGCCTATCTTGTCTATATGTGACATTTTTCTTCAAGCAGTAATTGTCTGTAACAATATGTGTGTGCATGTGTACACTTCTACCAAAAACAAAACAAAACAAAACAAAAACAAAAACAAAAACAAAAAAAAAAAAAAAAAAAAAAAAAAGAGAGAGAGAGAAAGAAAAAGAAAAAGGCTTCCTTTATGAAAAAAGCAGCATTTTTTTATTTCTGAAAGATTAAACATGTCAGGAAATCCAGAAGCTAGTTCTGCTGCTAAGTGCTAGAGTTTCACTTTACTAAGACACAGATGAAGAGAAAAATGCTAGTGCTCATGGGGAGATGATACATTTCCTACTTAAAATATTTACTTCAGAGAAATTCACATTGGCATGAATTTTAAATAAGTGCTGGGAAGCCAGTGCCTTCATAAAGTTGGGATTTTGTCTTTAGGTTCACATTCGGGTGAAACAAAATTTCGTATAAATAAAAAATATTTCATTTTGCTTCCATTCAATAAACCTGAGGAATTATTTTCAGAACAGCCTTAAAGGATACAGTGTGTGTCAGCATTTTAATGGAGTATATTTTTTTTTTGCCCCAGACATTACATCTTGAATATGTCCTCATGTCCTGCACCACTCATAATTGAGATGGCAAAATCTCAGCGTGAATGTTTATCATGAACAGATTTTCCTATTTCAGTACAGAGCTTTTTTTTTCATTTGGTAGTGATATTCTCTGTTATCAGTCAGAGCTTTTAAACCAAGCCCATCAGACAATTATAGGATTTTTCTTCCACAGCTTTTTCATCTGCAGTCTCTGCATGAAGTTTTGTTTGATATATCCTGCTTCTTTATATTAATACTGTACTCTGTGGTGTTTAAAATTTCATTCTCCTCTAGTATTAAAACACTCTGACTTCTGATATGGTTCTTTGTGCCCACAAGTATGCTGAAACTCCCAAAAAGAGGGACTCCAGGACTGGAAATGAATTTTTTTAAAAAATCCAACAGATACACAGTTTTCATGTTAGGTTACTAATTCAAGGAAAAAGGAAGAAGTTTTTTGAGGAAAATAACGTAACAATTATTGCCTGACACAGAAATAAAGGAGAATAAACAGTCCTGCTGAGTCACTGGATAGTCGCTCTGTATTCTCTGATTTTGACACAATTTCTCACTGTGTGGAAAAAAAAAGGTAGTCTCCAAACAATATAACAAAAATAATATCCACTATTTAATTTTCTGAAACCTGGGAGAAATTAGAATATTTTTAACTACGTCCTAGAGAAAAAAAATCAATTCAGCAATTTCAATTATCTTTAATTTTCATTGTAACATTCTGTTATTGTGTCAATTTTATGGTGTCTTTGTTTAAGCTTTTTAACATGAATAAGAATCATATGTGGACATATGTGATATTTAATGAATAAATTAAATCTGAGTTGAGTTATCTGTCCTACCTTTGTTTTCAAATTATTATTCAGCCCAGTAAGAGGATAGGGTGTGTGTTTCTTATTTGCAGTAAGTATTTGAGAAGTGAGCCTTAATTTAGAATAGCTTCATTTGCATTGAAATCTTATTATCGCTATTAAAAAAGTTAAAATAAACCAAGAGTGAGGCTTTGGCAACTGAAAATGATGAATCTCCATGAATAATTTACATAGGTTTTGTTTATACTAATTAAACCTCTCCTTTTTCTCTATTTTGTCCGATTACACAAATGCAGAGATTCAGAGACAACAAAAACTAAAGGAGAGGATATGGAACAGATTTGTTGAATAATGTTTGGCAGGTAAGTAGAGTTCAAGGTTATCTTTTTAGCAAATGTTACCACTCAGCTGTGAATTAGTTTTGGGGACCCATCACAGATGGAAAGACTGAATTAGGACTGCGAGAAACAGTATCAGAGAGAGCAGGGCAGAACACCATCTTTATGTATTCTGGGATTCATATGGTGGGAGGCCTGAGAGGAAACAGGGCAGAGAGTTACATCTGTACATACAATTTTCTTTTAAATTGGACTGGCATAATTCAGGCTATTCTGTGCCATATATATTACACCTTTAATTAGATTTCTTTGGTTTAAAAGCAAAATAGTGAAGCAAATCAAAATTAATACCTAATTTCTTTTTGAATTAAATTTCACAATATATATCATAGGCACATGGAGCAGCAAGATGTGGATGCTTCTCCTATTTTTGCCAAAATGCTGCATCAAGAATGGAGGGCATGTGAAATAAACAGCTGATTTCTAGACACTAATTTTAGCTGCAAATACCTGATCTCAAGTTGCATGTGCAGGCTATATTCATAATAGTTTTCCAATAGGAAAAAAAAAGAAAAAAGTTGCCATTGTTTGCAACTGCAGAACCCCCCTAAAAATAAAAATTACCATGATGACTCAAAACTCAGTGCATCACATAATTAAAGTCTAAGTATATTCTATTTTTAGGTATTTACATTTGAAAGTCACATTTCATTAACGTTTTTAAGGTACTAAAATGTATTTTTTTTTTGAACTCTTGTGTGATAGTTAAGTCTGGACACTCAAATTTGTTTTTCAGTAGTAACAAAACCTTAAAAGCATCTTTTTATTGTGGGTTACAAGTTTATATAGAACAAATGGGTGAAGCTGCTTTTGAATGTCCAAAGCAAGCTTCTGGGGCATTTCCATTCCTCCTTTTATCTTCTGTCACAGATATTAGAATAAAAAAAATACCAAGAGGACCCAGTGCCTTATAAGTCTAAACCCAAATGAGAGAAGTGAAGTCTAAAACAATTCTTCCAATTTCAGCTTTCCCTCTGGCTTTATTCTTGCTACTCCAGGAATATTAAAAAGAAATGGAATGTTTTTAATGGACTGTCAGCAGTATTGTTTTCATTAACAAAAGGAAACTCAATCAACTGCTCTGCCAAACCTCTCTGTCTCTTATTTGATGGACATGATAAATGGCACCAAACATTGTCAGAGTCTGCTAAAGTAAATTAAAATTATAGGTGTTCAAAATCTTTTAGGACTAAGCCTAATGTAATTTTGATCATATTTCTTCCTGAAAGAAAAATAATAGTAAAAAGTAAGCAAGAAACACAATAAAAGTTTAGAGATAAAAGAAATTAATGAAAACATTCTATCATTAAATTTGCTTTCCAAGGCAGGGGCACAGATTGACTGAATCCAAAACATGTCTATTTATACATGACAGCCAGCACTAGTAAGAAAAGATTAAAAATGGTAACTCACAATAGCCCTACAGAAATAAGTTTTTAAAAACTGACATGATAGAAAAATGTGTATAGTGAATGTTTTAAAATACCCCAAAGTTTATCAAGCTTTTAATCAGTCATGTTTAAACAGTAATATTCTGCCTAGGATTACTGTCAATCCCAGTATAAAAGGAGAAAATGCAAAGCCTTTTTTAGAGGACAAGAGTTTGGTATTTACAGATACAGAGTTAAACAGCAGTAATCGTTCTATTTGTGCCAGAAATAGTTGAACTAGTTGAAATATTCTTTTATATATATATATATATATAATATAATGTGTAGAAAGGCAAATTCCATTGAATCTTTCAAATCATGAATTTATTCTTCACTCAGCCAAAAGTTAAACCCCCTGGGTTCAATGTATTCACTCCTGGGCCTCTTTAAATTTTAAGTCTGTCCTGCTGCCCCACTTCACTTTTTAAAAAGTAAACATCCTTAGAGGTTTCAGTGTTTGTGTTATATTACCTGAATTTGCAGGCAGCATAATCCAGATTGTAAAAAACCCAAACCACTGTCACTGAAGAAGTGGTATTTTCACATAAAAGTTCCAGTGACAGAAATTTAAGTTTCAGAAAATGATTTTGCATGGTTGCTGTTCTTGGCAGCGAGGCAAAAGTGCTGGCCAAGTGGCACATCCTGGAAGTGGCTCATATACCAAACAAAGCACTGACACAATGTGCAGGATTATATTTTGCTTAGGACCAAGGGCTGGAAGCAGCTTTATAATAAGTCTTCTGGAAGTGTGATTTACCACTATTATATTTATTGTTGGTGGTCATGTGGGCCAGCACTGGATAATATTGAAGACATTTATGAAATATTCTTTACCTTTCTGGCTCTATTTTATGCCAGTAGTTCAGACAATTTACAACTGCTGTTCTGTGTAGAACTGCACTGTGAAATGAAGCTTATTGCTAGAGCTCCAGGTCTCATGTCTCCTCCTATGTAGTATGTATCTTTTTAATTTGTGGTGCTGCTGACACAGTACACTTGGTTAGGGACTAGTGTTGAAGATAACTCTGTAGGATAAAATGCTGGCTCTCTTAGTCATGTTGTTATATAAATTCTGCCATGTGTACATGCCAAGAGAGAACTTGAGAGATGTAAAATGTAGCTTGATGCAAGTAGAAATGCCTTTATTTTAGTGCAGTTGCACAAGGAAATACCCTTTGGAGACTTTGACCCATGGCAGTCATGAAAGTAATATAGCAGGATGATAAGGGAGGGTTATATATCCTCTCTTAGGGATCATGGAACAAATAATTCTTTTGTTTTATGCTAAGACTAAGGCCCTTGTAGTAAAGAGAGCAGTGCCACAGCTGGACAGAAATGCAGGTTTTTCAATGTCTGTTCTAGTGAAGTAAACAAAGTCATTTTGAAAACTAGGGAGGAGGGTTTAGGACTAAAAGAGGTGTGTATTTTAACACAGACATAATATAGATTATTCTACAGCATGCTCTTTAGAGACAGAAGAGATCAATTATAGCTAAATTGAGATGTGATAGAAGGAGATTTAGTGATATAAGGAAGCTTAAATTAATCCCTCCTAAGGTAATATCGACAAATGTTACTCGCTGGTGTAATCAGTCTAGTGCTTTCAGCAGCCTGTGACATGGGCAAGAGTACTGCCTCGTGTGAAAGGAAGGAAATGCTTCATCAGCAACCAAAACCAGTTCACTGGATTGTCAAAACCTTGAAAAAACTCCCTGATTATAAAACCCTAAACGCAGCCTTAAGGATTGAATTTTTGCTGTCTCATCAGATTGCTCTTGGACTCAGCACCTTGCTTTCACTCCAGGCCAAACCAGTGGCCAGCCAAGGCTCAACACCTCCCAGTGAGACTCTCTCCTTGGAGACAGGGCACAGGGTAGAGCTGCTGAAAGTTGAGCCCACCTAGACCCACAACCATGCCTAGGGAACTGCCTGGGTAGCCCAAACAATGACAGAATCAGCCCTCTTGGCTTCCATCAGCACTCTCTGCAAGCCCCTTGCACAGGGCATGTTTATCCTCTTAGCACTACACCTCAGCAGCCCCTAGCCTCTAGAGTTCCATTCCCTCATCCTCCTTGGACTTGGAGCAGAAAGACAGGAGCAGTCTTTTATATTCCTGTCCCCTCTTTCTCTACTGGCCCAGGTTTGCTGTGGAGAAGAGGAAAAAGACAGCTGCAGATTCCCAGTGGGCTGTCACTTCTACATTGTGGGACAGGTGGCAGCTGCTGGCAAACCCAGCCCACCCCCAAGAGTTCCTTCATCATCTGTGCTTCTGCCCAGATATCTCTATCTGAGGCCTAAGACTTAGAAAACTAAAACAAAACTTCCGTTTTTCCAGAGGGAAAAGAAATAATGTAAGCTGTGTATACTATTCTATGTGAAGGAGCATTCTGCTTTTCACACACACCATGATTAAACACTTGTTCTTATACTGCTGTGGTTCATTTCCTTATGTGATCTTCAAAGGTGAAACCCAAAGTCCCCCTCCAGCCCTCTAAATTCAATACAATTCTGCATCCTTTGATGGTACTCCACATAAAGGACTTTGGATATCTGGGACTTTAATTTGGTGTGATCCTAATCAGAATCATGCTAGAGCAAACCAAAGGGCTGTGTAGTCCCTTGCAGTGGCTCAAGCCTTCATGGCTCTCGGCAGATTTCTCTTCTATTTGAAGTCTTCCCTTGAACACGTTCACTGTCTAGATAACCTGGCAGGATGTCACTGAAACCTCTCTGTCTACAGAATAAACAGCACCTTAATGAGACTGGATACTTTTTGAGAGAGGAGACAGAAAAAATGCAAAAGCTCTACATGGTGGAACATCAGATATTGCCCAAAAAACATCTGAAACTGCATAATGGAAGTTGCTAATACAGCTTTGGGTTGGATTGAGGGAAGGGGAGAGACAAAGGACATGCTGGTCACAGACTTGAGAGAGATTTAAAATTAGAAAAATCTTGTTAAATACTAACCTCAGAGGGCTGTGGGTAGAACCTGACATACTTTGGAAAGCTGAAACAGCATTTTCTCAAAGGAAACAATAAAGCTCATATGCTGCTAGCTTACAACCTCAGACAGGGAAAGAAATAATTTTAAAAATCTATTTTACCAATTAAGAACTGTATTGGAGCTATGAAATATGAACCAAAAGAAATTTGTGAGTTCCTTGAAGGTTTCTTTTAACACCTTTATACTTGCAAAAAATAGGTCTCTGAAGATAAAAGGTCAGATTGTGAAGGCTAATATGTCTGGTTACTCAGCAGAATAAAAGGCCAGATTGGACTGTCCTTTTGAAGCTAAGGAAATTCAAAAGTGATTTTAAAAATATGCCAGCAGGAAAAACTTCAGGAGTTTTCCAAATCCCTTGTGACTTTTCTTTTTATATTTTCACAAAATACTCAGTAGCACGGATACCTTGGAGGATAAATTTGCCTTTCTGTTGTGATGGAGGCAAATTTTACACATTCCTATAATTCATAAGCACATTATAAAATGTAGATATGGATCCACTCTTCTGTTTGTCTAGCAGAGTATTTTCCATTACTACAGACTCAAGAAATATAAATTGAGTTTCTGCATAGATGTTTGTTGAGACGTGCTTCAAATTTGGAAAATGCAGTGAATTAGATAAAAGCAGTGAATTAGAAGAATGAGGGTAGAGAAGAAACTGGATAATGCATGGCTAAACTCAGTTTGAAGGTGGGATTAATTTATTTTATTTGGAGAGACCAAAATTACTGACTGAAATAAAGAACTGAATTTATTGCTTTTGAATATTGCAGTATCTTGGTTCCTATAAAGAAACACATTAAGTCGATCTTGAACTCAAAGAAGCACCAAAACTGTGCCAACAAATCTCCCACAGAGAAAGGCTTTGCCTTAGCAGTCAAGTTCAAGCAGATTCCAGACTGGAGGTGTGAGCTTGCATGGTGGGCACCCACCTATCAGCTGCTTGACGTCTGACAGAGCCATCGGATGGAAGCTGTGCTTACTCATCTTGCTCTTTTCTCCTGCCTCCTGAATTCTACCTTAAGATCTTGCTGCTTATCTTCAACACACTTTTTAACTACATTGGGGATCTTGCCAGGGATTTTGGATTTTCCAGATTCTGGATCAGCTTTCCCTGGTCATGTTATAAGGATCTAGATCCAACCCCTGACTGTCACTGGGTCTCAGCAGTTAAATATGATTTCTCACACCCAGACACACATACACACTCTGATCTTACATATGCCATGATTAATCCTGCATTTGAGATATGCAGCAGAACTATTTTATTTGGATTGGAAAGTCACTAGTGTAATGTTTAAATACTCCACAACACGCTAATGGTAAGACCAGTTCTAACTTTGTTTATAGGGCAGAAATATTACAATGGAATCACAGAATAACACGGAATAGCTGAGGCTGGAAGGGACCTCTGGAGACCAACTGGTCCAGCTTCTATGCTCAAGCAAGGCCTCTTAGAGAAGACTGCCTAGGACTGTGTCAAGGTGGCTTTTGACTGTTTCCAAGGATACTCCACAATCTCCCTGGACTACCTGTGCTAGTGATCAACATCACAATTTAAAAAAAAAAAAAAAAAAAAAAGTATTTTCTGTTGTTCTGACAGAGCTTTCAGTGTTTCAATTTTGGGCCTCTTGCCTCTGGTTCTGTCACTGGAAAAGAGCTTGGTTCTGTCCTCCTTGTGGAGTGCCCTCATGTATCTGAATACACTGATAAGATTCCCCTGATCATAGAATCACAGAATATCCTGAGTTGTAAGGGACTCACAAGTATCAAGTTCAGCTCATGCTCTTGCACAGGATAACCCCAAAAGTCATGCCATGTGCCTGAGAGCATCATCCAAATGCTTCTTGAACTCTGTCTGTCTTGGTGCTGTGATCACTTCACTGGAGAGTCTTTGGGGAGCCCAACTGCCCTCCAGGGGTAGAATCTTTTTCTAGTATCCAACCTAAACCTCCCTTGACACAGCTTCATCCCATTCCCTCATGTCACTGTCATCACAGAGCAGAGACCAGTTCCTGCCCCTCCTCTTCCCCTCACAAGGGAGTTGTAACTGCAATGAGGTCTCCGCTTCAGTCCTCAGTTTCCTCTTCTCCAGGCTGAACAGACCAAGTGAGGTCAGCCCTAGTTTATCTCTATAACCTTCATTCAGACTCCCAGACTAACCAGAGCTGAACAGAGGAAAAGGATCACCTCCCCTCTCTTGCTGATGATGCTCCTTTCATGCAACCCAGAATACTGGCACCCTTCATTACTGCAGGATCACGCTGCTGGGTCATGTTCAACATGGTGTTCCCCAGGACCCATAGGTCCTGTTCTGCAAAGAAGTTTCTACAAGGGAAGTTATAGAGAAGCAGAAGAGCACAGTAAAGGTAAAAGTGTAAAGTAAAGATAAAGTAAAGTAAAGATGAGGAGGGACTAGCATACATTGGTGCCTGGGGTTGTTCCTCCTCTGTTGCACGATGTTGCTCTTTCCTCTGAGCATCTTATGGGAGAGATTATGGATAACCTCATAGTGGAATTCCTTCACCAGCATCCTCTCTGCGGGCCTGTAAAGTGATATTTGACTACAGCTGTCCCCATGGCACATCATATATTGCTATATAATCTTTATATGTTTGTGTTGACCACTTCAAAATTATCTTAGAAAATGAATCTTATTTCATTGTTGTATGAGTTTAAAATATCATATTAGATTGGCAAAGATTGAAAGATTAACTGCGTTTGCTCTAAAGAAAGCATCTCTTTCATATCTTTAAAAAACAATTTATTACTGTTTAGAGTTCTGCACTGATTGCTCTTTAAATACTTCTAACCTTAATAAAAATATCTCTGGCGTAATCCTAATAAATGTTTTATCAACTTATGAACTTCACAGAACAGATGATTTTGAGACTGATGTGCATAAAATTCAACTAGTGAAAAATTATCTGTAATACATAAAAATAAATTACTTTGGTGGGGACTTGTCAAAAACTTGTTTGGCTTGCAAGAGGTCTTATCCAAATAAAAACTACTTAAAAGAAGGGAATTTTAATACAGAAATTTCCATACATTTTATTTTGCATATCCTCCACATTAATTTTTTACAAATTCTATCCAAATATATTGAGATTTATGTAATTTTCAGTAATATAATAGTAGAGCAATCTTCGTGAGAAGTAAAATCAGATGTTTTCCTCTCCAGAGAACTGATCTTATTACAAGGCTACAAATACAAGTTTCTTCCTTTTTGTGTCCCTAAAGTACATGCCTTTCTATGACATTCCTTTATATGCAGTAGTGATGGAAAATTATTTGGAAATCACAGAATTATAAAACAATTCAGATTTGAAAATCTTCCAAGAGACATTTCCAACAGCTTTTCCAGTCACATTTGCAGTGCTCAACAGACCTCACATTGAAGAATATTATTCAGCTTATCCAGCCAGAATTCCCTTTGCTGCAGTCTGTGTCTATTGCCTCTTGTCCTTTACTGTGCTCTTCTGCTTCTCTATAACTGCCCTTTTAGAAACTAAAGGCAGCAATTGGATTCATACTTAACATTCACTTCTCCAGGCTAAGCAAACAAATCTTCCTGTGGCTCTTTCTGTATACAAAGTCACTAGGTGACCTAGGCAGGCATCTCAGTAACTCTGGAATGGATCCTTTCCAGTTTTCTACCACGGAGCTCAAAGTTGGACAAAATGCTCTGAACCTCAGAAGGCTGGAGTACATGGAAACAATCCCTTCCTTGGTTTGCTGGCTATCCTCTTGCTAATGCGTCGTCTATCCTTCATCTCCAGGACACCTCGCTGCTGATTTGTATTCTACTTGTTCACAAAGACTGCACCTCCTCCACCAGTGCTACTCCACAGAGCTGCTGCCTGTCCACTCAGGCTCAGGGTACATGGGCTTATGCCATCCCAGGAGAAGGACTTTAATTCGCTTTTCCCAAGTGTGCCAAGGTTCCTGCTTGCCCATTCCTCCAGGCTGTGGAGGAATCACAGTCCTGCCCTCCAGAGTATCGACTGCTTTACCTTATCTGGTGTCACCTGAAAAGCTGACATGCTTTCTGCCCCATTGCCCAAGCCATTGATGAAGACATTAAGCACTGCTGAGGAGATCACTAGTGTCTCAGCTGTATAGAAAGCTCACAGAGGTAAAGCGGAGGATGGTTAACTGCTGCTTTCTGAAGTATTCAGACACAGCAATAATAGATGCCATAGGGAATACCCATGCGGAAAGTAATAATTCAGTCTTCAGAATGACATTTGAATAGTGTGCAGCAAATAGGGCCTGGGGCCACACATCAAATTCTATGGATAAAAGAAAAAAACTAGCATCTGCTCAATCCTGGAGCATTATCTAGCTTTTCTGCTGAAAGGAGCAGGGGTTTAGTGAAAAATCTCAGTGATCATGTGATCAGGAAAAAATAATCACTGGTCATTTACTGATGGGGACAAGGGAATTCAGTCCAATGTTTCTTATTTTATAAAGGCTTTTCATTTTAATCTTAAATGTATGCATGTAATTGGAATGGATGAAGAGGCTGTATCTTGAAGCACAGTATTGCCACTATGATTCTATGAAATTACTGCTCCAAACAGTCTTCACCTGGTTGATCACTTCTACAACATCATAAGAGGAGGAGATTGAGTTACACTGGGGAATAAGAGAAAGAGGAATATGGCAGAAGAGAACTAGCTACCCTCACTTTCACATTTCATGGAGAAATTGAGTGAACTATAATATGTTAAGCTACAGCAGTTATTAATATATAGTCATCTTTTTCAAGATTTGTATACAGCTGTTACCGTCAGCATATTCTTCATTTTGTATGTTGTCTGTCTAGGGATTTGGACAAAATTTTAGATCTGCATCTGTCTTTAATCACAGTTTTTACTGAAAACAGTACTAAATGTACCTTTGGTTATTGTACAGATATCTGGATATTGAAATGGACTGCTGATATTGCACATAGACAATTCAAATGTTTATTTGTACTGTCTGCCAAGGGACACTGTGTGAAGGAAGCCATGTTTAAGACACTTTAAATAATTCCTTTTAAAACAGTCTTTGTGTTAGTGTCCTGCACACACAAATGTGTGCATGCAAGCTCTAGGCTGAAACTGGAATCCAAATAAACTCTTGTGATTTTATTACACCTAATTATTATTTTACTTTATAACTATTTCCAAATCTTAGCTGAAAAGGAGCACCAAGTTGTACTGCACAGGTGTAAAACTCCAGCCTTGTAATGATCTCTAATGCATGTTGCATAGCTTACAATTTTCCTCCAGAAGTCAGGTACCAAATAGTTATTAAAGAACTGCACTTGATAAGGGAAATGCACAAATCTGAGATGTGTTCAGATGCTGAAAAATACATGATTGCTCTTAGCTGAGTAAAAATATGATTTATATTCTTTACAATTTCTTCTGAAAGAGAAAATCCACTACCTTACATGAAAAAATAGGAGCTGCAAACTTCCTGCTTGTTTTCTTTTCAGGCAGATCAAGGTTTTTCTCTTTTACAAGAAAATATAAAGGGCACAATAAAGAACGTCAAAAGAAAATTCGTTCAATTTGAAAGGTGCTGAAACAATTAAGTGGAATGTCACTATTATAATGAGGCAATCATGTATGAACAACTATAGCTTTTATTAATGATCTGCAGAAGCCTTATATTTGCAGCCAGCTCGGATGGACATTTTACCCCTGAAACTTTGCATATCTCTTTTTAAATCGTGCTGTAACTTGCTCTGAAATTTAATTTTCACTTGAGCAGGAGAAAAATCATTATGCCAGTGACAAATATATTAATAAAATCTTTGAAGAATCATGATGTTACTTGAACAGCTGCAATGACTTCTTTTACTGTGCAGTCCCCAGTCTGGGGGACTTCAATTCTGTTCTCTTTTGTATGAGAAGAAGTGCATTTCTTTTCACTGGACATCATAATTGCCAAAATAGGTGGCTATGGCTTCATAAAAGTGTCAAATTTATAAATAGGTTTTTCCAGCTATCATATATATCTAGATATATGGGGGGTTTTCTTACTACTACAGTGCATTTCCAGGAGAGTGTTAGTGTTAAATAGTGCATTTTAAACAACTGGAAACCAGAAATTCTAGTAGCAGGTTTTTAATCTCTTTCAAAAGACAATATTTTACTGCTGACTAAAAGATAATAGTGGGGAGATGCTCAGTGCTGCTAGCAAGGGACACTTAGCCTTATAAAAGTAAATGTCATACTTTGAGGTGATATCCTGAATGAGTGGGAAACACACCTTTTTTCATTAAAGAAATTAAATGCCCGTAGAATTTTTTTTCTTTGCTGACATGTAATCAGGCTCAGTGCTTCACAGATCTCCTTGCTCTATGCTTTATTAGCTGACCTGTGTGCCTCTGCCGTGTTAAGGTTAATAGAATGTGCCTCTAGCTGACCTGCTGACTAAAGCCACTGTTTGGGACAGCCCCTTGATGATGGCCAACAAAGTGGCTCTGCCCCAAAGAGACTGCTCAAAACATGGAAATGAATTCTAAAGTTTCAGCTGTACAGTTGGTTTCAAAACCAGCTGCATAAAGCATCTCATAAAAGTTTACTTTTTCTCTTGTTACTCTGCTGCACAGCACCAAGGTGGGGTGACCTGACTTAAAAAAAACCTGACCTAAAAGATGCAGAAATCCTTGGCTAGCTTCTCTGCATCCAGGGATGTAGAATGCCAAAGTTCAAGAAAATTGTGGGTGAACAGATTCCTACATGATGACCAAGTGAAATGTATAGGATATAATATGGGAAAGAATTTCCCAAAATTACTCTGGAAGGGGTTTATATTTTTCTTTTCAATCTTTAACTAAGCATATTATTTATCACATAAGTGGTTTCATGTCAAGTAGGCAGAGGAATTATGTGAGCTCTAGTGATTAAACACAGAGATGTTAAAACCTTGTCATAGCCTTGTGTTTGTCTCTGGGGCTGTCACTGTAGGAGGTGCCAGCTACTGAGGCCTGTCAAAATCCATTAAATGTGATCTGCTGCTTAATGCCCTGATCTGATGACAGGACAGGGAATCTGACAATGCAAGAGGAGCAGGTAAACAAAAGAGTGCTCATAAAAAGACTCCCACTGAAGTGGAGAGAAGTACATTTTCACTACCAGTTTCTGAAAATCATTTTTAAACAAAAACCTGCAAAATTTTGGAGAAGGAGTGGTTCATAACTGGAGAAGAGACACTGATGAGATTCTTTTTTTTTTCCAGGAAACAAAGAGGAAATACCTGTCTCATTCAAGCTAAGCAAGCACTGCTCTTCTGCTGATCAGAAGAATATAAGGATTTTCTGTAGTTAGGAAGGTCCTAGCACTCCAGACCATGAAAGTTGTGGAAAATAATATCTCCAAGGGCAGAAGTGGAACTAGAAGGCAGGAGACCACAGGGGACAAACACAGCACCAAACTAGCATTCTCTGCTGCAGTATGCAAACAAGAGGAAAACACAGCTTTTCCCAGTAATTCTTCTGTGTTAATTACTCACACCACTGCACAAAAAGAATTTGAGGCATAGCTTTCTGTTTTCCTGTTCATTCACTTGCATTCAGATGTTCATAGGCAGAAAAAGAATGGAAAATTACACAATGCCAGAGCCCTGGTGACTTGCCTGTCCCTGTTGGCACCCCCAACCCTGCCCATGACTCAGGACCCTATTTCAGCCTGCAGGGTCAAAGCCATGGCAGAGCACTGTACGGGGAGGTTTTCCACAGTCTTAATGAACCTTCACTAGTGAGATCAGTGAAAAGAAGTTTTCCTGATTTGCAGAGATTTGTCGTTTGACTGAGAAAAGCATTACACTAGACTTTATTTGTGAAAAGCAAACAACACATTAAAAATTCATTGGATATACCCAAGCATGATAAGATGGGACATACTTAGATTTGAACCTGACTGATACTGGTATTGTACAGAACATTTGCTCAGTGGCTAAAGTATGAAGGGTTTTCAGTATCCACAAAAAATTGTGCATCCTGCATTTTTTCTCAGGCTTCTTTTTTTTTTTTTTGTTATCTTGTCATAAAACATGCTAGTTTTAGAACTGCTACACTTATTTTGATACTTACAGGACTATTATACCTGTGCTAGTTCCTGAATTAATAAACGTATGCCCAAATGCACTAGAATGTCAAAACCCTAGAAAATTTGTCTGTCAGGAACATATGTTTATGCTGAGAACATAAAAACATGAGATACATATTTTACATAGGTCTGAAAAGAATCTCCTACATCATGAATCAAGGCTTTTACTTTTTCAAGCAACCACACACATGACTTTATAAATTTCTCAGGTTCCACATTAGAAACTGCAATCTTAATCGCATTACTACTACTGGATGTCTGTTCAAAATGTCATTTCTGTAAAGGTTAGGAAACCTTCCCTAATTTGCAGCTTAACTGTGTTTACACAGTTAATTTCTGTGCCAGGCTTGTCCTTTAATTTAACTAGTCTTGCCTTCCCATTTTTGCAATGCACTTTCAGAAACAGGTAACATTGCCTAACAGCTTTCATCTTACTGGGCTAAAGAAAACCAGACTTCTTTGGAAGGGTTTGTCTTATCAGTTTTTATCCTAACACCTTATGTCTGAACCAGCTGCAGGGTTTTTTTATTGCAAATGACCAGAATAATTTGCTGTGTTCTAGATAATAACTTAACACATCATAAAAAAGTATAAATCACTGATGAATGATATTCTGTTTTGGTAATACTGTACTTTGCCCTTTTAGAAGATGCATGGCTCCCCTCTCATTAGGTAGAGGTGTGTTTCTCTTTATGGTAGTTTGAGTGCTGACTTCAGTGAGGCCAATACTTTAGCTCTACTTTTCAGCAGATTTAGGAGCCATGGATGCATCTCGACATTTTGTGAGCAAAATAAATCCCTTTAATTATAACAAAATGTTAAAGCTCCACAAATGTTCTATGGATATTACACTACTGGGAAATGAGGCAATACTTTTTGAAAAAATTCAACCAAATATTTAAACTGAAGAAGAGATTAACAGGGGAATAATGCTGTTCCTTTGATAAATGTGGAGTACATTTACAGTCCTTCCTTCCCACTGTCTCCAGACATTGGAAGAGCGATCTGTTTTTAATGACAGTTCCTTCTTTGATCAGCATATGTATCTTCTAAGGATGCAGTTTGGACAAAGAAAGTGTATGACTACACAAGTGGCTCAGGTAATAATTAATGGTTTACAGCATTGATCTAGACTGAATCAAAAGTGACTTTCATTTGCTGTATAACAAGTTCAAGTTCATCTTGCATCCAACCCAGTATTTCCAGTTGTTGCATTTTAAATACCAGTCAGTAGCATCTCAGCAGAACAGTTGCACCTCCAGTACAGCAAGAACCTTTCTCCTGTTTTACTAAGAGGCTGCTGGCATGAGTAATAAAGAATTTTCCTGAGACACAGACTCCAGGATTTGATGAAATTTCGCAATATATCCTGATGGCATCCTGTTGCATGTCTTTTCTTCAGTAACCTCAATATCAAATTTAATTATGTAGGTTGAGCTTTTTAGACTTGTCTCAGGATATAAAATTAATTCCCATAAATCTCATGCTCTGCGCATTCTGGTCTGTGCAGAGGTTAGTGAACAACTGTCCCCCTGCCTTGCTGTTCAAGAGGGCTTTCAAAAGGGCTGCAGTCTTAGGCATAAATATTATTGAAAGACTGACAGACTTCTGAAAAACTAATTTTCCCCTCCTCTTATCAAGGATTTGTAGACAAGCAGGCACCTAGAAACTGCTGTTTAAAAGCTGAACTGTGCAGGCTAATGCTTCTAAATGGAATTGGCTGCCTTAGGTATATTTATTTGTTATTTTGCCTATTTCTATCCATGTTCATTCTCTCACCTCTCTTCCCCTAGAGTCTAAGTGAACAGTTATTCACTTTCAATTGGTTGAAAAGGAAACCAGCAGAGAAGACGAAAGCTCACCTTCGAGAGGCATTAAGAGGAATTGCATTGCTCAAGTTTTTTGTAGACTACTAAGCCAGTTCTTCACTGTTGAAGACTTGGCACTCAAAAACTCATCAAGAGATGGGCAGTGTCTTGCCAGTGTTAATCTGAGAGTTAACTGTCACAGACACAGAGTGGGGATGGGACTTTGGGGCAATTGTTATCACAATTTTATGGCATTTTTGGGTCCTTCATACGTTCAATCTTTTGAGACTAGTATAATTGTCCAATTATCCACAAGAATATATACTCGATGGCAGTTTCACTAAGAAATACAGAAGGCATTGTGGAATAACATAGAATGCATATCCAATATCCTCAGCAGTGCATTTTAGTAGCATCTTGTAAACAACAGACTTAACACTGCACTTATATGTAACGTGAATGATTTGTCAGCAAAGTGATAGTCTGTTTAAAATATGAAACATTGAGGTTATAGTTACATAAATTGAACTGCCCAGCATTTTCCCAATGGGAAATTTTATTTGATGGAGAACGATTTTTGTAGATAATAATTCTTAAATTGCAGGTATTCACAGTTTAGTTTCCAAAGTGGTGGAATTTATGATCAAAACAGGAAAGCATTTTAGCCACAAGAACAGTTGGTAGCCTGAAGTTTTGAGAATGAGTTGAGAGATCAGTATGAAGATGATCCTCTATGGGATTCAGGTGAATTTAATCTGTAGACTTTTCATTGTTACATGAGTGGCCTGATCACACATTTCGACTACTCTGGATGTATCTTTCCTTTTAGAGGGTTCCACTTTGTAATAAAAATGCTTTGAGGGAGAAAAAAAGAGATTAATTTCATCACTGCTTTTGGGTACAGGAGATGAAAGATCAGATACTTGTTCTGAAGGATATTTATTTATACATATAGCAAATAGCAGCTCCAATAAGAGATACTAGAAAACCCTTCAATTTTCTCAAATGCTTAGTAACCTGGTGGGCTAGACATTCATCTGGAATTTCAGCACTGAAGTTTCAATTGCTGGGCTTAATCCCTTGGAATAAGAACTTTCCTATCTTAGGAGAACACACAAATATGAATGCATGACAATCCTCATACTTCATGGTCTTAGCAACAACATCACGTGTACTGGGAAATATCACAAAGCATAAAAAACCTGCAGCATTTTGCAAGTCCTCACTCTGGCATTTGACCCCACAGTACATACCCATAGCAGGGTAGAATGCACCACCTTCTCAGTGGCGTCATCCTTTGGTTGTATCAAGTGATCTTCAAGCAATCTCCTTTCTCCAGTGGTATACCAACTGTAACCAACAGCTCTCAGGGCATATTCTATAGCGATAAAGAAGATAACTGTTTTGCCACTACTAGAGGAATTCTCCTCTCATTCAATCCTTCAAATATGTGCTGTCTAATATGCATATGATCTCCAATATTGTCAAATGCATTACCCATCTACAGCACAAACTCATGAACTACTGGATAGAAGCTCTACAGACAGATTTAGGATAACTGGGGACTAAAAGATGTGATGAAAAACTATTTTCATCCCTTTCCATATTAGGAGGGATCTATGCTCTTAGTAAGAAGTAAAGCACAGTTTTGTCAGCTAGTTTTTCATAAGATGAGTGTTTTTTATTTTTACTTTAAGATAATCTCAAAGTGCCAAAAAATATTTACACTTCTAACAGAAATAAAAAATTTGCACATGCCTAAAGCCATTTAATCTGAGTCATGTCTGTTTTCTTCTTCTTTCTGCTTTTATCCTACTATTTATTGTTGTTTTTCTTGCCAATGGATAGACATAAATGCTGTTGCAGGAACAATTGGAAAACAGGAACATATATTTATGTAAACCAGTATTGATTCAACTTAAAAAAAAAAAAAAAAAAAAAAAGAGAGAGAGAAAAAAGACAAAGAAACCAAGGCTTTCAATGCTGTTCTGAAAATCATTATGACCACAGATGCTTATGTGCAAAGAATACCTGACTTATTCCTTAACTTTGCTATGAATTTACAGAGTTAAAATTGTTGTACATAGTTAAAAGTCTGTGCCCAATATTCATCATTAGATGTAGATCCTTGTGTTGCATTCTTTTGCTCTCTGAACAGTGATGGCTGTTTTGTTTGTTTATGCAGCTCTGTGCTCTATAGCTGACAGCTCCACATTTGGGAACATCTGAAAAAGAGGTCACATGACCTTTCCAAACATGGGAAAACTCTGTTCTTCTCAAGATGACCTGAAATGTTCTAATTATTGGTTATTCCCTCTAGTTGGTGATGCAGCCAATAAGCACGTAAAGTTCAGTGAACCCACAAGTGTACAGCTGTTATCTTTGACTTGTGGCCAAAATAAAAATTGGAACAAAATTTACCCAGACAAGTATAAAGCCTCCTGTTTAAAGTAGCTATTTTCTAAGCCAAATAATCAGACTGAAACTAAGGAAGAGTGAACCCTTTTTCTAGAAACACTGATTCAAACCAGGGTCAACATTCTCCGAGATGAGATGTTAACACAGATTACTGACTTGACTGCACAAGTCTCCCAAAGAACACCCAAGTCTCAAATCTGTGTGCAGTCTAACCTCGTAACCCAATTGTTCCCATTTCATCATATATGTCATCTTTTCCTGTAGACTGGAAGTCGATTTTATTTGTCTCCTGCATAATCAAGGTGAAGGTTGAAAGACAGATTGATAGGTCAGCTGGAGTAAGCTTTGACACACACCAGTGATATCTGCTCTGATGCAGAAGTTTGGAGCAGCCAGAAATGAGAAAGCAATAATTCCCTACTCTTTTCAACATTAATGTTTCTTAGGAAATTTCCATCATTAACTAATCTGGGTGTTCTTACATGGGGTCAAAAATGTACAATAGAGATCATACAGCAGGAGTTGCATGTATCTCCTCCTCCTACTGCTGCTTATCCAGACACCTCTATCTGATCTGCCCTTCAGATCAATTCTGTACTACCTCAGACTATAGGGAAAGGAGAAAATGTAATCAGAAATAAAGTTTCACAATGCTTTTCATAGCTGTGCTTGCTTGTGTTGTACAGCAGGCAGATATAAAAAGCTGATTCCTGAACATATGTAAGTCACATCCTTAGTAAGCCAGAGGAGAAAGGTCTTTCCACTACAGTAAGTGTGTGTATCAACTCATCCGAATGGGTATTTGATTTCTGTTGAACTGTATCATGAGTTGCAAATCAGCTTCTACTTTCCAGGTAGTATAGCCTGCCTGACTGATAACAAGGCTTAATTAATGTGCATCTGAAAAGCTCCTTTCCATCTCTTTATTTTGAGACAAGGCACATTTGTACAGGGAATGATGCAGGTCTTACTAGCAGATGTAATCCTATCCAGAATTCCCCCTGCACCACCTGTTTGTGACAATAACAGAAATGCAGCAGTGCACTGAGATAACACTTTTTTGGAGCAGAAAACACCTTGTTACATTGGCTGCAAAACCAATTGTAACTAAAACTTCTGATAGCAAATTTGATAATAGTTCGCATTTTAGGTTCAAGGCTTCGTAATGTCATCTGCAACAGTTTTCAGAAGTCTGTTGAATAAATGAATGGATGTTCTCACTGTACACCTTAAAAACCAGTGGCTGCATTCTTTCAAATGACGAGTTTAAATGTAAAGTGCTTTTAAAAGGACGTTTTTTGTATTGGTCGGAAATTGGATTTTTCATCAAACAAAAGAGAATGTTTTTCAAGGTAATGCTTGATAGACTGACAAATAACTGGCAACCAGTCAGTGGCTGGACAATTATGTCTATAAAGGCAACATTGGAGTCAAAAGTTTCCATAAGCAGCAGGCCATCAAAACATTTCATTGCAATTTTTGTGCATGTGAGGGAGAAAAATGCTAGCAAAATACATCCCCTCCTAAACTTTTTCCTGTCTCTAAGTAGCCAACAATGTCTTAGGCAAGAAATGGATTTTATCTTGTCTTTTTCCTTTCAATAAATATTTATTTGAATATAAGCAATCTTTCTACTTCATTGAGTTCTTACTAAGGTATCTCCCCACTCTGTTACCAGAGAAAAAAAATTACTGGATAGAGTAATATATAAGTACTCATATTCAAACTGCAGGTAGTGAAGTGGTCCTATTTCTCCTCAATATTCCAGGTATTAAATTTATATTTCCTATGGGACAGCTCAATTGCTTGTCTCAGGTTTTGAGGTGGGTTTCTTTCCCTCCTTCCAGTGGGTTGTGTTGACTGTCTTATCTATTTCATGTTTTACTTGTGATATTTGAAGTACATTTTTCCTAGAAGACAAAGGGATATGAAAGCTATTACTAGAAGGCAAATAAAATGGATTAATCTCTACGTGATAAAGCACTCAGATTTCAAGATAAAAACAGAATTACCATAGAATGTTATGAGAGATGCACACACACTACATGGAGGGAGGAAAGAATATCACACCAAATTATATATATTTAAATAAATTTGCTACACAAGAAATCTGTTCCTTATAAAGTACACATTACAAGGGAAAAGTGTCATAGTCGAGACGGTCACTGCACTCAGAGTACTTCAGTAAAAACTTCAGGGGGCTTCAAGCATCATGACTTTGTTATGCAAAACGACTTTCATACCTTTTCTATGTACCAATCCCATGTGCAGCTCCACCAGCTCTGGCTCTTTCTCTCCTTCTTCTCTCTTCCTTCTGCAGTCCCAGCTCGCTGCTTCCTGTCCCTTGCACGGCCGCCTGTCTCTGTCTGTCCCTCGTACAGTGGCTCACCTGATCTATCCCTTGACCAGCCTCCTATCCCCTTGTCCTCACAGCACAGCCAGCAAACTCTCTCTTCTTCACAGCATGGCCAACCACACTCCAACTAACTCCACCTGACTCACTCACTCTTTATCACACCCTTAGCCTTGAGGGCAAGGCTGTTTCCACTCTTCGGTGATTAACACAGGTGCAAGATATCAGGGGTAAGATTTCCATTAGCTCTATCTCAGTCTTCCCACAGAAAAGCATACCAATAGATTATTTACAGATCAGTTACAAGTAAGAGTCTTGTATTTTTGACTATCCAAGCTGATTTGTGTTTATTTCTCCTCAGATCCTTCTGTGCATTTCTGGTGCTCTTTCTTCTGCAGGAGGAGCGGGACAGAGTCAAATGCTTGGATTAGGGAATGAAAGAGTCTCTTGCTTCTTCATCAGACGTCAGTTACTTGTGGGAAGGATATCCAGATGGGGAAGCTTGGTCTATTGCCCAGAAACCCTGCCTGTGCATGACATGAGTGAGAGTTTGACAGCCACAGAAAATATCAAGTTGCAGCTCAGGTGGGTATGTGGCACAGTCCCACCTGATGAACCATTCAAATCTTTCTGGTTTCTTCAGAGCTGATAAATATTTTTAATGTTTTGAGAGAGACGGAAAGGGATGTCCATCAGGCAGAGTGACAGGGCACTTAAACATTACCTGGACGAAATGCTGGAGAGGAAATACTAGTGAAAGGAGACAAAGAAAGCATGATCTTAGGAATTTCATGTAACATGATAGGTGCCATAGAGGAAAAGTAATGTGTGGATAGCTCTCGCTGAGGAGATGGCAGATGAGAATGCTTTGAGTTTGTTAGAAAGTCTAAAGAAAGGGTTGGGTGAGGACAATACCAAATATTTGTGTGAAAGAGAAGGAGTGAGTATGTGTGTGTGAATAATCAAAGTCATCCATTGAGTGCTCAGTAAGGAGCCAGGCTGTTTGAATGGCTGTAGGATAAAAGCTGCCATGATGTTGAGTACAAGGAGGAAAGGGGGAGAGGCAGGAAGCAGATGATGTTTGTGAAGGATGGTGGAGGGATGCTTTGCAAGATCAGAAATGGCATGGGACAGTTACAAATCAGAAAAGTAGGCTGAGGTGGTATCTGGAATTGAAATGAGTGGAGGATTTATGGAGGTTTGTTTTCATTCAGATACCTGGTGATTTGCAGGGCCAGAAGGTGGGACTGAGCAGTGTCCATGGAGTGAGTGTGCTCAGCAGGGGTAGGCTGTGTTTTGTGGCCACTGGGAGCCTTGCTACCAGCACACTTAGCCCTCTGAGCACTAGAGAAGGAGATTTACTGATGAGAGCCAAACAAGCCATACCACCATTAGCTAAAAAAGTTTAAACAGTGTTTGCTATAGTCTGAGTGGGAAAGCGATTTTAAACATTTAATGTCCTAGATTTGCAGTTTTCCTCTGCACTGGTGCATCACAGAGCATCAGTAAGATTCCTGACTTCACACTGTAAAATATAAAACAGTAGAACTGCAGGGTATAGACTTACAAAGCTTGTGATGGAAATAAAAAGTACTATAAACAGACTGAGGTGTCAGTGAGCTATAAACTATGGCAACATCAGGATTGTTGGTTATATAGTTGTTCTGTTAATCAGTTAAATTGTTGTCTTGTTTAAACTATAGACAGGTAAATTATTCTCTGTTTAGGAGGAAAAAATATATAAATTCGTTAGAAGGATGCCTATCATCATTTATCATCTGAACAGAGGGACAAGGTCTACTGTACTTGGGATATGAGCATGAAAAGATCGTGTTAGATTTATGAGTCTGCTTGAGAAAGTCTCTCTCCTATTTCCTGTCCTGTAGAGCCCCCTATCTATGGGCTTGTTCTGTGCAACTTGACTAATTTTGGGGATGTCTTGAAAACTCATTTCGTTTCCCCATATACAGTGAGATTTTCCTTGCTAAAAACAATGTTCTCTCTTTCTTATACAATGACTTGTTAAGATTTCTTTGTTTTGCTCTTAAATAAAATGTTTCCTTTGAACCTTGTAGAACTGTAGTTTGTAAGTTGATGCTGTTGCCATGCCACATGAAGGAAATTAAAATATATAGAACATAGTGCAACAGGTCCTTCTGGATATTTAGGCACTCACATTAATTGATGCTAGTTAGTGCTCACTGCTACCGTTCTGTAAGATTAGAATGATTTTTAATGAAGCCCAAAATCAATGTCTGCTGGTCATGACATAGAGTGAGTCCATTCCTCCTACATGTGACAGCTTCAAATTCTTAGCAAATCAGATGCCAGCAAATGTGGCAAAAATTTGCGTAAAGAAAAACACCATCAAAGAACTTCAGGAGAAAATTTCTCTCCTGGCTGAAATGAAAAAGTGATATTTTCTCTTTCCTATTTATATTTTTAAGTGTGTGCATGGAAAAGTGAACTTCTACAAAATAAATTACTGGCATAGTGAGTGATCATAGTGGTTTTTTCCTTTCTTTTCTGCTTCAAATTTGCCTACGCTGAAGCCAAAAATGCTGTGCAGCTCCTGTAAGCTGCTAGCTCTGCTACAACAAAATGTAGTAATAACAACACAAAGTTTAAAGCTTGCAGAAGTTTGTGCAGACCTCAGGCAAGCAACAAGGAGACGTAACCCTGCTGGCTCCCATCTGCCCTCATGACACTGCTAGCAGGATCCAGCTTCACTAATGTTAAAGCAGCCTGTGCTACATCAGGATGAGCAGCATTCTGAAGTTTGTAGTTAAGGGTGTAGTGGCCAGGGAAAAGCCATTCTTTGCTCTGGCCCCATCTCAGTGTGTATGGTGGAACAATTCAGCACCAGTGAACACAAGTTTGTTGCTACACAAAAGGGGGCCAAGCAGCTTGAGCACTGGACCTTGACTGTCATTGTATGATTATTAGATTTTTACTTTTCTGTGCATTGGTCTGCTTCATTTAAGTCCAAGATGAACTTTACATGATCATTTGCAGACAGACACAGTACAGTTTAATTTGTGGTCTGAGTCAGACAAGCGTGGGACAGTGTCAGTATAAAAGCCATGCTGTGCTTTAACTCAGTTCTGTGCTGGTATAATCAACATTTTCTGTGTTTGTTTTTAATTAATTCTGTCAGCATCTCTTAAATATTTTTCAGCTTGGGCAGCTATGAGTCTGTGTGAAACCTAACCATCTCTGCCTGGGGCTTTGGGACTTTGGCAAAGGCTGAGTATCTGTCTCCCAAGGCATGGTACTGCTGAGCTGTATCTAACTTCTAGGTGCCAAGAAAATGCTAAGACCAGTATTCTGTTTCTGATAGTGGCAAAAAAAAGAATGTTTTCTAGGGAGAGCATGGGCTTGATTTCTTCCTGTGATCTTTCTCTTTGTACTCCCATGGCATCTAGAAGTGCTGTATTAGAGTAGTTAAAGTTGTTGCATTCCTGTCTAGTCCTTTTAGTACCCCTTAACAGATGTGCTGTCTGTGGATTTATCAAACCTCTTTTAAATCCTGCTGATACTGTCTGCTTCCACAGTCTCTGTGCTCAGAACACTATCTGCTGCACAAAAAAACCCCTTCTTTTATTCAGTTTAAACTTAACTCCTACAGTTCAATCCAGTTTAGTATGCAATATCTAGCAAATAACAGTTCCACATTCAGCTAATCTACTGTCTTTATTATTTTGCAAACTTTGTTCATATTCTCTCTCCTGCTTAGCCTCTTCAATATGAAGATTCACAGTCTCTGTTCCTTATAAAGTAGCTGCTCCTCGTCATAGGCTATTTTAACTGCTCTTTTCTGCACTATTTCCAACTCCACTACACCCTTCTTTGAGGCGCAGAGAACAGAATGACACACAGGACTCAGTGTGTGCGCAGCAGAGCTTTTGTACAGAAAGCAAAGTGATGTCCTTTCTTGTCCATAGCATCCATCCTGGTGGTGACCAAGATTTTGGAGGCTTTTTTGGCAGCCCTTGCACACTGACTCAATGATTCAGAGAACTGTCAGCTCTGCTGCTTTAAAATCTCTTTCACTATATTTAATATCAGTTCTGATGTCAACACCATTTAGACAGGGTTCAGGTTCTTTTTTCCTGGGTGCATTACTTCATGTCTGTCTACACTGAAGTTCACCTGCCAACCTTTTTGCCTTAGTTGGCCTTGTATCTGCAGACTAGGAAATGTTACTGTTTATCTCCTTCTCTAAGACACTGACCATCTCTGGGAGACCACTGAAGATTCTTTTTAATTTAGAAAAGCGACCAGTAACATCTCTCTGTAACACCTGATCTTTAACCAGCTTCCAGTCTACAAAAGAGCATTTTCACCACATCCAGTGGCAGCTTAATTTCTTTCATAATCTTTGAGGTAGAATTTTATCAAATACTTGAAAAAAAAAACCCCAAATATATTATTTAGGCAGATAATATCTTTGTCCAGGTACCTCCTATTCAAGCAAAAAGAGATTAGCATTGCAAGGTTTCACTTTACAGAAGCTGTACTGACTCTTTTTGCAGAAAACCCTGTCCATTTGATGGTCCATCATCCATCCAGTGATGTTATTCTCTGTTATAAACACTATCATCTTAACAACAGTGGAAGCCAGAATTCCCAGTCTAGTCTGTAGCTCTCAGGATCTCCTCTAGTACCATTTCTATAGATGGAGTTCATCCACCTGTATGTTGGCACAATAACTGCTTGTAAAAAGAGGCTTCATGACTCTGCCAACACCTCTACAATTTCACATCCAAACAAATAAAATCTGTGGTGATGAAGGTGGTCAATTAAGTATTTTTGTACCAGGCTAGACATCCAGCTTTGCATATGCAGTGGTTTCTACAGTAACACACACAGTGCACATCCTGTGTGCCTTAGATCCTCTGTGTAAAGCTAATATTGCCTTTGGCAACTACAGTATATCTCTCACTCCCAGCTTCCAGGAAAATGGAAGATGCTAATACCCTCATGCTGTTCTTCACCTTGTACTTGCTGTTTCACTCAGTATGTCAGTTCTTGAAAAGTGCCTGGCATGTGTTGGTTGCTGCATGTCACTCTTGCTGTCTCGGAGCCTTGAGACACATACATTAGATATGTGACATATGCTAAGAGTGAGCTGTTGGTGTTTGAAAAGGATTTCCATTGCTTAACACAAGCTTTGTGAGTGATAGCCCTCCAGCTTTGCCTACCTAATTCTCTGTGTGTCCCCTGACTAGTTAGCTCTGTGCTCTTATGAGCCTGCACAGTATGTGCAATTGAAACATAACTATTCAGTGAATTTAATCAGTTGTTATCTACCCTTTTTTGACCTCTGCTTTGGGAGGATGAATGGGGAAATCAAAAACGCTTCCATCCCCTGACCCACCATGCATTCTTTCATTTCCTTATTTTTCTCTTACCATTTCAGTTTTTTTTTGGTTTTTTTAATTATTAGCTCTTATTTCCTCTCGTCTCTGTATGTATAATATATTTCAATATATTTATTGGCATGTTCTTATTTGATTCTTTAATCTACCTTTCAGTTTTTTCTTTCTCCAACTCATTTATTCAGTCCCGCACTCTACAGAGTTTGGGACACTGATATTTCCAGAACCAAATTAATTACTTGGGTCAGAAGGAGTGTCATTATATAATCAGGGTGTGATGAGTTAGAACAATCTGGCACAAAAGGCTACAGTCCAGTTTATTCTTGATAGGTCAAAATCCTGGGTATCATCTCTTTGGTAGTTCTAAACTGAGCTTTATTTGGACTAGACAATTCAATGGCACTTATACCAGCAAAAAATTCGCCCATTGATAATTTTTTAGTGAATTAGAGTTGTTCTAGGATTTATCTGTGCTGAAGAAACAAAGAAATCTAAATAAATAGGTGATGGCTGTATCACAATGAAAATAATTATCTGAAAACATTGCACATACCAATTCTGATCCAAGCATAATCTTAATCAAGCCTCCATTAATATCATAGAACACCTTGCTAGCATGAACAGCACAAGAGAGTCAGTGAACCTAAAGTGTTGTAACTCGGCTTTTTACTTCATCAAATAGAACTTCTGAACAAACTAGAGACACAGTAGGAAGGACATAGGTGCTGTCTGCTACACTTTATGCAGGAGGAGCAAAACCACCTCTCTTACATGTAGAAATAATATTGTAGAGATGACAATTCAAGGACTTTAAATGAGGTACATTTGATAAAACAGATTGGGGGGGAGTGGGAAATACAAGTTTGATGAGTATTTTAAGGTGATTTAGAACAATTTGCATAGAGACTAGGCATGACAAAGATCTGCTTTCCTTCAGTCACTTCAAGAATCTGGTCTAAGTATATTTCAGGTGAAGATAAATAGATGAGCAAAGAAGTTAATTTTTTGCAGATTTGCTTTTGCATGTAATGTCATTGTAATGGGCTGATAACTAGGGTTATGCATGATCTAATTTCTGAGAATGATGTCATATTTCATAAGCATCCAGCAGAGATGATACAATCATTTCACAGAGGGAGCTATATGATGTAATTGCCAGCAACACCACATGGATCAGTGGCCCAGCAGGTTACATTCAATTCATATTTTATAGGATGCTAATATGTCTTTTTTAGCTGTTTTTTCATCTAAAGATGCCACGGTGAAGAACTTTTCTTTTATGTTCAGATTTTTTATTTAAAATCTGGCTCTCTTGTTTGTTTTTAAAATAGAGTAATTCAAAATCTCATAAGATTTTTTTAACTTTAAGGGTTTCTACTCGCTTTGCCCACTTTATGACCTGATACTTATTGAATTTACATGGCAAGGGTTTGGTAGCAGGGGGCTGCAGGGGGGCTTTACATGGGTAGTTTCTCTGAGGAGCTGCCAGAAGCTTCCCCCATGTCTGCCAGAGTCAAGGCTGGACAACTCTCACATCTCCTGGTCATTCTGTTCCATAGCATTCCTTCTGTCAGCTAGGTACTACCAGCTCCTAACTAATCCTAGGAGGCAAACAAACAGAAGATCACATCATTTTCCCCTTGCTCAGATTTTTGCTGAGGCTATGTGCTCTTTGAGATCTTTAACAGTCCTGCCTAAATAAAGATTGGGTTAAGTAAGAGTTAGTCCCCTGAAACTAAGAATAATGGAACTAAAATTGCTTCCACATGCAAACAAAGCAGAAACTGAATTCAGAATTCAGACAACATTGTGAGGCAACTTTTAGTTTCTGGGCCTTCCCTCCAGCCTTTCCTCATGAAGGATTGTTGAGCAAATTAATTTCTGTCCTTTCAACTTCTCTCTTTTTTTTCCAGCACTCTTCTTTGAAGGTGCATGTTCAGTTGCATTGATTCTTCTTTATGCCCTCTTTTCTTTGGGTATTTTTCCCCCTCTCCCCCATCTCATTTACTTTCATGCTTCCAAGCTCTGTTTCTGAGATTATGCAAACAAAAATGCAAACCATTAAGTTCTTTCTCTGAGATGATTGCTAGTGTGGTCCTCTGCATATTCTTCTTCAGATTCCAAAGAAAATCCTAAAACCCAAAATTTTATTTCACATATGATCATATGTGTTTAGGATGTGATCATAAAAGAGGGTATTTGCACTGTGCAGTGTTTAGAAGAAAATAGATGCCCGCTTTGACTTCTAATTATATTTTGAAAAGATTAGCAGCATGTCCCAGTGGCAGATTTCAGTGTCGTGCACTCTTTTTAGGTGTCCAGTCCCAGAATAAGAGGCTAGGCTAGTGTGGAGTCTTTCCAAATTGCTTAGTCACAGATGTTTACCAGGGTTCCCTTCCCACAGTTACTAAAGGAAAAGTGGAGTTCTCTCCTGACAGACATCTCCCTGCTCGACTGTACCTGCATTACGGGATCACTCTCAGCTTCCACAGCTCTTACTGAGGCTTCAACAGCAATGGTTGACCCCACCACCCCTTTGTTTATCAGGAATGGGAGAAACTGCTCCTTTTGCACCCTTGCTCTCCACCCACACACAGCCTGAGTGGTTCCAGTGGGGACCCGCTCTGTGCAGCTTTCTGTGCACTCACCTTAGGTAACACACGGACTCTCTGAGCCCTGAGATTACTGTCCAGCACACACTGCTCCTGCATTTTGATTAGGAGAGTTGAGTGTTTGGCAGGAATTTATACTAGCAAGAATAAAAGTACAAGTTTTGATGAAGTGGGCATTGCTTTGTCAATCAAGTCCAGATGTAAAATGTCATAGGAAGAGCTGTGAACACAACAGACATAAAAATACAGCTGCAATTATTTTCTTCTTCTCACTTACAGGCAGAGAAAGACTGGGTTTTTGTCTCTATTTGGATACATTGGGAAGATACAAGCATTATTCTGATCTGACTACATAAGTATTTAAAAGATACAGACCTCATTGATGTTGAATCAGTACCAGGGAAATTTCAAAGATGCAGCTATTAAAAATCAAATTTAAAAGTAAAAATATAGAAAAAAGTTGAAAAGTAGACAGGTTTTGTTATAGTACTGTAATCAGAAGGGCAAGGTGTGAGGAAACTCAATTTACAAGATGGTATCAGTCCAAACAACTTTGAAAATATAGATGTTATTCCAGCTTTCCTGGTGTCCACAGTATCACTCTGCTATTCAAACTGAATTTACTGTTTGGTAACCCTGCTCAGTTATAGTCAGATGTGAACTAGATTTGACATCCATGTTTTAAAATTACATCTCCAATCTCATATATTTTTTTAGTTGTTAAAAATTAAATTGGGACCAGTTTGACCCTTTTCGTTGCTCTTTACACTTGTAAGCATATTTACTCAGAAGTTGTTTCATTTTCTTATTTTATGTTCATCTCTGATTGCTCACATTTAGGTGGTCACAGCCCTTTATGAAGCAGCTGGTTTTCCTAGATAATGTATATTTAAAAATTGAAAAACAGTTGATATTCCACTCTGTCTTCATGAATATTTCCTTATGATATTTCTGGATAAAAATTTATTTCCTCCTTATTTTTACCATGGGTCCTTTAGGCGGTTACCATCCATTATCTTGGACAAAGATTGACACTAATCACTGTCGGTTTAGAAACTAGATGTTAATCAAATGCATTAAAACGCAATTCATTTGGTTCCTTACACTGAATAAAGGACTAACCTGTCCATTTCTTTCACATTCTGACCTTGTGCAAGCTTCTGTGTACATTTAGATGGCCCTCTTTCCTTGGCCATGATCTGTCCACTCAGTTGTGGGGAATTTCTTCAAAGATAAGAAATAAAAATGGTTTGCTTCAGAGCAAGGGGCAAGAACATGAGTTAGGGGAATGTAAGGATGTTGTAGTCCATTTGATTTTTACAATGGATTCCCTGATTTCTTTGGAGGTGATTGTCCAATTTACACTTTTACAAGAACTGAAATCAAGTGATTGCTTTGAAAACATGTGTTGACAAATATGGCTGTGCAACATGCAGTCTCCACCATTTCCTCACACTTACTATTTGTGGTTTGTTCTCTTCAGGAGAAAAAGAGGTTGTCTTCTGTTTAGACAATGATATTTTTTTACCTCTAATCTTTTTTTGTTCAAGCACAGACCTTCAAAGAGAGAAAACAGATCTACCTATAAGTGCAGACATCCAACTCATGAAGCTCAGTGATCCAGAGCAATATATAAAGTATGATATTTTCTAGTCAGGCCTCACTGTAACAGCTAATACAATCCACTTAACAACTTCAATACATTTTTAAATGTATTAAACCAGTTTTATTATTTAATTAACATTAGCAATTTTAATAGTACTCCCTTCTCCTTTGTCTTGAGGTGAGACATCCTTTTATCACAACATACTTTCCTTTAAAGCCTTGTTATTGCCATCTTGTTGATGTTTTCTGGCCGTGGTACTAATTAAAAGATTGAGGTATTCTTTCATTCGATATCCTACAAGAAAAAGTGATTTAAAGAGAGACACTTAGCATAAAAAACTCATAAACTTCCATCTAAATAAGAGAACAGCAGATGTTTTAGATTGCATCAGTAAATGGTACAGTGTTATAGACCCAACAATACAGTTAATGCTAATTGTAATGCACTTTTGTCAAAAATGGTGCTGTTTTCTTAAACTTTATTTCTGATTTTTTTTTCACTTTCCATAGAGTAATTGTGCAAACCTGGTCTCTTTTGCATTTCATGTCTGCTAATGGAAAGCTGGATTTATCTGTGCAAGATCATTCTGGCTTAAGTATATTAAAACAGACATGCTTGATGAAAAAGTGTCTCAGATATTTAGAGAAGATCTGGGTTTTACTTTTTCATGGTATTGTGTTGTATTACTTGGCTTGGCATAAACCACACAATGTTCAAGATCTTTTAAACTCTGAATTTCTTGAAATTCTAATCTCATGTATTTGAACAGCCACATAACACTGTTGGCTTTGGAAGCTTAACTGTGGAATTAGAAACAAATAGGGGGTTTTTTTCCTATAGAAAAAAGCATGAAGTTTTTGCCATTTAATTTCTGAAACGTGTTGTTTAAGCTTTCAGGTAAGATCTTGTAGCAGGAGCAGTGCTGTGCTCATTGTGTACAATACCTGGGAGTAGAGCATTTTTCAACAAGAGAGTGCTGCTGCAATATCATTTGTAGCTGTTCTGTGAAGTAAAATGGTTGCTTTTTAAACAGGTCATTTTATCCTACTTTGCCTTTCTGGTGACTCAAGTAGCATTTTATAGGCCATTTTTTGTTCATAATGCAGTACAATGTAGAATGTGATTGTGTAATAAAGGGCCTCACATGAAAGACAAAAGGAAGAAAGGAAAAATGGCTGAGACAACTGTTATAATGAAAGCAAAATGTCATTAAGCAATTGAAAATTATTAAAGAGCTCTTATGTTTCTGAAGTATCAATATTTTCCTCCATCCATAAGACAGAATATATATCTATGCTACATGTACAGAAGGTGAGTTTCTCATCCCAGTTCCTCAAATTTAAACACTAATGAAGTTAGTCTGGGCCTTCATCAGTCTGCTGCTTGGCCCTTTGATTTAGCACTCTTGCATTTTATACGCACTCTGTTATTTACATCTGCTCAGACAGCTCTCCCACTATTATAGTCTAATATTTCACAACCTGTATAACAGCACTTTTTTTTCTGATAAATACTAGTTCAGAACACTTCTTTTTCTGCCCTATTTTCTTGGAAGGAAATAGTATTATGCAAGTGCCTACATCCATACAGCTGTGACAGAAATAGAGAATATTGGTCTGACTTCAACATACTCCCTGAGAAATGAACTGAAAATATTCTCTTTGTGAGAATGCCAGTCTGTCTTTGTACTGTTGCTTGTATAAACACTGGCTCTAACCAAGGAAGGCTCTATCTCATACCGCCATCGTCAATTTGAAACCATCTCATTAGCCTAATGAGGGCAAAAATGGGCAAGCTTTAACAGAGCTGATATGATCAACAGACATTAGAATTGTTCTTTCCTGGATGGTGGCAGACAAATGCAGACTGTGTAGTGGCAGACAGGTCATCTCTGAATTTCAGCATGAAGGAAAAGAAAGGTACAGTTCAGATTTTCACCTGACTTTTTAACACTGCAGCTCTCCGTGTTTCCTTCTGAAATTTTTCTTAATGCATTCTGATATTATTTAGATTAAAAATGTCATTCACATTTGGATACAGCTACACCTTTAGTGTCTCCTTCTGTCAGTGTTCTGTTTTCACAAATATGGCTCTGTTGATTAGGTGGAAATAGGGCTTTCTTATTAGGATTATTGGCAAAATGACCCTCTACAGTTACTGGAAATGTCTCTCTCTGAAGTACTGAGAGGCACAGAATGAAAGTTTCTGCATGGTTGAAGTCTACAATACGTAGATAGTAATTCTTCTCTCTCTTGAACTATTCTAATCCAGGGAAGAGCTATTTTGTTCCACACATGACTTCTGGGCAGGCAAAGAAATAGGGAATGACAGATGTCGAGTGAGGGGCAATAACCCTGAGACAGTGTTTGCTTGGAAACCTTCCAGATCTGCTCTTACTTTTTTGCAGCCTGAGATCATCAGACCTGAAGCCAGAGCTAAACAGAGCTCCTGTCTCTCACAGCCAGTGAGTACGAGTTGTTCTCTTCTGCCACGACAGTGACGGAGAGCCAGACTGCCCTTTAGACTGCAGCAGCTGGGGAACACGGCACGAAAGTGTGATGCCTCCCTGACATGGGCCCTGATGGAGGAGTGACTAGCCCTGACCTTCTCCACCTCCCTGCAAGGAAACACACTGGTGAGGGAAAGGGAGGTGGGAAAGGCACTGGACAGGAAAGCTTCCTTCAAGTGCTCTATATTTGAAAGATTTTGCTGGAAATCTGAGTGGGTCTGTGAGGAAGGAGATTAAGGGCTTGAAATGCCTGGTCACAGAGCACGTTCTCTGTTATGCAGCTGTACATTCACTCACATTCTGCCAGAGTTGTATTTTTTCCCTTACCCATCCCTATATGTGTTAAAACTAGAGAGTCAAAGACAAATCAAACCTGTTTAGGTGGTGATTCCTATCTCAGTTTTCACGTAAAGGTATATATCACAGTCCTCATCACAGTATATTCCTGTACAAGATGTTTACCATGATCTTTCCTGGAATGGGGACAGATCCTGACCACACCTCCTTGAAGTCAGAGAGACAAGAATTTATCATTTCCTAATAACAAAGTTGATTTCTTCGATTTTCTTCAAGAATATACTTTCTGAAGTATTTCAGGATCCAGCACAGATTAAATTAATCTAAAAATGATAGAATGTAATAAAGGATTATACTATCTCAGTGATGCAACTTCACAGCCGTCACTTCTTTTCAGACTCTTTAGGATTTTTCAGAAACCACAAAACGTCTGCATTTTAAAATAGTTTTCCGAAAGGAGTAAAGAAAACATCAGTGACCTTAAAGCTTCATATAAATACTTTTTTACTGTCTGATCATGTCAGAATGATGACAAGCGGCTTCATTTTTGCCCAAGTAATTAAATATTATTCCAGCCTTTCTGACCTAATGATAAAAGATTGCACCCAGGAAAAGAGCTTTTCTGAGACCCAATCAGAGACGCGTTGCTTACTTCAAGGATACGTAAGTGCTCACGGAAACACCCTAACTAGTTGGGGGTTTCCCCAGCAGCATTTTGTTGCAGAGTTTTGCACATAGTGTAGAACTCATGTGGCACTCACACCTGTTAGTGTGACTATTCTGGCCAGACTGGACCACAACTTCAAGATCCTCGTGAAGATATTTTCTATGAATGTTCCCTGAGGAAAGTGGGTAGGGAAAATTTTCATAGAAATACAGAAATGTTTGGGTGGGAAGAAACATTAAAGCTCATCTAGTTCCAACTCCCATGCCACATGCAGGCACACCTTCCACTAGAACAGATTGCTCAAAGCCCCACCCAGCTTGACCTTGAAGGCTTCTAGGGATGGGACATCTACATCTTCTCTAGGCAACATGTTCCAGTGTTTCACCACCCTCACAGTAAAGAATTCTTTTTTCATGATTTCTAATCTAAATCTACCATCTTTCAGTCTGAAGCCTCTTCTCCTTGTCCTACCACGACATGCTTTTGTCAAAAGTCGCTCTCCAGTTCTCTTGTAGCCCCCTTCATATACTGGAAGGTGCTCCAAGGTCTCTTTAAAGCCTTTCTTCTTTGGGATGAAAAACCCAAACTCTTTCAAGGACAGACCTCCTTAGAAAAGATGTTCCATTCATCTGACCATCTTTGTGACTTTCCTCTGGACTCTTTCCAGCAGGTCCATGTTCCTCCATACAGGCCTACTGACAGTTTTGTCTGAATTACTTAGGATGTGTCACTCCTGAGCTTGAAGGAGACATTCTTTAATATTAACCAGCTTCCTTGGACCCCCATTATAATGTTACCTTGCCCCTGCTTTTATCTGCTCCTCATCCATCCCCAGGTGGAACTCCATGTGCTACAGCAGGCCACTGACATAGAGCATGACACTCCCTCCTGGTTTCCCCTGCCTGTCCTTCCTAAAGCCTGTAGCCTGTAGCCTTCCACTCTAACGCTCACCATCCCAACACATCTCCATGATGCCAATAGGATCACAGCCCTGCAGGCATGGAGGGCTGACTCCATCTCTGACTCCCTCTGTTTATTCCCCCTCCTATATGTGTTCGCATAGGGATATTTACCTGGCTGACAATGAAGATGATTTGCTGGCTGAAGTGGCTGGAATTCCTTTACACTGCACTTCAAGTGCTCACCTGACTTGCAATCCCCCTCCAGCCTCTGGACATTTCTCACTGGCCCTGGCATCAAACTGATAGGAGTTGTGTGGGTTGAAGTTCCCTTCCCCCAGCAACTTTAAAGGTCTGACAACATCAGCCTCCTCTATTGTTCCTTCACAGATATATATTTCTCTCACAGCTGGAATTTTGGACTTCAAAACTAAAGTAAGAGTAGGAGAAACTGATGCTAATCTCCATAGGCCCCATTAGCTCAACAACTTGCTTATTCTCTAATGTGTGATAGCAGGGTGGAAGAGAGGTTGTTACAGTGTTAGCCCGGCTTCCCATGTGTCTTTTTGTCTTAGCTTCTCTGCAGAAACGCCAGCATAACACAAAAGTAATTGTTGTGCTGTGATAATCAGGATTGCTGCCTTTCGTCAGCTCATTAGGAAGGCAAATAAATCTCATTTACAAAGGAACTTTTGGACTGATGATTAAAGTACAGGATTGAAAGTCAGTTACCTAAAAAATTGTTTCTATCTCTGTAGTGTTTGGGATTTTTTATGCCTTTGTTTTAATTTTTGTGAAAACGGATGAATCATACTGTGCCTCAGTTTCCTTTCAGGAACAAGAAAGCTAATATATTGGAAACTTTTGATTGACAAATTTAATGTTTGTCAGGTACTTTGACGTGCTTAGATAAGAGGGTCTTTGAAGTGCAAATTGTAGAGGTAAACATGGCTGAGGTGCAAGTGCCTTATCCCTATTTTGGTGTCAGCATCTGTCAGTCTTTTATCTGATTTTTTGTGAAAGTCTGTCTGGCAGCACTGTCTAATGTTCTGTTTCTTTTTTTTTTATGGGGAGAGAGCCTTGTTTTGCTAGGAAGCCACTGATTTGTTTTCTTTTCCCTAGAGAAAAGTTATTTTTGTGAAGTGTTTAAGGATAAGTAAGGATAAGCGGGAATAGGTAGGATAAGTAAGGTAGGTAAGTAGGATATATGATACATATTTTATGTCAGAGACTTGGAAAAAGTATTGATATTTATTGTGCTAACTTTTCAGCATGGAGGTAAAATGTCAGATTATAAGGGTCAGTTTGTTAATGTTTAGGCCTGGGTACTTAAACCTTGAAGTATGTTAAGTCCATATCTGGCCGTACTTCAGACAAAATCACTGGAAACGTGACCTCAAGAGTTGAGGTGTCTTTTTTCCTCCCGAGCCATCTCCTTTCTCAAGTCATCAGGTATCACCTTTGTTGGGTGGGATCTTCTTTCTCCATTTGTGAGTCAGGTTTAAGTAGGAAGTTGTTTAGTGATTCCCTCTTTTTGGCTTTGCCATCATGAATTTAGCTTGCAAGAACAACAGAAGTAAGTCTGTTAGAGACTTCACGTTGTCCTCTGCCTTCCTAGTAGCTTCATTTTTTGGGTATGTTCCCTTGGTGTTACATCAACACAAATGAAAACCAATATACCTACAGGAATTCTTGGAAAAATAAAAAAGGCAGGTGTTGGGGTTCGATGTTCCTCCAGCCAGCTCTGGCACCGACCTTGCATTTAAAGACACAGTTCTGTATCTTTCCCAATCCGGTGGGTCTGAGCCTTAGGCAGAAACATGGCAATGGCCAGGAAATGAAGAGAGGACTTCTGGGGGATTCAACTCAGGTTTATTTCATCCAGAGGAGAACCCACAAAAGCAGGTTTTCCCTCTGGATTTCACCTTAAGTACTGGGATGGAGGCATGGGAGGGTACAAGCATGGAACCAATCCAAGGGGGGTGGGGGAGTGACCCAGAACCAAAGGAACGTTAGCAGAACAATACAGTGCATAAAAATGGGTGGAACACCTGAGACCCTGAGAATCATTCGACAGTCTTCCTGGAATTTTCCAGGTATTAGGGTGGGACTGCAGGATGATGGACAGGACTCAGAAATTCCTAAACTGGGGGGGTGGGAAACTTGGAAGAACCCAAGATGTACTACTACAGGCAGGTATTTTAAGGGGAAGGTCTTCATTAGGCTCTGTGAATGAACTCTTCATTTTTCAGAGTTTGCACAGCATTAGAGGGAAAATTAGACCTTATCAGCCAAAAGGGATTTCATGTCAGGGCAGAGGATATGTAAATTAGCCTTAGTCTGTTTTATCAGAGGCTTTTTCATCATATCTGCATGACGTTGACAGAGGCTGGCAACTAGGGGAAGCTATTAATCTTGCATTGTTTTCACTGTACCATGTCTATTTTTGAAAAATTACCTTTGATTTAAGTGCAGTGCTTTGAAGAAATAATTATAATTTATTAACCAAAACCTTTTCCAACCATCCACAGTGATATAAGTGTGCATGTTTGCATGCACCCATATGGTCTTCTAGCTGTAACCCCTGCAAGAATGAGTTTGACTTTGTGGACTTGGAGTGTCTTCTAACTGACAAGGTCATCACCTTGTAGGAATAAGTTAGTAGGTCATCCACCAAGTTCACAGGTCATGTTGACTTATCACTGCCTTATTGGAAAGGTCATAAGTAACATTTACAGTATTAACTTTACACTGTTCATTGAATATATCTGTCCATAATAAGTACTCTCAGCAATGTCTTATGGAATGCAACTAGTGGTTTCCTATTAATTATCATAAAACCTTGCACTCTCTTACATTTGTACCTCTAGAATTTATCAGAGAGGTGTACAGTTATTAGGAATCTGCCCTAATATCCAAAAATGAGGCATGCTAGGAGTCAAGAACCCTTCAAGATCAGTGTATTTCAGAGCAAACGAGGACAAAAGGTAGCTCTATCAGAAGCAGAGATAAGGAAGCCTGGTATCCAAAGGGATTTGGTAATCTCATCGAACTCTTCGATCTAATTCAGATGAAGTTTTTGCTAGTTGAAAAGTTCCTAACATGGATTTTTCACCACAGAAATTTGTTGTTGAGTAATATCTGCAGCTTTTCCCTCGGAGAAGAGAGGGTGGAAATGGAGAATCTTTACTTAAGTTGTCCATTTATGTAAGCAAGACTTTTTTAAAAAATGTCTCCATTTTCAAAAATTGTAAGGGAAAGGTCAGAAAGATGTGCATGCATAGTTGCACTTGCAGGTATTTTGAGCCTAAACAGGCTGAGATCTAAGGAATCGAGGCTGAAGAGTAAACAGCACTAAAATTAAACAAACAAACAAACAAAAGAACCCCCAACCCTTGCAACACTAGCAACAAGTGTTCTAAAGCAAGAATAAGGTCATTTTGATGACATTAAGCCTTAAATATTTCTTTTAATCTCTGCAGAAAACCTTTAAGTTGACGTGAAGGTAGGAAGTGCTTCCACCTTCCTTTGTGCTTCCTTGATTTGAGAAAAAAAAACAACAGCACAGAAAAAAAAAATATTTCCTATAATTCTAGAATCATCAGATCCTAACATATCCTAAGCTCGAAGGGACCCACAAGGATCATTTAAATTATGTTCCAGCCCTCTGCAGTGCTACAGCAACAATCACACATGCCTGAGAGCATTGCCCAGGTGCTTCTTGACCTCTGGTAGGTTGATGCTGTGACTACTTTCCTGGACAGCCATTTCAGTGCCCTACCAACTACCTTCTGGGTGAAGAACCTGTTCCTGATACCCAGCCTACGCCACCCTCAACTTCAGGCCATTTCATCCAGTCCTGTCAGTGGTCACAAGAGTGAAGAGATCAGTTCCTGCTGTTCCTCACAAGGAAGCTGTAACTGCAATGAGTGGTCCCCTCAGTCTCCTCCAGGCTGAACAGACCAAGTGACCTCAGTCACTTCTTGTATGGCTTCCCCTCATCCCACCACCATGGGTGGCCCAGATTAGAAAGGTGTGGAGGCAGCAATCTTACTGCCTTGCTGTGATCCACTTGAAATGACTCTTCCAGCCCCAGTTTCCCCAAAGCTGTAAGCTTTCTTGCACTTTAAACCCTATCCCTAAGCCAATCTACCAGGTATTTTTCAAAGGCAATAAGTGTAAGAGTATTTCATTACTCTACTTTGCTTTTGCCAACTCTGTAGAAGAAGTCAGCACCATTATGAAATCCATCATAATCACAAGTGCCAGTGTGTCAGAGTAATTGGAGGAATTGTTGAATCCTCTAGGGAGTGTTTATTTCAGTTGTTTCATTTGTTCTAGCTATTTAGATTGTCCCTCGTCTGGATTCTTTCTCTGTTTTCTGCACATTGAAAGCAAATGCATAACTCAGAATCCCAAGAGTTGACAGCTCTCTTGAGCTTAACAGAGGAATAATATTTTTTCTCCCCCACCCCACACTCTGAATAACTTAATTGCAATGATCTGCTCTCTTGGGCTTTCATGTTTCCTAACTACACATAAATAAAACAGATGAAACTTTTTTAGAGCAGGGTTCTCATCATTGATTGTTTGTCTGTAAATCACACCAGTATTTATCTTTGGTGTTATTAAAAAAAAAAAAAAAAAAAAAAAAAAAAAAAAAAAAAAAAAAAAAAAAAAAAAAAAAAAAAAAAAAAAAAAAAAAAACAAACAAAAAAAAACCCACAAGCCTGTCTTATATCTAAAGTATAGAATTACTACGGTCCATATCACAGCCTCGCATGGGCTGCAGGGCACAGCCTGCTTCACCATGGTTTACACTGCAGGCTGCAAGGGAATCTTTTCTTCACCTGCTCCATTGTGGGGTCCTACACACAGGAGACACTCCTCCTTGAACTCCTCCAACACGGATCCTTCCCACAGGCTGCAGTTCCTCACAAACTGCTCCAGCATGGGTCTCCCGTGAGGTCACAAGTCCTGCCATCAAACCTGCTCCGTCGCAGGCATCGCACAGGTCACAAGTCACCTTCTCCTTCGGGCATCCCCCTGCTCCAGCATGGGATCCTCCACAGGCTGCAGGTGGAGCTCTGCTCCCTCATTCACACATCCCAGTCTCTTCATCTTAAGTTCACACTGGAGTTTCAGTCTGTCCAGTAGAGAACTACACACCATATAAATTACTTGATTACAGACACGAAATTTAACCCACTCAAGGTTTTCATACAATTTTTCTAGGGTTTTTAATGTCCTGCTTTAAAATCATCCAAACTATTCCTGCAACCCTAGTGAATAGATGGATTTTTTATTTTGATTTAGGTACTTATTTCAGCAGTGTATTTCAGTATCTTCCTGGGATTCACAAGATTTTATGTTTAGTTATACTATTCAGTTACAAGGATTTCCTTGAGGACTTCTATCTTCAGGCAGCAAACACAGTCCTCCAGTGGTTCTTTACCAGCCTCTGAAAGTGTTAAGAAAGAATTCTATCTGGTTTTTAATGCTATCCAGCTCTTACGTGGCCATATTTCCCTCCAGTACATCAGCAGGTTATGAGGATGCTGGAGTTCAAGTGAAATTTAACTCAGTTTGCAAACGACATTTTGATTTTGCTCTTATACTCACTAGCAAAAGTGCTATGTGCTTCTGAACAGGGAAGTGATGTAACAAGAAACTGCTTGCATTTATAAAGCCTTAGCTGAGTACTATTTGAACTTTTTGCCTGGCAACTCCATATGATATGAGTATATCCTTACAGGACATTGAATTCAATAAAGCTATTCACAGTCCAGTGTGTCACAGTGATAAGCTGAGAACAAAACTACTGCCAGTCCAAAACATGATGGCTGAAAAAAATCTCTCAGTGACGGGTACCAAACAGCATCAAATATTCTCAAAGTCATAGCAAGCATCCTGCCTGCAAAAGGTAATTTAAAATTTAATTTCTAGCTAATAGATACAAAATCAGCCTCATAATGTATATTATTCTCTAATCAGCCTCATAATGTATATTATTCTCTAATAGTGTCTTTTTTGTTAATCATTTCTTCCAGACAGATCCCAGTACTTATACAAGATACACAGTGCACCAAATTTCAATCTTTCCACAAGTAAAATCAGGAAAGATGACTATGTTGGTTAAATATACAAGTCCAGTTCTTAGGGAGAATGGTGGGAGCACTCATAACTTCTCATATATTGAAAAATGCTGGGCAGCGTAGCTCATAATGTTTTCTCATCAATATGAGAATCCATCAAGATATGTATTTTGGATTTTTTTTTAGCCAAGTCCATTTTTAAACAGCAGATTTGATTTACTCTCATACCCTCATCATTTGGTAATTTTTATTTTTCCTGTATTAAACACTATTTCATTCTGGCACTGCCTTGGCAAGTAAAATTGCCTGCTATAGAATCACAGAATCATTAAGTTGGAGAAAACCTCTAATATCATTGAGTCCAACTGTTAACCCAGCACCAACATGTTCACTAAATTGTGTTCTTAAGTGCCACATCCCACTGTTGAACATTTCCAGGGACGGCAATTCCACCGCTTCCCTGGGCAACAGTCAGTATAACTGCTTCAAGGAGAAGAAAGAAAAAATATTTTCAAGTTTGGCTGTAATCTTTAATTTTTCAAGTGTTAATATCCCCTGATTTAGGTGACCCTAAGATTAAAAAAAAAAAAAAAAAAATCTAGAAATAAAAATGGAGATTGATTTCCAAGGACTTGTGTTTGCTGTTATTAATTAAAGTTTGACAGGTTCTGTCATGCTTAGAGTGTTGCTTGACTCTTTAGAGCATTGCTTGACTGAAGGCTGCAACTTTGGATTAATCTGGACATATTAATTAAAGGAAGATGCTCCTTTTTTTGCTGTCAGTGTCTGGCAAAGCTGGCAGCATTCCAGCACATGAGTAGATATCAATGTACATTATCAAACACTGGTGTTTTGATATTTTTCAGGTAACGATATTTAGTTTTCTGCTTGAGGACTGAGCTTCTGTTTTCAAGCACTGCCTACCAGTTTAGCGTGACAGGTAGAGTGTTCAGGCTCCACCCAAACTTGTGAGCTCTATTTGCTGAGTTATTAGGCCAGGTATTTTGGCTTAACCAGTGGTTGTCCAGGGATTGCATGGACTGCCCTAATGTACCTGGGAGTCACCACATCCCTTTCCCTCCAGCATTCTTGAGCTTTCTTGTACCAAGTCCAGCCCTGTGTCCACCTGCCCCACTGCAGCCTGCCAGCCCCAAGGCATGAGGTGCAACTGAGACTATGTGAAGAAGCAAGCTGGGATGTGTAGAAACTGGCTCTCACTCTCCTGCTCTCTCTCTCTCTCTCTCGCTCTCTCTCTCTCTGTCAGTGTAGGACCCAGTGCTGACTCTAAGGTTAATTATACTCATAGGGCCCCTAATCCTTCCCGTCACAGGATTGCCTTGGTGAGACCTAGATGAAGAAGTGAAAGGTAGAAGTATGGCATGAACCAAGAGTGGAATGATGAGGAGCCTATTGATGTACCTTGCTCCTTGGACCTTTTTTTATTCCTCTATTTTTATTTCATTCCACTAACTGGAACTTTTGTGTGTGCTTCTGAGAGGAAGAAAAGAAAGGTACAGACTGTAGCATCTTAGTGACCTTTCCATGAAATACTTTTTAAAATACTTTTTTGAGAACACGAAGGTGGCAAAATTCAGCTTTGCCTACAAAGGTGAGAACTCTTGAACCAGGCATGCTGACTGATAAAATCCATAGATTCTTGCAAGCAACTAGAATAGGTTATTTGGTATTTATATTTCTTTTCAAGATTTTCAGATTCCTCCTGCAGGTCACAGGAAAAAAAGTCCTTATAAAAATCTCATTGATTTGCACTTCTTAATCCTGTTCCCAGAAGTAATTTAGGAGCAAAATGACATTAACTGTCAAGGAGACTTATGATTCAAAATGTCTCCCCCTTCTGAAAATGAGCTTTAGCTTCAAAATCTGCTATTTTTTGGAAGTCTAAACTGGGCAGAATGCAAGACATTTTTTGGTAAAGAACAGATTTTAAAGACTACAATATGCATGTTTTGATAAATATATATGCTAAATATCAAAGGGCGTTTTATTTTTTCTTACAGCTGTCTGTGGAAATGCTTTCATTTCTTGAAAAAGAACATAAAGTGTTTATCAATTAAATCATAACCAATGCATAGGACCCTTGAATGCTGTATGAGAAAGTCATCTGATATTGAAAATATTTATCAGCAATTACTTTGGCCCTTTTTCTGTTGTAGGTACATTTTTACTACAGGTATCAAAATCATGCACACCCAGGGCCTACAGAAATAACAATTATTCACTTGTTACAAAGAAGACTCTTTTAAGGGAGGCAAAGAAGGATTATTTTGATTCATTTCTCTTGACTCAAAGGCTTTGTATAAATACAGGGAAGAGATATGTCTCTTGCCAACAGTTTCCAAAATTTTTTCAGACTTTCTACTGAAAAAATGGCATTAGCGACCAAAATCTCTGTTCTTCGTAACATATTCAGCAAGAAGGGCTCGCAAAGCAAAATCCTTCTTTGTCCTGCATAACCTGTAGTGCGTGCACTGGCACGTCTGTTATCAGTGCAGTGCACTGTGCGACTGCAAACAGTAATACAATCAGGTTTTCATTTATATTAATGTGGCTAAGCTCTGTGTTTGATCATGTTAAAAGATATGCACTTGCTAAATGCAATTCCCATATATTAATACATTACCTACAAAAGGCCATTGTTTACGTAATGTGATTTGCATGAAGATTCTGAATGAAAATTTATCAGCGAGATTGGTAAATATTCTCATTTAGTTTTAGATTAGAAGATTAAAAAAAAAATTTCACATGAAATCGGTAAATGTCCATCAATAGCAGATTTACTATCAGCATCTCAAGACAAAACTCATCACCATGTATAAACCAAATCTCACAGTCCTGGAATAGAACTACATCCATTATTATCGAGTGAAAACTTTGTATTTCTCTTGTGGGGAAATTGCCTTCTCCATGCATGAAGAACTTTGGCAAAATACAATCCAGATTTCAGCACTGTGGCCCAACATCATCCCTATGTTACAATTAGGATTGTACTGGTAATGGATTTTCCAGCAGCTGATATTCATAAGGTTGAAAGTAACCAGCAGCCTTTTCTACAGTAAGGCAGGAGTTAAAGACACATTTTCAAAGGGCAGAAAACTTGGCTCAGTGTCTTCCTTGGCTTGGACAGACTCAAACTCCTATTTCCCAAACAGGTCTTTTTTTTTTTTTTTTTTTTTTTTTTTTTTTTTTTTTTTTTTTTTTTTTTAATTGAACATAAACAAGAACAAAGACTTAGATGCAAGGATTCACGTGCTAAGCTGTCCTACTCTCTGTTATCATAATCTTGTGCTTTTCCTCACTGGAAATTTTTTTTGTTTAGGTACTAGCACTGTATTCAAAACCTTTCAAGAAATAGAAGGAATTCAACCAGAGACTAACCATGACCTCAGTAAGTGCGTTCCCCACCGAGGTATGAGCAGAAAGGGATATATGCTCATATTTTATTGTAATTTAGCTCTCCTGAGAACATAGGAAATTGCATTCTTCTGCATACCTCATTATGACATCTTTTCACAAATCACAGGTGCTTAATTTGTGATAACTGGGGTCCTGTTAGTAAATTGGAGCTCTGTTTCCAATTACTTAAAAATGTATCTGAAAAGCATTTAATATCAATGTTACTTGGCAGAGGATGAAACAATACCAATGCAGTTGGTATTCAGTTCTCCATGTACCTCCATTTACAGGTAGATATCATCCTGCTTGCCCAGACAGAGTTAAAGATTTTAAGAGGTAGAAACAGGAGAACAAGGGAAGCTATGGGAGATGAAGAAAATAATCAGTATTATACTATAGGGATTTTTCTGAAAAGTTAGTTTTTGTGAGTAGTTTAACTAGGCTGAGAAATTTTAGTCTGTCTTACTGAACCTAAATTTCAAGGAGAAAATGAAGCCCTAATGATGGCAGAGTTTAGTGGGAATGAAGATGAATGAAATAGTTACCAAGAGGTGGGTAAAAGTCTCTGACAAAGAAAGGGGTGCTTAAATTGAAGGAAGTCTATTGAGCTGACTGGAATGTATAAAAGCTTCAGCAAAAATTTTCTTTGAGAGAGGAAGGAAATATCCAGAAAAGGTTATTTTATTTTTAGCTCTCTGCTCTGCATGTGTGTACCTTTGAAAAAGAGAGTGCTTTGTTCTGAAAAAAACATTCTGAAAAAACTGCAGTCCCCTCAGCAGTCACAAATCCCTGATGGAAGAAGGGCTCACAGATGCCAGATGCACTTGTCATGCTACCAGAGCTGGAGAAATGGGAATGTCTGGCCAGTGATCCATTTCAAATTTCATCTTTTGAGAGAGTGGCCTGGTCACTGAGTACATGGAAGAAAGATGGAAACAGTCCAAAGGGAAGATCTTCCAAAGAGAATAATGCTCGGTGTTGTCCAGTGACAATTTTTAGCTGGTATCAAAGACAGCTGAAGGAATCTCTGTCCCCAGGCACCTGTTCTGCAATTCAATAGCCCATCAATTTGGCAAACATTACTTTTACTGGGGCTGCACTGTAACCTAAAGCATCAAAACCATCAGGCTAAAAAGAAACCACCCAGCACGGACTGGGAACTTCTTTAAATCACAGCTTGTCTTTCAATCACCTCCGTGTCAGCACGGCCACTCAGACACGCTCAACATCGCAAAGAGGGAAACAGCAGCAGTGTTAAGGTCTGAGGAAACAGCTACAGGTTTGGGGGTACAGGAACAGCTACAGGAAAAAGGGGTTGGCAGCCAGTGTGGTTTACACCCCTGTAATGCCCACATTGCTCACAGTGTGCACCAGGTCTGGCCATGTATTGCAAACCTCTGCATGTGTTCCTAAGTTCCAGTACGTATTGGCTGATGGTTTGCCATAGATTTGGGAAAGATACGGTCAAATGACCTTGGGATCAATGGAGACACAGTTTAACTTTGTCAAGAGAGTGAAGAATTTTTTGTTTTCTGAAAGCATATAATACTCCAGTTTTTGCTTGCATTTCATAAATCAGGTCTTCATTTACAGAAAAGTTCAAAGTAAGAGGTCTTATTATCTTGGAGGTAATTAAAATCTTATTCTTATCCATGAGCAGGGCAATAACCTGGGAGGTCCCTTTTATATTTTATGGAGTACAGCATAAAACCACTGAAGCAGTATCAGATGACTCTTTGACAACATATTATGTGGTGCCGCCACATTACTGGAAAAACTACTGACATTTTTTAAAGGGAAAGTTGTGATGCCGTTTTCCAGGAGACACTGATTAATATGCTATTGAGTCTATAAATAAGGTGCCAACCAGCAGCAGTTGTGACAGCATTTCTGCACCTTGCTAGGCTGGGTCTGGGATTAGTAAGTCAGTTCACATAGGCCAGTTATCTACGATGTAACAGTAATGAATGGTGAAAGGCTGGATATGAGTTGCTATTTAGAGAGAAGGTGTTCAGAAAAATAAGGACTAAATGAGAATTTCTTCATACAACTTTAGCCATGTTACAAACGTACTCAGACAGAAAAATGAGAGAAGTGTCTAAGTGCAAAACAAGCAATAAATCTGAAGATAATAGAAAGCAGTGAGTGGCAGTCCAAGGCCACACACTGCATTTCATCATATGTGCAAAAAAACCACCAACCTACAGAGAAATAAAACCCTAAGCAACCCTCTGATCTTTGTTTTAGGCTTAAGGTAGTTAGTCCTGTGGGCCTGTGTCTTTTCTTATTCAGCCCTGTTTTGCTACAAATTCAATGAATTTTGAGTGCATAAATAATAGCATAACCTTTTTTGTGTGTGTGTTCTGGACAAGATACTAATTTTGAAACATCTTCAGGTTCCTCTCAAAGGTTTATACTGTGGAAATAGTGAGGCTGCAGTAGAAACATTGGTGGAATGAGAGAAAACATTTAATGAATGAGGTCCCTGGGGTGCTTTGATTTGGGAATAACTCAAACACATGGTTTGATCAGGCAGCTGTCTGTGCCGTTTGTCATTTCTAAACTGTTTTTTCCAGCAGATTAATTAAAATCCATACAGAGTTTTCTGTCTCAATTAGAAATTGAATGGGCACCATAAGCAAAACTCACCTCTTACAAATTATTGGTATAGACTGTTGAAATAATAATAATATTTTCAGTATCCCAGACAGAGGTTTGTAACTAATGGTATGTGTTAAGTTTTCTTATTGCAGTTGTGTATCCTTACCAACACTACTTTATAAAAAGGCTTATTCATATTTCAACAGTCTATATCAACAATTTTTGTGACATTTCTTTTGCCTAAAGTTTTGCCATTAGTCTTCTCCAAGCAAACCATCCTCAGGTCTGTCTAGTGCGTTATCACATCTGTGGCATTTCACTGGACTCACTCCAGCATGTCTGTGTCACTACTGCACTGGGGACCCAGAACTGGACCCAGCATTCCAGATATGCCCCACTGGGACTGGGCAGAGGGGAAGGATCACCTACCTCCATCTCCTGCCAATGCTCTTCTTGCCACAAGGGCTTTCTTTGGTGTCCTTCTAACTAAAAAACTAAAACCAAAAACAACCAAAATACACACACACACACCCCAAACAAACAAACACGCAAGCAAACAAACACACAAACAAAAACTGTACCTTTTTTGACGGGTCACTAAGAAATGTTGCATTGCATGCTACTATCAGAAACTCGTACACTGCAATGGAATGTAGACACAGCATACAAATTCAGCAATTGTCATACTGAAGGTATTGACACTCATTGATTTTGAGTTGTGTGTATAATTGAAGAATAATCTGCACCACATAGCAGCTATTGCTAAATGCTTGTAGGATACCAAATGATGCTAGGATATCATCATAGGATGTCATATGGTTCCTAATAGGTTTTCTCCTTACAGATCAGTCCTGAAACTCTAAATTCCACCTCTTTATTTTTGTTTGGCATTGCTGCTTGATGCGATAGCTAGACAATTTTATTAACAGGATTATGTGTAGACTTCCTTTAATTTTGCTGGTTTATTAATCTCGAGAGTGCCCAGTGACAGTCCGTCTAACAGGATAGTCACACTTTTCTGGTTTGCCTACTCAGTCAAACTGTTCTTTATTCAAATTTGGAGTTGTTGTCTTTCAGTGTATCTGGATGTCTTTTCAGTCCTATAGAAAAAAGAATGAAGAAAGCAATTATTTTCCTCTCCACTACTCATTATTTACATTCCTTATTATTTCTTTTCTCCTTGTAATTTAAATGCTTTTGCATTAAAAACACTATTTTTTTGAGATTTATTTTCCATGTATTAGTTGTTCTTGTTGTCATAAGGGCTTTGTTTTTTGCAAATGATGTCAGGAGAGTAATTTTATGGCATTTTAGCTTTATGCTTGATGCTTGTATATGAAAGTATATAATCAGTTATGTCTGATGATTGACTGATTACTGTTTTCTGTGTAAACATGCACACAGATATTCTTTGGATTTCACCTTGATGGCGAAATTGTAGGCTATTTTCCTTTGTTAAAGTATTACAAAACCTGTTTGCCTGCTTTTTGGTATGTCTTACCTTTCCTAAGCAACAATTCCATTCTGTTCTTCATTATTTCCTTGTTGTTTACCAGAGGGACATCAATTAAAAAGATCAGGCATTATGAAAAGTCATTATTGCTTAAAGACTTTTAAATTCGTGCTTTTGTGACTCCCTTGTTACCTATTTTCATATAAACTCTTCCAAATTTGCTAAGCTGATACGAATTGAGATAAATTAGATCATTTGTAGCCTAGTCTTTACTGCCAAATTTGGATCTGCAGTCTGTGTGCTTCCCTGTGTAGAGCATGGCATTGTGTGCTGAGTCCTCTTGGAGAATGGAATCTCAAATTTGCTCTCAGTCCAGACAGCTATTTTGCTTCCCCAGAACAGCTAGCAGTCACTGATTCCCTCATTTTCTTTCCACAATTGTCAACAATTACCTCCCATGTGCTTGTGTCTCTCCAATGCTTTCTGTGCCAGCAGTTTGATCTTAGTATCCCACACTCTTTGAGAAATTTTAAGAATACATATTTGAGCATACCCCTGCAGGTGATGGTAGCGAGAATTGTCTGCTTGATAGTGGTGGCAAGGTACTTCATTGAGCTCACATTTCTTGTCTGCAAGGAGGGTGGGCATTCATTCATTTTAAATGACAAACTTGTTGAAACCTTACTGAAATATTACCTTGACTCATTTTGAGTCAAAGAGTAATTTTCAATTTGAGCATATGAGACTCATACAGGGGAAAATATTTGTACTTGTATGAACCGTGGTTGAAGCAGCATTGAAATAAATGGTTGATTCTGCAGCATTTAGACCTTCATTTTGCACTTGATCAACATTTTCTTTTAAGAAATAGTTACATTGTAGAGTTCAGTTCTGTCTGTGGGACTCTTTGAAAGATTGGCATTTCTGTAATGTAAAGTGGAACTTCCCCAATTCTTATCTGAACTTTCCAAACTGCAATAGTTTTGAATAGATCCTGTTTTCAAAAAAGCTCCCAAGTTTGGCTTTGTAACAGCGGACAAGAGTTTAAACAGGAGAAAAAACTGTTATACATCAAACTGTACCTGTGAAAACTACCAAATATAGATCTGGAGAGCAAGACTGGAATTACACTAGGAGTTTTGCAAGCTGCTGGGGTTTTTTACTATGGAAAATCAGGTATCTTCCTTCTCATTAAAGAATTCATGATAATGACAACACTGCACTTGTTTACTGCAAAGGCTTGGTACCAGGCTGCATTTGCATTTGCCCAAGGCTTCATTGACCTGCTTAAATTGGTAGGTTTGGTATTACTTGCAAGACTCCTGCCTGCTCCCAAACTCCACAGGTGTTCCAGGGAATAGGTATGAATGGATCTTCTGTGGCTTGAAAAGTTATGAAATGTTGATTGATAGAAACTTTCATAAGATGCTGCTCATGCATGTGAGTAGCTGTTTTAAGGTAGGTGGATCATGGCCACAGTTTGAAGGCAGGCAACACCTGAAGGAGTAAAGTGCTGCTGCATCAAGGATTATTCAGTGCACACACACACAC
>VZSR01003803.1:28696839-28720696 GCA_013398615.1 Brachypodius melanocephalos
CCAGGAGGGCAAAAAGACTCTAAACCACCTGAATGCCGGAAATCGTAATCCGACATTCATGTAGCTACCTAGAGTGGTTTCTTTTTCCTCTGTTTGCACAACAGATTACTTCTGCCTACAACAAAATACATTTTTCTAACCAGTTTTGTAACTATTTGGAACTGGTCTTGCACAGTCATGTTTTCCTGAAAGCAAGCTCCAGAGCATGGCGTGAAACGCCATGTGGAATCCAGGGTATACAACATTCTAAGATGATGCTGTAACCCTCTTTTCTGTTAGGCATCGTGATTACTTCTTCCTATCCCGATCTCTGATCCCTCCTGAACCCTTAGGAGTTCTCAAGGGTGGTCGGTGTATGAAATGGAAGAAAACTCCTGAAACCCAATTGATGTGAAAGGTTTTAACTTCTTTATGCCTTAAATGCTTCCTAGCCTATATTTCCCTGCTAAAAGATGTGACATTGTCCCTTACTCACACCTTTGAAATGGCAACCATGTGATTGGTTTCTCTTTTCAGCAAAGGCATGCAAGAAAATTAAAGAGCTTTCCTGAAGCTGTCTCTTGATTGCTTTCCTTCTCCATTGAGTATCAGACCAATAACATTTCTTAATCTTGGTGGTAACATCAGTATTTTTACAAACCAATTTCTTGCTATCTTCCATGTTCTCTATTAATTGAATATCGTGTTACATTGCTGCTTTTTTTTTCTTTATGTCTTTGAATATTTTTCTCTTTTTCTTGTCATTTGAGACCTGAGTTATGTGTTGTGAAACCTCTCTGACTCTCAAATCCAACTTACTCATATTTGTATCTGCTAATATTTTCCTCTACAGATAGGTACCTCTTCCCATGTTTTGTTTGTTTCATTTTGGTGGGATATTTTCTTAAGAAATGCCGCCTTTAACACTTACTTTGGATCAGAATCACAGATGATTTTTCCATGCAAACCTCTGAATTCAGTAGTCTTCCTCTGGAACCCTAAAGGTTGTTTTGGTATTCACCTTCTTCTGGTAACATTATCCATCTGAATATGTTACATTGATTCAGTTACAGATTTGATCACATATGTACCTTTCCATCATCTCCTGTTCAGGTATGTGCAGTAGAATGCAGGAAATGAACTCCTCTGACCAGTTTAGCATCCTCCTCTATGAACCTTATGGCATAGCCTGATTTCCCCTCATTTTTAGGGAAGTCTGTTTATAGAATCGTAGAATGGTTTGGGTTGGAAGGGACCTTTAAAGTTCATCCAGTTCCAACACCCCTGCAATGAGCAGGGACACCTTCCACTACATCAGGTTACTCAGAGCCTCGACCCACCTCATCCCTCCTGGGATGGGTCATCTACCACATCTCTGGGAAATCAGTTCCAGTGTTTCACCCTATTCATAAAAAAATCCTTCCTTGCATCTAGTCTGAATCTACCCTCTTTCAGTTTAAAATGATTACCCTTTGTCCTGGTGCAACAGGCCCTGCTAAAATGTTTCTCTCCATTTTATAAGTCACCCTTAAGTGACGAAAGGCTGGAATTTGGCCTCCCCACAGCCTTCTCTTCTCCAGGCTGAGCAGACCCAACTCTCAGCCTGTCCTCTCAGGAGAGATGTTCCTGCCTTGTGCTTACTATCCTGGGCCTACTCCAACAGGTCACTGCACTGAGGATCACAGGATTGGATGCCATCCTCCTTTTTTCACTATCCTCTATTAAATACAAACACACTGCACACTCATTAGGTTACCTTAATCCTTACCCAGCTGCTCATTAAGCAACTGCCCTCGGATGAGAAGCCAGTTCTCCAGTGCCACCCCCAGAAGCCCATTTCTGCTGTTACCCAAAACATGATTCCTGTTAGGAACAACTGGCACATGCAAGGGTTTCCACCCACGCTCCAGCTCCTTGTAGACACTTTTGTTCTACCATGGCCATTCCTGTCAGTATTATTAATACCACAGGGATGAGCAGCACAGGAGCACTTGGTGTTAGCTTTCACTGGATGCCATGCCTGGTTGACAGATACATTCCTCTGTTGCCCTTAGGAAAGAGGCAGAAATCACCACCACTGCTCTTTTGCTTCCTCCTGGAAATTATGATGAATTGCCGAGCCTTTGGAGTGCGCGGCTTTTCCTAAACTGCCAGTGAGATTGGCGTTATACCTGCGACATGAGGATCAGCGCCAGCGCACGGTGTCAGGAGGAGTCAGGTTCAAAATAAACAAAAGGAGATGCCGAGGGGGGAGTAAGAGAGTTGAGTTCCTTGCCAAAGGACGCTGTGTACTAGAGATGTTTACATGACTGGGAAAACAGCAGAAAGAGAGATCAGCTGGGTACTAGACATGTTTACAGGACTGAATCGTTTCCATAGCACATAGCTTCCAACTGCTAGACACAGGTAAGCCCCTGCATTCCCCTTCAGGGATCAGAGATGGTTTGTTTTTGTTGCTGCCTTTCTTTACCAGTATTCAATTACGTTTAGAAAATCTAATGGTTTCTTTTGTGAGCTGCTGGCATAAAGGTTTCTCTGCCTTCAGTAACACAGCAATCTTTGCTTAAGAATAAAATCTCATTGCTTTTTGTCTTGACACCACATCTGCAGCAGTCTTGGAGGACTATGCATTTTATTTTACTTTTCCCACTACTTTAAAAAAAAAAAAAAGCAAACATATCAACCCTAGGTATTTTGCCATCTGACAGCAGCTGTGCCTTTCAGAAGCCCTCTGTGCAAAAGCACTCTTCACCCTTTTGGAACATGACACTAGACAATCCCCCTCTGCCTTCCCTAAAACAGTGCAAATCTGCCATAAAGCCAGAGGCTTTCAGTGTGGTGCTGCACCTATGATCTACAAAGCATCTTGGAACGCTGTAGCAGGGCACTATCCAGTTCTGCATGTTGATATAATTAGGTGAGATAAAGGTGAAACTGGGAGGTCAGCATTCTGAGTTGTCCTTGTTTTTGCAAGCTAAAGTAATTTATCCTATTATGTTCACAGGGCTTTCTGAGATAAAGTCTCTAAAAACACAGATAGTGAGTCCTTTGCTATATAATAGGTAAGTTGTACCTTTTTTTTTGTTTTTATAAAAACCCTAGAGTCATATTATAAACCAGCAAGATGAATTTCAAGGAGTTATTCTTGTCATCAAGAGCTCCAGGTGAAAATAAAGCCTTCCATTGTACATTTTATATCTATTATTTTTAAGACAGAATTTTCATAGCTGCAGAATATGAGATGGAAAACAGGTGACTGCATGCAAGTGCAGTGCCAAGATGTTTGTGGAAGCTGATTATTCCAAATATACCATGGGCTATGAATAGCTGTTGTACCAGTCAGTGTTGTAAAGTCTGATGCAAAGCATAAAAACACTCAGGAAGAAAGAACAAAACAAAGACACCTTCTTGTCAAGTGATTGCTAAAAATTTATGCTGCTGGGTTTTTTTGACCTGCAATGGCCACTGCTTTGACAGTGGGTTGGTTTAAAGTGAATTATTGTTTTGCCATTGGCTTAGTGAGTGACTGGTGGTGGATTGGTCAAAAGTGGGAATTAAATTTCAAGCTCCAAACTGAGCAGAAAATCCATGGGACAACAGGCCACACCACAGGGCTAAGGTCCAGGCTAAAACATACAGTTTGTGAGATCACACTTTAAGTATGGCAGCCTCCAGCATACCATCAGTTGAAAGGCAGACAGAAGGACCCTGGGGAAAAGAATTGTCCAGGTATTTGTGTTAAGCTCTCAAAGGAAAAAAAAATGTGCTAACACCATTCAAGGAGAGAATTTTCCTCCAACAGGACTCAATTCACCTCCTTCTTATGTGAGCACGAGAGACATCTGCTGTTCCAAGCCTGGCAAGAAAGAACAAAGCACGTGGAGTTTGTGACGTGATGCTGAGCAGGGGCTCCATCTTCCCTTTGTTCTAGATTTAGGTAGCACACTGGTTTCTCTAATCATTTGTAAATGCTCAGTTTCATCTGCCCTCACCCGAGCTGGTCCCCTCAGGCTCTCTTTCTAGTCAAAGAGGAAACAGGCATGGCTGCAGACTGCCTTCTCTCTTCTGGACATATGCAGTTGAAAGAGTTCAAATTGGCCTGTTCTGTGCAGGAGGAAAGCCGTGATGAGTGATAAAGAAAAGCCGAGATGAATGATAATCTCTGCTGGGGATTTTTACATCAGCAACATCTGAAGTGAGGTGATATGAAGCCTGCACAAGAGATTGTATATTGTTCCAGGCAAAAAAGAAGAGCTTTCCTTTCACTTTTGTTATTAGCGAGAGCAATTTGTATAAAACGCATTTTGCTCTCTATTATAGCCGGATTGTGCACAGGGACCCCAGGCTTCAGTGGCAATGCTCCCCTGCAGCCCTCAGCCTGATGCTGCTAACAATAAACATCTTCTTTTGTTCATGACATCTCCCAGGAAAGCATGGAAAGGTGTCATATCACACTTCTGGGCCCCATTTTTATATAATTAACTGGTTTGCCACCTAAAATGCTGTAATTAAGCTTTCATGTGTAAAGCAGGAACATATGCTACTGTCAAAAGAATGTGAATGAGACAAGTCAGGCATTTCATGTTAATTTAACTTTACCACGATTAACTCTCTTGCACTTGTTAGTGGAGCCCAAAGGCAGAAACTACTGGTGGTGGCTGTTGCTTGCACACAAACCTGGCAGGGCTCTCGGTGAGGTGCACTGTGTCAAGCACTAACAACATGACCTACCTTAAAGGTAAGAATTGTTTCTGTCCAGTGTGACTGATCTCAGTGGTGCAGGGAAGTTTCCTCTTACTGGTCAGTAATGCATGCCTGAGTGAGTTGCAGATGGACAGGAGAAGTGTCCTAACATACTTTGTTTCTATAAGAATACTAGATTGTGGATTTCAAGTTCACAAAGTCTCTGGGTGTAACAGTACTCTACAAGGAGTCATAGCATGGGCTGAGGCATTGCCCTGCTGTCCTCCACATTACATAATTGTTAATCTGTCCCTGAAACAAGTGTGACCTATGCCAATACACCCACGCAGGGTTTGTGGGGTAACACAACAGACAACACAGAGACCGTGTGTCCTGAGACATGGCCTTTGAAATTGCTTGCCCATTGCTTTGTTCCCCAGTTGGCTCAGCCACTGACTGGAATGCTGCCCTGTAGACCATGTGTTTTCTGTTGAGTGGTCTTTATGATTGTGACTCATTTAAGGAAAATTAGAATTGTACACAATCCTGAGTCCTGCATGACATAAGAAATCTGATTACAGGATCATTTTTGCTGGTTAAAATTTCAGGCAGTATTTCAACTCTCCTATCCAGCATGATATTTATTGGGCTGGCAACAAGAAAATTATAATTATACTAAAAAACTGCACAGATTGGAGCTGGAAGCAATGAGACAATAAAGCCCCACAGTATCAGCTGTATAGCTGCCTCCAGGCTAGAGCTGCACTTTGAGTCATCCTATTTAGGAGCTGTCTCCAGCACTCACTGAAGTCAACAGGAGCCTTTGATTTCTTCTCAGTAGGTGCTGGATCAGACCGTTACAGTCTCCTTTTAAAGTCTAAGAACAAGGGGGCAGAAGGCAAGCTTAGCGAGCCACATTGTACCGATGAAATAATATCATTTTAAGAAGAAACATTCTCCTTGGAGGAACATAAAATTTGCAGGAGGATGAGAGTTCAGGGCACTGCAATTACTACATAATAGTAAAATTTCATCAGCAAGCAAGGACAAAGCTGAATTTCTGGGGTAATGCTTGGTGTGCAGCATGGGAGAGGTTTGTAGAAATGAAATCCATGGTTGGAAAATAGGCAGGCATTTAGAAATAACCACAGCAATTAATATTGCAGTTTGCATGCAAGGAGCTTGAAGTTAAAAATGTATCATATACTCATCTAAAACTTTATGGTGCTTTTAGATATATCTGCTGCATATATGGTGGAACACGCCAATCACTTGGCAAAAAATTGCCCAAAAGTTCAGTGAATGAATTAGTTAGTTAGAGCATTATCCACTTCTTTCTGAAGGCCAGTCACACAGGGGTCAAGTTGTTCTGCCAGGAAAATGTCCTAAGGGGAATATTTTATTTTACCTTTGTCAGCACATTGGAGAGGATTTCACTCAAGTCACCTTTGTATATTTTATTCATTAGGGCGTAATCCTGAAAGGCTACAGTCACCCTTTGATCAGAGTAATTTCATGCAGTCTGAGGATGACGAGTACTTGTGAGGACATGCTGGGGACCTCACAGGATTAGGTTTTGGGCATCTGTGTTCATATATTGGACTTCTAAGTTGAAAATGGGGCAGGTTAATAATTTGAGGCAAGGTGCTGAAACTGTGCGAATCAAAGCACCAGTGCAAAAGGTATAAGATGAACACCGAGTCTTCTTGGTTTTATCTAATTAAAAGCAATTCTAACTTTAATATAGGTTTGTGTATTTAGTATTAAAGATATTGGAGATGGAAAAGGAAGAAATGATCCTGCACAGCCTCTTTCATGAAGGACTTAATTTGTTCTTGCCTGCTGATTTTGATGCTCTACCTAGGTGCTATTGAATTTTAACTGTTTATTAGATAATGGAAAGATTTACTGTAGCACAGTCCTTCTGAGAAAAATAAAAACATTTAATCTCTCCTTGGGGATTTGATAATTGGAGAATAGAAAATTGTATTCTGGAGCCAAAGTGAATGAGAGCTCATTCTGTCCCTTCTGAATGAGTGCCCCTTTGTCACCTGCTCAGGGGACAGGGAAAAAGCTGGCTGTTTCCAACCATCATCCAGAGAAATGGAGATAAATTCATCCCAACCAATTCCCCTTCTAAAGGGGTGGAAATCTCTCACCCCATTTTTCATTTTAAAACACTTTTTGTGGTTCCTCTACTTCAGTGGTTGTCTTTCAGGAGCAGTGCTGATGGGTTGGGCTCCAAGATTCATCACTGAAGAAGTCATGAATAAAATTGCATTCCACTATCGAGGTGACTTGTTTGACTGGACTGCTCTGCTTTTCTATCCATTAGCACAAAGTACCCTTTGTTAGTAAGGAATTCGATCAACAGACTGCATAATTGCCATTTCTGTCTTAGTTAATGGAAAGAGTCATGTTGAACTCCATGTTTTCAACTATGTGCAACAACCCTCACATTAAAATGCAACAAATTAAACAGAGCTTTTACAAAAGCCTCTTTTTTAACTAACAGTTATAGACTGTGAAGTTTAAAATGGCATGCTTTGGACTGAAAATTTCAATTAAGGGGAGAACTATATATAAGAAGCCAAAATAATTGAGTGTTGAAGCTCCTTCTGTGCAGCTTGCACAGAGTCATCAGACTTGGAGAGCGGATGTAATAGCTGTTTTAGGAGGCGTAAGGAATATGTGCACATTCTAGTATTATTTAGACACCTGAATAATTTAGAAGACTGTCTTTTTTATTGTACTTAATGTGTGGCTCTACAACCACGGGGTCTTTTTACAGCGATCCCATGATTTGCTGGCCATGGTTCCTGTATCTTCCCAGAGTCTGAAATACTGGGAGGGCAGAGTGGCATCTGTGCTGCCTTCATCGTGCCAGCCAGGGCAGCTGCCAAGAGCAGCATTGTCTGCCACAGCCATAGGGAACGTACGGCCACCATGTGGACTCCTCTCTCTCCTCATGTTCTTCTTTTAGCTACCAAAGTGAAGAGGAGCAGGGCTGGTGCTTGGATTTAAGATGAAAATATTCTCAGGTTTTATGGTAGCTCATATTTATCTCTGACAGACTTTTCCTTCCTTTGATTCATTTGTGGGCTTCAAGAACTAACAGCTTAACAGCATTGCTTATTCTGAGGATATTCTGATATATGTCTTTGAAAAGACGAGACACCTGTGGCCATACCAACTCTGAATCTTCCCCCCATTATTTCCTTCATGACCTTTACAGATGTCAGATGAGACTGGGGTTTTCTCCGCCCCCTAGTTCCTTCATTCTGCACTGGATGCAATTTCAGGTCCCAAAACTGAAAGCAGGCAGCACATTAATCAACTCTGCTTCCCACTCTTTGCACTTCTGTCTTTCCATAGTTTTTTTTTTCTGGCTAATGTAACACAGATTTAAAAATAGGGGTGCATTATCCTCCCAAAATACATACAATTCTGGTATCAGCAGTGGAATAAGCTCATTTAGATGAAAGGAACCATTTTCTTTCTGTGGAATGAAATACCTTATCTGCCTATTTGTGTTACATTTCAAGTGTTATGCCTCCTACAGTATATAGGGCTGATGTTGCATGCAAGTCATCTGCTTAGTGTCCTTTTGGTATGCTGCTAGAAAATATTTCCCTTAAAAATTCTTCAGTGTATGCCATTGCATGGATCACAAAAAGAAAAAGTTGCATTATGGAAGAAGAAGCACAGAGGAGTTTAAATGTACTCAGATAAAGTATGAAACTTAATGGCTATCTCTGCAGCTGGGAGGGAGAGAAAAACAGTGTCCGAACACCTCTTGTTTATTTTTCACTGCTGTCATGACCAGAATGCTTTATCAAACATGTTTTTACAGCGAGATGCAGAGCCTTGTTCTAAATACTGTATTTCAGATAAAACACACAATAGTGCAACAGAGTGTATTTGGAAAGGAAGAAAATGCGCTTGCTTCATGTGTTAAAAAATGTAAACCAAGTTCATTAGTTAGTGCCATAGTTAATTCAATAGCAGATGGTAATTTTAGAATTTCTTAGACATGGGAATCTTGGCATAAAATTAGATTGAAAAACTGATAAAGTGCAATTTGTCTAATTCTTTTTATTCCATAAACTAGACAAACAGTTCCTCAGACTCAAGAGAAGTTATTTTTCTGCTGCAGATCAGTTGCATAAAACTTATACATCACATTAAAAACACTTAGAAAATGGTATAGTAATGTTTTATTTCATTCTGGACAAAGCAATGTTGTCATGTAATTGCTTTTTTGCTGAGCTCTCACCTGACCCTGCTTGCTTATTATAATGTTTTAGGTGCCATAGCTTGGGGTTTATTGACCCCTGTTTGTTGCCCATTTGTTTTACAGTTACTGAATATTGTAAGGCTTGGAAAGACTAGTGTAAAAATTATAATTTGGTCCTGCTCATTAGAAACAGATGTGGGAAAAGTGTTAGCAGTAAATGCTGTCTTTCTCAGCTTTTATTATAAAAGCCTGAAGGGCTGCAACACCTCCAGCTGGTCAGCATTAACTCATGCAGCTCTTGAGAGTGTGACTTTGGATGGGCCTGGCTGAGGAATGGTTGTGTGAGGGAAAACAAGGAAAACTGTGTGTTGGAGAAAAACTGTAACAACTGCATCTGGGACATTTTTTTCCTGTATGTGGTTCTTTCAGTCTCCAAAGCAGTAGTGTTGCCATAATAATTGGGAAGTAGAAATAAGTATTTTCAGGTTGCTGGTCCGTGCTTCTTTAAGGAAGTGCCCGATCCAGAGCAGTATCACATCTCATGGCAGCCACAAGATGCTGGCGCTGTTGGACTTTTTTCTAATGAAGGCACTCCTCCACTTTTCCTTCTGGGCTTACACACGTTGGGGTATTACCTACAGCCTGTGAGTCAGGTGTCCAGCTTGGCTGTGTGCAGCTTGAGGAGACTACTCCAAACATCCCTGCCTTGCTAAGCTTAAAACATTAGAATATTTCATACGAATTTAGACCACCACCACAAACCATATGGTGTCTATATGAAGTAAAAATTGATGTAGTAATCAAAATTCTTTTACTGAATGAAATGAAAAGTCATCCAAAATGCATGTGAAGAACGAAAAAGATGTGTTAGACCTTTACAGTTGTACTGGCAAGAAAAGTCATGGATGTTTGTGCCTTCTGTCTGCTGCTCAGGTATGGAAGAAGCCTTGCAAGATTACTTCAAATGCTTTTATCCAAACAGTCATATTTGACTGAATCAGGAAGCTCTTTTTATAAGGACTTAATTTTCAGGTGTGAATTATAGAGAGGGTGTGGCACAATATGTGAAACCTTTGTCCATATATAACAGATGTGGTTCATGGCTCAATCCCTCAGCTGTAGGAGTAGACTTGATACCTACTAAAAATGATTAGCACACACAAATAAAGGTCTGCCCTAAGTATTCTGAGATTGAAATAACTTTAAATTTTAAACTGAATAAATGAATTCATTTTTAAATTTAATTAAAGCAATTTACTCTATATAATTTACAAGCTGAGTTTTATAGTTTAATCAAAACATAAAATCATAGAAATAAATACAGCTGTAATATTTTCAAAGTTATTTTTTCCCTGAACTCATTAGGCAATACTAGCATTTTTCATATCAAAACCATCCTGTGTATGAGTTTGTGTCTAATTGAAATTAAAGAAAGATAAAATGTAGAAAGAAAACTTACTGGGTACTTCAAGTGGTTCATGTACTTTAACTCTGAGAAGATGAAGTTATGATGGTACAAAAAAGCACAGAAGGAGGAAAAAAACTGGATACTGTATTTACATAGATTCTAAGAAGTTGCACAGCTTTTTATTTGCCTTGTTACACCAAAAAAAACCCTCTGCAAATTAACTTCATGGCTGCTTGAAAGGATTAATTCAGAAACACAATTCCTTAGAAGGACTAAAAGCTCTGGAATACATTTCTAAAACCTTCCCAAACTGTAAAAAAAAAGTAGCTTAAATTCTGTAATTTAAAGATTTATTTTAAAATCAGGAGATGCCAGGCTTCTAGCAGCATTTTGCTCATTGAAAAATTCAGTAGACAGTTTTGTAACTTTTCTTTGCTTGATCAGCTATGCGGCAGTGTCCTGAACTGTCAGTTTTCTGAGGTGGAGTATCACCCACTAATTCAAATGAATAAATTTAGAGTGTTCATGAAAATAATTTGTACTTCCACCTACACTTGGTAGGTCATCCTCCTAATATTTCAGAGATGGCTCTCTACTTTTAGCCCTTTTATTTTAGCACATCGCCAGCAACTGAAAAGATCCAGTGAACTGCTAACTTTTATTCCCCTTGAACAGGAATTTTTTTGTGTGTGTGCTTGAAATGTCATTTTATGTAGTCAATCATATTAGACTTTTTAGATAGTAATTTTTACTGCACCATGTAAATAGGAGTAGTAAGTCTTAATACTAGAGGGTGCAGAAGACCTTAGTGGAACAACTATCAGTCACTGTATTTCAAATTATACCTTCAAGATGTATTTCACGTTACCAAAGATGTCTCCGTATGACAGCTGTGCCCATTGTTTGCAAGAGAAGCTGAAGAAATGTCTGTCTGACAGGCCTGCTCTGAATCCTTCCCTGACTTGTGTTTATACCTCTCTTTTTTTCAGCAAAGGCGGGAAATGTAATTAGTGTATAATGACAGCTACAACAGTCCCAGAAACAGGAGATTGATTCCCCTGATGGCTGAAAACCCCACTATGCTGTGTGTATAATCAGGCCCAGTTTTCGAGTTCTAATTAACTTTATTAATGTTTAGTGCAGGAAGTACAAAGGCAACTTAAACAAGGATATAAAAAGCACTGGAGCATTGAAACACTGGTTTCATGTAACTGACTCTTATTGAAAGACATATTTTTCAGCATTTTGTAAAGAAAAATAAAGTAATTTAGAAGAAAGATATTAGATTCTTAATATTCTCTTATAATAAGGAAGATTTAAATAACGGAGCAAAGAGACTAACAATAGCTCCCTACTTGGTAACATTGGTAGCAACTCTTTCTGATGTGCAATTAACAAATATGATAGCGAACAAGCAACACTGTACAGTGACAGTGGGATAAAAGAGATGCAATCACTTGCAAGGCTCCTGTTGTGCCAGCAAGTAAGACTTTATGGGCTACTGGAAAATGAGTTTGTGAAAAACCAATCGAAAAAATCTTCCCCATTACATGTTCCTTTTATAGAAACATATTAATTTGCATGTGAAAAGATTAAATATTACACTGGTAAATAATTGTGAAGACATTTTCCCCCACTAAAGACACAATTGCAAAACCTTGCAATCAAAGCAATTGTATATATTATTTTGATATAATAATCATAATAACCTTAAAAGCAGTGATATATTAATTAAACATAAAGTACATTATTTGCATATATTTTTTGTTTACTGCCCATGGATTACTCCATTTTGTAAATACATCTATAATTCAGCAAGCTTTGGTGCTCTTCGATGAGCTCAAACTGGAATATGGCTGATACTGTATATTGCTGTAATTGTAAAGGACACTATAATGATTTTTGGTGCTTGAACCTCCTAATATAGAAATTACAGTAGAAAATATAAGAATACCTTTTCTGTTATTTATTGACCCTATTCCCAGGCATGATGATTTAACAATACTTAAAAGATATTCCTATTTTCAGAAGCACTCAAAACAGATGGTTAGCAGCCTCTCCACTAAAAAGATTGTGCCTTGGAACAATTTAGTGTTTATTTTCTTCTGATACTCTTCATATGTTTATTAAGTAAAAGTATATAATAAAAAATCATCTTGCAGTTATGCAAAACTATGGTATTGCTTTATATAGTCTTGCAAGCAAAGTTTAGGAGCAGATCATTCATCCACAGAGAAGCTAGGAACTCAGAAGCATGTAATGTCAAAAATAGAAAATTACTTTTTCTTTAAAGATGTAGTGTGGGCTATTGTTTTTACCTTTTATTTAATCTGCTATATGTTTATTCTATAGTGCTCGCAGTCTTGCCAAGAGAGCTTCTACTTCTGGAATGGCTTCTCCCTTAGAAGGGGACACGATACGATCTGTTTTCCGCTCTTTGCCACCTTCTCCATGACAGGCTTCCTTTCTCCCAACAGCCTTATTCAACACCTTAGAACTTGTTTCCACATCATATGTAACTTCTTTGGTGACTGGGCTTCTTGTCGTGTTTAAACTGATACTGTGGTGCGAACATGGCTTCTCTGGCTGTCCTTTCTGGTTCTCTGCAGAAGACAAATCAAACAAACCTTGTTTCACTATTAAAACATTCAGTTTCAATATTCTGTAATACAAAAAGACCTCTTGATCAGACAAATTTTACATGCAGATGATGTACTACAAGGAATAATGATTGCCAAGGAGGCAAGACAAAATATATTATCACTTCAAAAGCAGTGGGCTCAGTCCCTTGGAAGTGATACAGACTTTACATGTCTTCATTAGATTAACATCCATATTTCCTACAAAATCACGGTTATAGCCTGACAGGATCCTCCTTTCCTACTGAAGTCAAATAGGTACCCAGCACCTCTCTTCCAAGTGTCTTCCAAGGTTTTACCTCGTTAGTTACATTTTGTACATATTTTTTAATTGTTTAAATTTTGAAATGTATTTTAAAATCTATTTTAATTGAATTATCCATTGTAATAACTTTCCTTTCCTTTGCAAACTTTTAGGCAGCTAAGTAATTTCAAGAAATTGCATAATTCACTATTTTTTTGCTAAACATCACTGGCATTGCCTGTCACACAAAGTTGCGCTCAGTTAATATCCAGGCAGGAGTTTTGCAGGTTTGGCATGTATTAATAGACAGATTTCTTTTTCTGTCGCTCCCTACCCCTCTTCCAGATCAAATGACTGTTTTCCAAACCAGCGTATGAGTGGTTTCTCTCATAGATCTCAAACTTTTTAAAAACAGCCCTACTCAATATTCATGTAACCTTGAGCAAGGCTTGAAAATGCCTTCAACACACTTGACATGACATTTAAAGTTTTTTGGTTATTCGCTGAAAGATGTTCCATCATCCCAATAGTAATGACTTTGGAGCACAGGCAGTCACTCATGACAGTGTGTTTTATGTGAGTGCTGAAAATTCCCACCGAAAACAGCTTGTACATTAAAAGGCAGCTGCTGAAGATATTTACTGCACTGTCATTCCCTGACCAGGGGCTCTCGGTGATGGATGAGGATTTTACACACTTTCTTGGACAATCTCAGCAAATTTTGTAAGTACGATCACCTTTTGGGAAGTGGAGGAAAATAAATACCTCCTTTCCATCATCTTCTAAATCAGATAAACAATTCTTAATTAAAATTTCTCAAGACAAATTTGCCATTTTTTTACACTATGGCAAATAATTTGACCTTGAATATGCAGCAGCACAGTATTCCTGAATCACAGGAAGCCAATGAGTGGTTATGAACATATCTTTATAATTACATGTAATAAACCTGTCATATATAATTAAAATATCCCTTATATGTGCGCTCTTAAATATCTCATTCTACTTAAATGTTTATGTTTATTGATTCTGAACACATATTTGCAAGCTGATAAAAGCATGCTACCTGTGTCAATTTACAGACTACCAGCTGCACCACAGACCTTTCTGTTTACATCCAATTTAGGGGCAGCAAGAAAAATACTTGGTGTTTAAATATCAACACTTTTAAGTATAAGAAAACACATTGTCATATCATCAGAAATTAAGGACACCTGTTGGATTTTAAAAAAGTCTAAAAGAAATTAGGCACTGAAAGTAACCTTCTCAAACGTACCAACAAATTTGAACTATTTTTCACTTCAGCAGTCTTCAGCCCAAAATGGTGGTGAACTAGACTATGTAACAGACATGGGGAACTCTCACGAAAAATCCAGCAGTAAAATTCTCCAGTTTCTCATAGTGTACACGGGGCAGAGTAGAGGAGCCTTACAGTGAGATTCACAACTGCAGCCAAAGCAGGGAACTGCTGCATATACTGCATCACACACTGATTCAAAAGTCGCATGCGCTGGTGATTTGGTACCACATCCATCCCACTGCCTTGACTTGGGATTGTAACCTCACCTCCCTCAAATCCTGTGCTATAGTGGTGAAACCAAAAAAATTAACCTTAACCTTAATTTTAACCTGTCAGTGTTGAGGTGAGTGGTTTAAAAAAAACAGTGCATCTTGCTTGTGAATTCAGAACTACAGGGCCGCAAACTGCTCCAGGTTAGCATGCAGTTTTGACCACAACTGTGGTAAAACCGGAGTTCCTTAGTTCGATTTAGTATGATAAAGGCTATAAAGCATACACTTGCAAGAAAAGCCAGAAGTCAAGATTAACTGACAAAGTAAGTACAAGAACAAACAGCCATTAATTTACTGCTATGAGACATTAAAACCTTGAACCACCAGAGTAATGAAGTTCTGGAATTCACATATATAGATGTGAGAGCAAGAAACCATAACCAGTGATAAGCAGGAATTTGATCTGTTTCTGAAGACAGTATTTGCCCAAACAGCCAGGACATGGCTTAGTGACATTGGCCACTTATGTTTCCAGAAAAAGGGAACACACAGAAAATCCACTAATCGTATAGGTATTTTCCTAAAATGCTTTGAACCATTACATCATAGACATACATAAATTTGTTTTGTGCTTTTGACAATAAACTACGTTTGAAACAAATTATGTATTTACACCCATGCACTGGTTCAAATACACTTCTAAGGAATTAAACACACAGAAGGTTAAATAAAAACTACTCATGGAAAGGCACTTCTGCATGAATTCTTGTTAAGAAGAAAGCTTACATTTCCTGAGATGCACTACTTGTCCACCTACTGTAGCAAGGCGCACCTTCCGGCAGTAGCAAGGCAAAAAGAAATCAGACATTAAAAATCACTGGATAAAGACAGAACTTATTAATTTCCTGTATATACTGGAAATAGTTGAGACACGTTTCTACTATTTGGTAACTTTCAATAATTGAAATTTGTCATTCACCTGTATCATGGCAATCACTATGCAGATTTAAAAAAAAAAGAAAAAAAAAAAAAAGGCAACAACTTTGAATTCATTATTAGGTTTTCTAAATGCTCAGGTGATAACCCATAATAGTTTTGACTTTACTGCTAGTGAATACTTCCAGGCACAGGTTAGGCAGAGATCACATTGTACACTACAAAAGTCTCAGAGTCCAGATTCCATATTTTAATCTTTTCTTCCTCTTGTTCAATATCAAAATTTTGTGGGTCCTTCAGACCTATTCAAATGCAGTTTTTTCAGATATCAATTGCTTGAATATTGCTGCTAATCAAAAGCATTCCAAACCCATATTTGCAAAACCTAGAGCCAAATAGTTACTATCATCTAGATACAAGACTTTTAACAGCAATGCTCAGGAAATTCAGTTGACAGAAAATTGTGCTTAATACATATATAGCTGTCCACAGTTTAAATGATGTCCTAACACAGAACAACTTATAATGGTATGCTTATAACCTATTAAAGGATACATCATATTCAGAAAAAGAAAATTGTGCACTAGCATCTGAACATAAAAAAATCAGTAGTATGAGACCTGCCTGCTGTGAAAACTTGGGGAAGCAAAATATGATCAGTAGGAGATTTTTAAATCTTACACAATAGTGTTATATATTACCTTTAATAGAAAATAAAAATGATGGCAAGAGACTCACTAAAGTCAAGATAGATTCTTTTAAAACAACTAATAAATATTTAATATTTAAAAGGATGTTGAAAAGCTTTATTTCATCACAGTTTCTCAGTAAAAGTCTTGATACTAAGGACATATTTTGGTTTTATGTAAATACTTGTAGACTGATTGAAAAATAAAGTTGCAAATACAATAAGGAGAACAGCATTGCGTGGCATTATATGCTCATATTACAGTCATACATCTCAATGTAGGGCATGACAAAACTATAACATAAAAAGAACAATTGCAGTTACAACCTCATTACATCTCTTACCAAGTTAACAGGGAAAAAATGCTCAAAAACCCAGTGGAATATTTCTGATCTCGCTGACTTGTGCTCCACATGCTACATCATATTCCTGAAGCTAGGTCTATGCCAACACTTTCTAAAGCCCAACCATACTGACATTACTGGCAATGCAAATTATTTTTACGTTTTAAGTCATGACTTGTCATTTAAGATATGACCTAGACAATACTCTGCCACGACACTCATTCCTTCAGAGTCCCCATGCCAAAGGGATTTAGCTTGGAAAAAGTAACAGCCCTAGACATAACTTTTACCACTGGCTCCCCAGTTTGGTCCCATAGTTTGTCTCTGGTTCCTCATCCCTGATGCATGGAACTGAAATTCTCAAAAAACTACACCATGCTGATGCTATGCTCATGTAGTTTCCCTGCAAAACATCAGGGGAAAAGAACATGTATTTCTGACAGCAGTGCCATGTGCTAATTCTGGATGCAGCTGTTTAGCATTCCCATTAGTGGAAGTGCTTGATAACACCCAGTCTCTGTCTGGAAGTTCTGTCCATTTCTCACAAATTTCACTGACCACATCATCATACATCTCCCAGTGCAACCTTAACAAGTGAAGTTATACTTAGACAGTGGTCACATACCATGAACATCGTGAGGATATTGGGGTATATCCTCGTATGTTCCATCTAAATCAACAGATTCCAAACTCTTGGCTTCTTACTATCAGAAATGCCAAGAAGAAAATAATTAATGTTTTCCTCTCAATTTTGAAACAACAGTTTTGTTTCCTGTACCACCCCCTGTTAGAACCCCAAACGCCAGAGAGTTGAGAGTCCCAAGATTTTTCAGGAACACAATTTCCTTTAATTTTTGCAGCCCAAAGTTGGGCTTCTGAAATCCATCCCCAGACCTTAGCCCTGGTGTGAGAACATAACAAGACTTCATTATCCTTCTCAAAGCCTGTCTTATCCCTCACAATCAGAATTTAGACATAATATGAAAGACTGCTATAGCTAGAAGGTCCATCTGGTATTATGCAAGATCATTCATAAAAAAATGGGACGGCTCATTTCTGGATGGTTTAATAGAAAATATTTTAAATACTTTTTATTGATTTAATGTTTTTATCAACAATATCTCTGACTGACAAGGGTAGGCTTGAAGAATGTCCCTGGTGAAAGGAACACTGTACATTGTTACAACTTATTTCAGTCAAACCTGCGGCTCCAGCCCTAACACATAAAGGAAAGTGAGCTGTACTTGAAAGACCTTTGCTTGAGAAGTAATTCCTTACACTTTTGTATTTCATACTAAAAACTCACAACTCTAGTAATCTTAAGCAGACAATAACTCATGAGACATGAAAAAGTTTTACTGATATTTGGAACATTTCTTTTTTAAACTATACACATTTTATTTAATAGTTGCTGCTGTTCTTGAGTGTTGCATTGAAAAAGTGTGAAACACAAGGAAGAAACACTATCAGTAAGCTCAATTTAGATGAGACAGTCTACAAAAATAGTGAATATAGGGGGTTTATGTTTATATTTCAAAGGCAAGAAGTGAGTAGTTCAGCACACACTGTGACTAATACAGAGAAATTATAGAAATGAAATTTCAAAAACAGTCAAATACAAACTGTGAGCAAACTAATTTTTGACAAGAGGAACTATGCTGGATCAGCTCCCTTTTACTTGGCCCTAAAGTACATCCTTCAAAAATTCTTTTAATCCCTTTCCTACCTATATCTTCTCAAAGACTACTTTAAGTTCCTGCTGATCTCTCCATTCAAACTTTTACCTATCTTTTCCAAAGACACTTTGCAATTGCAATGAGTTGGAACCAATTTCTCTGTTTAAACTAATATATTCTCACCTGTGATAAGACAATGACTTTTTTTTTTTACAAGAAATGCAACTTTCACTTACTGGGATTTTAATAAAAGTCTTGAGTACCTGTCAAGATGATAAGAGAACAAGAGAGTGGATCAAACTGCTGACAGAAATCACCCAAGGTCAGTGAGAGAAGAAACCTCACCAGGTGTCTTCTAATACAACTACTTCAGACTTAGGAGTTTGGCAGCCTTCCTATTTCACCCTGAATTAGTTTATTTCCTGTGTCTTTTCATGCATTTTTCCCCCAAAGAAGGCACATTTGGCAGTTTCTAGGAAAACTGCAAAAAGGAAACCTCCAAAACAGAAATCTGCTTTGTGGTCATTAATGATTTTTAGAGCACTTGGTTTTCAAACATTTTTGAAAAACTAAATTCTGAATCTCTTAATTTCAAAATGAATAAATCATAAGTCATAACTTTAGCATTAAGAACTAATAAATTAATCTTCTTATTTATGGCAGGCAAAGGGGGTTCAAAGGTAAATACTGATCTACATGAATACCAGTGGCATGGGGTCTTCAGGCCCCAGTGGGCAGAAACAATCCACAGCCTAGGTATTTATAGTATTTCTCTCAAGGTACAAATAGGACAAACATCAACTTTTTCTCTTCTTTAAGTCAAGAAATAACCAGGAAATGACAATAATAAAACTAAAAGTTAACATATTTTAAGAGTATTTTAAATTCCTGGAATGAGGTTTATTACTTGTTTTATTTTGTTCATGAGTATATTGCAGCTTGCATTCCAAATCATCTTTAGAGTTAACAGTCAAAAATGATGACTGTCTAAGTCAGTGATCTGTGACAAGACACACAGAGGTCCATAGTCTGAAGCTATCCTCTTCAGCTGATGATAATGTAGACCACACATACTAAACTGCCTCCGAGCAGCAGACACATTTAGTCTCCAAACCCATCTGCAAACCAGCTGCCTATAGATGAATACTGCTTTCAAGGTGCACTTTGACAAAAAACTTCAGGAATATGCATAAAGACTGCTGCCATCAAAGGAAAGCCACCAGCAGATGCAATGGGGAATGATAAGCAACATGCTGATGAAAATAACTGAAACGGAAAAGAAACACACAATTTTGTCTTTTTACCAAGCATTGAGGAAAAACACAGTAGGAAGCCTCCTACCTTTGGAAAACAAAACCCACAACAAATCCAAACAACAAAGCACATCTTAAAGACTGACCTTATGAGATTCTACTCACCGCAGTTCTAAATGTTGTTATTGCTTCTGTTCAGTATTTACTATTTAGCATACACATTGAAAAAAAACCAAAAAACCTCCAGACAAACAAGTTAAACCCACAAATCCCAACAAAAACCATACCCCATCCCTGGAGAGGTGCAAGGCGAGGCTGGATGGGGCTGAGCAAGCTGATCTAGTGGGTGGTGTTCATGGCTATGGTGTGAATATTGGAATTAGATGATGTTTAAGGCCAATTCTGTCCCAAACCATTCTATGATTTTATGTATTGTCCTGGGGTGACTTCGTGATGCTTGTATCCCCAATTGTTCTGCTTATGCTGGATATTAAGTTCTGTACCTTTAAGACTGGTTGTGAGAGCAAAGAGGGCTTAGTAGAAGCATGCAGTCTGTTTTAGAAACTGCACTTGCTCCCCTGCATTCCTTCTCATGGACTGTGTTGTCTGCAGCACAGACAATGGGAAAGAGCTCTCCTCTGCTTTTAGTTAGTTTTGAGCTAGCTGAGGCAGAGAAGTTCCCCAGACTGTGGCTTTTCTTTTTCTTGGAACTGTTCAAATCTGCTGTGGACTGAAAACCCAGAAAACCACCGAGAGCTCACACCTGTGGCCAACTGGGGCCCAGGATGCCACATTCCAGCACCAGAGGGACTGATAAGAGACTGAGTGAGCCAAGCTACACCCCATGATAAGGACTTTCTGAATTTTGCATCTCTTCCTTACAGCAAGAGGCTTTATTGTTTAATATTAATTAATTTTTCCATGTTTGTGAGTACTTTCCTTGCTAAATAACCAGTTTTGTCCACTCTTCTTGAAGGAGATTTATGTCTCCCAAAGCGGTAGGGGGAGGGGCTTTGAATTTGCTTTCTAGAGGGACCCTTTCGGAGATTTCCTCCCAAATTTGCCCTAAACCAGGACATGTATCTATGTCTAGTAATTGCCTTAAAAGATTAACACTACTATTATTTCTTATCCACTACTCTTGGTATCAGATGTTTAAAAGATATTCCCTAGCTATCCCAGTGGCTGCTACAAACCCATACAATTTTTATTTCATATTTTTATCCCAAACTTCCATTGCCAAGTTTATGTCAGCAATCAGAGTACTGGTAGGTTAAACTGCTTTAAGTTTAAACACAAACACTTCATAATATCAGATCAAACCAACGAGAAAAACTATCTTTCTCTCATCATCTGTTGTTCTTCTCTCCTACAGAGTCCCGGAAATACTTTTGGGAACAGCATAAAAAGGAGAGGCTAGAGCTGAAAGTAAATTGAGTGGGTATTAATTTTAACAGTTGAATAGAAACACAGTCTCCTCACATTGCTGTAAGAGGCACAGGACCAATGTCCTGGGGCAGCTCTTGCCCACACGGGTCACAGTCACAGCTGGTTGTCATTCACTGTTATTTAAAAGATTGCAAGAATAGTGTATGGCTCACAGGCTCATCTAATTTTAAGCATTTTTAAAAGAGATCTCTGGAAGAAGAGCAACAGAGAACACTACATGATGTTAATGCTATGACATTGAAGAGTGTAGTGATTTACTAACCTGGACAAGTATTTATGGGAATTCTGAATTCTAATCTGTGCTTCTTTATAGCATGGGTGCTTTTTAAGAGGACAAGAAGCAGACTTGACTGTGAAGTTCAACTTGTGTAAACTAACATCCAAGATTGCCTTCATGAATACACTGGATGGAAATGGAATGAAGCTGAATCATCTTAGTTCATGTAACTTTCATATTATTATTATGGTCCTTACTCTCCTCTGACAAAGCTCTGCAGAAAATAATTGATAGCATGCTAACGAGAAGACTGAACCTGTGGAGCAGAAAATAGTACATATTCAAGAAGATCGTAGTGCAAAAGTAAATACTGGGAAATAAAAGCAGAGCAAAAGTGATTCATCCCTCCCTCATTCTACAAGATTGCAGAAATATATTCCTTTGACAATTCTTCTCTCTCTCTTTATATGATGCTCTAATTAATGCTATGTTCTTTCACTTAATTATTCCCTCTCTTTGGGGTGGACAGTAATTTGGCCTTGTGTGTGCAGAGAGATGGAATGTAAAAAATGTTTCTACTCTGCACATGATCCAGCCATATATGTATTTGACACCAACAACTGTACTCTGCAAGTGTGACAAACTGCTCTGAAAAGGGATGCTGATTTCAACAGTCTCTGAAAGAGGAATTATTATTTAAAAATGGCTTTTACTGACTCCTCCAAATACCACTGAATTATCACAAGACAAATTCAAGCTACATTATCATGGGTAATTAATCCAGTCATTGTGAATTCAAAATGCTGTGTTTAACATCACTAATGGCATGCGCTATTCACGCAATGAACATATTCACTGCCCTATATTTGACCAGTTAAACTCTTAGCTGCCACTTTGGTATGTTAAAAACAACAGAAGCTAACTGCAGCACTTTCTCCTATTCCTATCAATTGCTCAAATACTATTTAATAATCACCAGCTAATAAAAGTTAATCTTGTTGTGTAGGAGAGTTTTAAAAAATTCCAAAAATCTAAAATGCAACACACCTTTGCACACACAGAAAAAAAACCCTCTCTTATGAAGGAATTTAAAACATTACATGGAATATGAAAAAATGAGTGACTGAAAATCTGAACCTTTATACTCACTGAGAAAATAAGGCAGAAGGCAGCAAGACCTCCCAAGCCACGGAAACAAAGGATTCTCAAACATTGACTTGTTTGCCTTTTGTCTGTTTTGACTTATGAAGCAGTCTTGCAAATGTGTTTAGCTCAAAAGGTGATATTAAAAACAAATGGTTAGAGATCATCATGGTATATTAATTATGCAAAAGAACTCAAACCGAATTTAATCAGAAACAGGAGACTCCAAACAGGAAAAATTCTCTCTCTCTCTTTTTTTTTTTCCTTATGGAGACTGTTAAGAAAACATTTATGGTAATGCCAGAGCATCTGCTGATTACAGTCAAAGCTGCAGGATGCCAACATTAAATCACTGAACCATTTTGACAGCTTCTGGGTACTTGAATTTCATTCTGATAATAAACTGCTGTGAAATTTACAGAAATTGGAAAATTAGCCAGAAAATGTTTACAAAGACTATAGGTAAGAACATATAAAGCAGACATCAAATTGATTTGCATCTGAAAAAACAGCTAAAATAAATGTTTGGCACTCAGACATTTCAGAGCTGCACTTAATTGGTAAATCTCTAAAAGACTAAGTCCTTTAAGAACATAATATAATTTTATCATTCATTTCCTAATGATTTTGACCTATCTCTTTTGTTTGGAATTGTTAGCATGCTTGTTTGTTTAACATAAACACAGATGAGCCATTTGAACGCAGCCTGCAACATTTAAAATCAATTTTTAATTCCTGACACCTGAGGATTCCACACAGAACAATATACTTCATTGTAAAGCTTTAATTGATGCATCTATGTGCTGCAGAGGGTGATTACTTGAATAATAAGTATGAGACTTGTGATCTGGTTGCTAAGCAAATGTGAGAAAGAGGAAAAAGACCAAGAAACGATGTAGCAATGAATCAAGGTGCGATGACAGGATAATTATTCTGTGAACTGTCATGTTGAAGGACTCTCAGAACATTGACCTGCACTTGATCACACATCAGAAGATTGCCTGAGGGGTAATTAAAATAATAATACACAAGTTTAGTCACTCACAAAACAAAAAGCATATGCTTATTTCTCTGTAGCATGCATGGTCAAATACATTCTCATGTTAAATGTAAATGCTTGAACAGTACAAGAATTCAGAGAACAACACATTACAGCAAAGACCACTGAAGTTTAGCTGAATTAGCATGAATGCTTTTCTTTCCCCAATTACTCTGGGCATTCAACTAAATATTATTCACACTATGACATATAAAAGCATAAAATCTGTGAAGGCGTTTTCTGAAGGAAGTTGAGAAAAATGTAGCCCTTTTAAAACATGATTAAGGTTGTAAGGGAACATGTTCAAAAAGAACTTTTCCTCCTTTCCCTGAGATTTTATTCCTGAGCATGACATATGGTAGAGCTTCAGTTTGGGTCAGCTGTGCCTCCTGACTCCCTGTGTTTTGTGG
>VZSR01003803.1:28720796-28788169 GCA_013398615.1 Brachypodius melanocephalos
GGTGGAACAGGGCTGAGAAACCTCTGCTAGCCGGTGAGCAGACAGCCCATGACACCACAACCAGTCACTAAGACAAAGCACAGCAGCTTATGGGCTGCCATGGAGAACATAAAGGCCAACCCTGGCACCCCCAGTAAAACCGGAGATAGTGTAACAACTCCAGGCCATTGCATATATGAATTTGATGGAAGCTGTTCCTACGACAGATTTCAGACTTTAAAGGCAAACTTCTACAAAATTCTATCTTTTCCTGTTTAGGCTTTTGTTCAGTTGTTTACTGTATCAGTTTATGCTGGCATGTACCCCACTACAAGCCTAGACTTTAGTTCCAAGCCCATACGTGATCACATCTTAGCAATGACAATTCCTTCTCAAATGTGGATGTGCAGATGCTTCATTGCCTGTAAACCAGCCATTGCCAGTCTTGTTTTGGGGTGAGCTTTGCCAATTGTGTGAAATCACTGGTGTTTACTACTTTGCAACTGTACTGACTAAAAATGCCAACTTGGTGCAGACAAAAAAAACCCCCAACACATAAAATAACTTATTTCCAGATCCTAGTTAGTCTGTGATAGAAACCACTTGACTGCTCAGAAATTTCAATTTTCCCCTCCATTATTCCATATGTAACTGAAGAAAGTAGAAGACAGCCAGGAGAAATTCTGTGGATACTCTTCAAAAATTTAAGACCACGCGACAAATTCGAAAAGATTTGTTTAGGACACAAGGTACACACAAAGTTTTATGTGCATGTAAATTCATTCAGGCTAGAATGTCTATGTTACTCTCAGTCATACACTGGCACAATCACCACGTGGTTCTCATAAAGAAAATTCTTTCTCTCCCACTATGTTCTAAAGAGATGATAAAAACACCTTAAAGGAAACACAATATACATAATAACTATTAAAATGACACTTCTTTCTAGAACAACTATATTGTGTAAACTCATTGCTAGTTCATCAATTAAGTTAGTGACTCATACTAAACACGTTAGAGATATATTCTCAAATCTTTTCTAGCACCTTCATTAGTGCTCATTTCCAGAGAAATGCTACACCAGAGTAGCTTTAAATGCTAAGAAAAAAACCCCAAGTGCTATTGAAAAATCTCACAACGTTCAGCAGTTCACTGTGATCTAAGGAAAATTTATTAAAATGCAAATGTGATGCATGTAACTATTAATTTCAAAGCATCATCCTATAGAAGATATAAAATTTTCAGTTTTGCATAATAACACCACATACAATTACTATCTGGATTCTCAATGTTAACCAGCAGTGTTAAGAATAACAATTCAGCTGCTCCAAGGAGATTTTTAAAAGCTTTGCAGCACAAAGAGTGGGCTAGATATTTATGTATTTTTATTTCAGAAACATAACTGAGGAAAACTTTGTGGAAGGGGGTGCAAAGGGAGAATATTCTCTATGTCTAAGAATTCAGTTATGGCACTCGATAATTTATCTTACATATCTTAAAAACTTTTGCTTCTTCTAAGCTTACTAGCCAAACAGATTTTTTACCAGAAATTAAGCTTAAAATCAAGACAGTTTCAACAAGCTGAAGCAGATGTATAAATTTATAACTCTTTGGTTATCTAACAGAATATGGCTTAAAGCAAAATGTTCAATTACATTTGTGCAGATGCATTTCCTTTTTTTCTTTTTTTTTTTTTTTGTGGTAATGAATACTTTGAAATATTCTCAGTTACATTTAAAACAATAAACTACCAATTTAACTGGCCTTATTATAACTACAACTACGTAATAGATATAACTCATTGGCTGTGGATACATATGTATTGCAGGTACAGAAACAAACCTCTTTTCTTCAGTGTTATATCAAATTGTTTGTAACAAGAGCATGCAAAGTCCTGTGCGTCCTTGTGCCTGACCAAAGGCCCTTGATCCCAGTGTGAGATTAAGTGGACCGAATGAATTTGTGCTGGTTGCCTCAGGCTCGCTTCACATTCAGTGAGGAGAAACAAGCACTTTTAAACTGTGCTTCATTTCACCCTAACGTAGATACTTTAAACAGGTTAAGAGAGCCCACACTGCAGATATCTAAAAGTAACTTCTGTATCTGGAAGCTTTCGACTTTTGACTGCAGCGAAGTCTGCATAAAAGGTGGATTTCCTAGTCTGGACAGAGACAAGGGATTGTTGAGATGACATCTCCCCTATGAGGGAGGACAGAGTGCAAATTTGGTGATTTTAAGGCCTGATAGACTATGAAGCATACATCTCACCACTTATTTAACAGAAGCTGCAAAATTTCACAAAGCTTTTTCTGGCTACATGAAGAATATAACTAAAACAAACTACAGTTGTTACAATGAACAGTTTGGATATAAGCAGGGCAAATCTATTTAGTATGCAATATGCTGACAAGAACTGTAGATGTGAAAGACACCCTTACTAAATATGCTGTTCAGCCATTACCTAGCACCATTTTTTCCTTTCTAAATATCTTCATGTTCACAAACCTTTACCTTCAGTAGATATGATTCAGTAGTTATAGTTGTTTAGGCTCTTCTCTCTGACAGATTTGTGATACCCAAACTTTCGTATAGCTTTGCAAGTTTCTGACAAGCTTGAAAAATATTCTGGATTTAAAAATCAGTCTATAAAATAAATGACTTCTACTTCTGCATTGGTACATGGAATCCTACCCTTCAGGTGAAAATCATCACTGCTTTAAACTGAAATTGGCTTAGATTTAGTCCTGGCCATGCAAAACTTACAAAACTCTAGTTGTTGCATCTAAACTTTAGAATTTCACATCCACAGAGGACTTAGTGTTTAAGTCTAGCCTTTAGAGATGATACTTCAAATGGGAAGGCAACCTTGTGATTATTAGAAATTAGTTCTGTGTGTATGCATTTTTGTTAAGTAAGATAGATTAGGAGGTGAAAGAATTAAAGTAACAATTATTTGAGTTCCATGAAAATGTTCTACAATCTCTCTCTCTAAAAAAACCAAGAAAACCCCAAAATACCAAAACATCCATAACACTGCTTTTGTAGAGTATGCACTAAGTTAAAAAAAAGAGATAAAAATAGTATGCAGTGACAAAAACTATAACAGCACTGCTTAATTAATATAGTTTCATTGCCATTCAAAATAAGCAGTAAAAATATTTTTACTGGGTTTTATCATCATATTTTATGCATATATTACAGAATATTTGTCTCTTACCTGTAAAACATATTTTACAAATATATTTTTAAATTTGAACTATCTCATAAAGCATAAAGCTAAAGAACTAATAAAGAAAAGATCAAGGTTTCAACATAGTAAAAAAAAAAAGGTTATTTTATTATTACAACAATAATAAAACGCCAACACACAAAGCTATTTTTGGTATGAAACAAAAACATGCTGCTACTTGAGACTCAATCATTTGAAAATACTATTTTCATTGATCTTTTCATTGTTTAATAGACTTTAATATGTATGCCATCACACATTCAAAAACCAATCCAAATTACCTATGCCCATCAGAATTAAAATAGAAATGCTGTTTTCTTCATCAGATTATGCACAGCTCCACAGTCACTGGTGCATATAGGAAGGACTGTGATACACAAAGATTCAGCTGAAAGGTATTTCAAACTTAGAAGACAACTCGTTTATAGGAAAATCTATTTGTGGGTGGCTGAGGTTGCTTTGTACCATACTAATTACACAAAATACAGAATTTCTGAGAGCAATGCAAAGTGTGGAATGTTATCTATGGATTCTACGTACCCACTAGTGCTGTATTTCACTATAATGAAATCATTGTAGAGCATGGTAGTCCTGGTGCAGAATCATTATGCCTGACTCTGCAGAACAATAATGGCAAAGAGATTGCACTGTCAAGGGACTAGTCAAGGGAAAAAGGCAATCTTCAGAGCACAATTAAAAGCACATACTTTAGGTATCTATTGGCTTCTTTCGATTAGAGACAGAGCCTAGCTTAGATTAGTTTTAAATAGATAGTGAAGGCAAGCAAAAGAGATCCCATGTAATTAAGTGGAATATATCTACATCTGAACATAAAGTTTATTTACTTGTTTTACATGTGTCTATACCTGTCTGAGAACTGCAGCTTTGAACAGTAATTTCTCACCAGTAATTTTTAAAAGACTTTTTTTTCAAACAGAAGTGATGTCACTTAGAAAGAGAAGTAGACTGAAGTAGCTAAATAGAGTATATGAGAGACAGGCATCTGTAAGAGCAGCATTGTGGGCAGCTGGCTGCCAGCAGAGGGTGCACTGAAATGACTTTCTGCCAGAATGACTGGTAAATCTTGGACTGGGAGTCCTCACCTGCCTTGGGAAGACAGTTCTGCTGTTCAGGGAACAGTGACTCTTTGACTGCTCTAGGGGTGACGTGACCATCAGTAGGAGGAGACTGTGCTTCTTGTCTCAGCTCAGTACCAATGCAGTAGCTTCAACTGCAATTCTTTCTTGAGGATTTCATTCTAAAGCAGGTCCTAATGAGACGACAGCTTGCTCTCTAGCCCTGGGACCTTCACCAATTCTAGTTTCTACCAACTGCTTTCCTTTTAGTTTCGCTTGCTTTTAAATGGCATTTAAGTCTTCTTTAAGAAGACAGATAAATAAGCGAATGGTAATAAAATTATTGCAAGACACAGTTAATTTTATCTATTTATCTATTTATCTATAAAACATTGACTACATGTGAATCTGCATGAGATGAGAAAGCCTCTTGGAAAGAATTGAGCACTTATGATGGATGAGTTTTAGAAAAACATTTTCAGCTGCACCCAAGAAAGAGAGTGCAGGTAAATGAAGGATAGGGAAAGGCAAGATAATCAAATTTATGATTGTGTAAGTCTAGGGCACAGAACAGCACTAGAATTCTGTGCACTTATTTGACTTGGAATAAAGAAATCCACTAAATAGGAACACTTAACAAGAAGTTATATTAGAATGCTGGGTTCAATTTAAGAAATCACTCATTTACCTTCAATATAAAGAGAAAAAATGTTGAAAAAATATTTGAGAATTTAAGAAATTTAATTTAATTTAAGAAACCATGCAACTATAAAACAAACTCTTTGGTGTTTTGTATTTTTTTTAATTGATTATTATTTCTCTTTAAGTTTCATTAAATGTCCTTTATTATTACCAGAGCATGAGATTTTTTAATTGGATGTAATACTATAAATATAGCATTGGTTAAGCATTTTATCCTCAAAAACATTAATTACGTTTTCTTGTTATATTTTAAAAAATATAAATAAAATCAAAAAAATAGCTATAACACAGTAGAGCAGAAAATTCACTGATGTGAAATCACCATTCTTGAAACTGTTTTTGCTTAAATGTAAAAAAGTTGAAGGTTAAAAGCTACAATTATACATGAGTTATCAAAGAAATATACAGTCTCCATGGAGACTTTCACTTTCACAGCCAAAATTTAAAGACTTTTTAAATGAAGTCTTTGTGCAAAATGTTTCATTGAGTAATTGCCATAATATTTCACAAAATAACAATGAAATGGAACAGCTGAGGGAAGATAAATATTGTCCCATTTCATTCACACAATTTGGAGGAAATTTTATTTTTATCTTTTTGGCTACTTTACTAACAGGTTTTACTCCCACAAATACGAAACATTACATTTGTCTGCATTTGCAAATTTGGTCCTCAATGTTTAATATCCTGTGCGTGATAAATTGGAACTCAAATATACAGTATCATCCCTTTTACTTCAGAGAAGCATTATTTTATAGCATAGTACCTAGCATTATGACTGTGGTACATTTATTACAATGCACTGTTAGCCAGAGTTTTCTAACAAAAGCAATTGAATAGTAGATCTTATTTAAGTCTACAAGGAATAGCTAAATGGACAGCAGCAATTAACAAGATATGCAGTAGAACACCTTTTAGAAACAAGTGTTAGGAAATATCTAATGACCAGTGTTTGTTAGAGACATTAGCCATCTTCTGGAGAAATGAAAAAAATACAAAACACACCCCACTCTGCATGATGTTGTGTACAAAGAATCTTCAAATAGTTCAAGATCAGCTTTCACCACAGTGGCCATGAATCAGTTTATTGTAACTACCACTGTGCTACCTGAAGATGAGGAAAAAATAGTATCCTTCTCATTTCTGCTGCATTTATTGTTTTTAAGCAGTTAAAAGGAGGGCAATTTTCCAAAATAAACAAACAAACCCATGTATACCTACTTTCTTTCTCTGCACCCAAAAAAACACCCCCAGTAATGTGTTTAAATAACTGTTCATTTAAAAATACCTGATTTAGGGTTTTTAAATATATATAATTTTCAGCTGATTTCAGTTAAAAGAAATACCAGACACCTATTAATGGTGCATTGCAAAAATATTAAAATAGGGGCAGTTTAAAAATCTGTCACTTGGTGCAGTTATTTTTTCACAACAGGAGAGGTAATTTCTTGTAGAGTGGCATGTTTCCTTATGCCACAGCTATTCTTCCCCTACAAAAGCTGTTACTTTGAGGGAGGGGGGGGACAAATTCTTGCCATCTATTACTATGCAGTCCATTACAATGGGTTCATTCATATTTATGATACAATCTGTGATGTTGATGCAATCACTTTAGACTTCACTGTTATTTCAAACAAATCCATAACTGAGAAAAAGGCAGGCTGCTGACAGGAGTTAATGTGGGTTTTACTCTGTTTACAATTGCTTTCTAATCTACTAAATGGCTGTGAAAATTGATGCACTGTTAGAAGTGCTTTTATACACTACTACAGATAAAGGGCTGTTATACTGCAGTAATCTCTGTAATGCTAAATTGAATTTTTGACAGTGTTTTTTTAGTTTTTTCCAATTTGAATGTGACAAGGTAGGCTACTGCATTTACAGTAAGCTTAATTCCATCAATGCAAAGCATTTTCCCATCTTTATTGAGATGCCTATTATTGAAGAAAAAAAGTTATACATACAACTTGTAACTACTGCAATATGTACTTTAGGGAAAATCTTTTAGTGGTCAAAGCATGAGGCAGAATCTCTAAATTTTGCCATCAATTTTGTGATCTGTTGAAGCATTGCAAGTGAATTCTCATGAGGTAAAACATAGTCATACTGCTTCCAGAACTGCTCAGCTTGCCATGAAGGTAAACTGATTCTCCTTAAACATCACAAAATAAAATTTAGGATTAGGTGATTTCCTAATAAGTAACTTTCCAGCGGGATTTTAGGGAGACATGCAAAGACAGTTGTTTAGTTATATGACCAATGAAATCACAGTTATAAAGAAATCCATAGAATGTATACTTCAGTTTATCAGCCTAAAAACAAAGTCAGAAATACAATAATTAAGCCTTTTAAGCCTCAGATTTCCCTAATAAAGAGGGTGCAAAAGTACCAAGGCTGTTGCTGGCATTAAGCAAAAGCACAGAAGACTTAGGTACTGTAGAATAGGTGCCCTAAAAATTCCTGACGCTTATCTGAAATGTCTGGTGCCTCACTAAAACCTGAATCTGAGGAATGCAAGACAAATGCCTTTTTATGTTAATCAGGGAGCTTCTAATTTTTTATACGGATGTGAAAATATTACTAAAAATTAATGATCAGAACTTCTACATGGCTCCTGATGGAAATAAGTCCTTTATATTCAAGACATTTGCATATGTAGTAACTCTAAAATTTACTTATGTGTTTAATTCACAAAATTTAATAAAGAGCTATAGCTCTCTCAGATAATAAAAAAGCTTAGGTTGGCAAAGACCTCTACAGAGGTCATCTGGTTCAAATCCAGCTTCAAAGTGAGATACAGTTGTTAAGTCGGATCATAAAATTTTTCAAAGGATAGACTGTTAAAGATTCAAACTTCATAATTTAACCTCGGTGACGTTTAATCACATCAGCTGAATTAAGCAGTCAAAGATAACACCAAAAATGTCCATCCATTCCGTGTAGGACAGCATGATTAGTCTATGCAGAGTAGTAAGTAAAGTTCACCTAAACAGCATATCAATTAATGAACACAAGTGTATAGTAATCGAGCTTCATGAACAGTAAAGCTCAGAGAGTAAAATCTTTCAGGGTTTTTTTCCCTATATGATTTTTTTTTTTTTTTGAACGTGCAGTTTTTCAAAAGAAAAAAAAAGGCTTAGGAATTAAATTCTAGAATTCTTACTGACTCAGTTGACGACAACCTATTAAATTTAGGCGCTACTGAATATATTGAGTAGATTCTGCAACATATATAAAAGCTGGGGATGTAAAAACGATAATTTAAAAAGATTACAGAGTCATAAGAAGTTACTTCTGGAGTTGCCCGGGAAACTCACTTCTGCCATGATCACCTGGGGTGAATAAACCAGCTTTAACCCCCACAGAAGTCCACCTTTTCATTCTTCGCCACTGCCACGCTTCTGCCAGAAGCTCGAACCCACAAATCAGGATTATTAAAGTCAGGTCGGTGAAAGGACTAGCCAGGAATGGGACACGGGATCCCGAGGCAGCACTGAACCATGACTATACTTCTCCTGTACCAGCAAAGTATAGCTGTATTGCCTGAACGTTTCACCTTTTAATAAATTAATTTCCTGAAATGCTATCTAATGAAAACACAAAGGAAATGGTGATTTATGGGCAAATGCAATTAAAACCACAATAAGATTTCAACATGTAATATTGCCAATGTTTAAAGATAAGGACACATACTTTTGTCAACAATATTTGGTAAAATTACTTCATACAAAATGGTATTTCTAAAATAAATATAGCAAGGTGGTTTTTAGATACTCATATCTGTCTAAATTTTGGGTTCACACTATTTCAAAAATAAAATATGAGATGAAGCCTGTCTTAAAAACTATAAAGTTGACCATTTAGTACCTGTGACAATTGCCTTTTTCCCTATATATCTTCCTTATATAAAATAGAAATTGAAGTTAAACACAGCTTTTATAATTTCTATTTCGTGTAAAGGTGTCTTAATACAGAAAATGGAAAGAAAAATCAATCACAAATGTCAGCAGTGTCTTTTGAGATATACATTGTTAATATTACAGAAACTGTAATTTAGAAGCATACAATTGAAGTCCAGATTGCCTGATTTACTTTACTGACTCCCTGATCTAGTTTAGTTGAACACTGAATTTAAATGGAGGTGCTTGAAGTCAGGAGGGACTTATGTGTGTGCTTATATGCTGTGCTGAATCAACATCCCATTGCAACAAATCACAAGGTACAGTATGTTTAACAAGCGTAACACAGCAAGCATATTTATCTGTTCATAACAAAGCCAAAAATTACACCTTCTCTTCGCATTTCTGTGAGTTAGCAAGAATCAGAAGGCAGGAATAGCCTTACTTTTTCTCAGCTACTTTACCTAAGAAATAATTATTTAGCATACCAAACCAAGAGCAGAGTATATGTTTTCAAGTTGAAAGGAAGAAGTCCAAACTGGCATGCTTAGGTGTTTATTAACTGCTTTTCTCCTAATGAATTGCCCTGGTGCTCTGCATCACTCTGATTGCAGTGTAACAGCTTTCATTAGGCATTATAAATACGGCTTTGTGCCACGTTATTTACATTCTTAGAGTAAACAGCTAGAACTTCACACTGTAATAATTCAGGCTGCTTCTGCACTGGCTAAAAAATAATCTGGTGATGCCTGATATATGATTTTACCTCAAAAAACCTGAAACTCAAATATGAAAGTTTTTGAGTTTGTAGGTTTTTTGATACAATTTTACCACCAGCATAATTCCACTACAGCCAAAAATTTTCACCAGCAACAAGGCTAAGGGAATCAGAATTTCCCTGTAATTAGAATTTGCAAACTGGGCTTCTCTTCTGGTATAACTGTCACAAGAAGAAACCGATATTCAAAGCTTAAAATGTGATTATTGCTTGAAAATGAACCAGCATGGTAAATATGCATAAAAATGAGCTTAAGAAAAATCTGAATCATAAATATGAATGTTAAATATTAATCATTAATAGGATTGTTTTCATAATACACAACTACTCTCTGGATATTTTGGTAATATTTCATTTAAAAAACTTCATTTCCTTCTTTAACACTTCAGCATGTAAAAGAAAGAGGACAACAACTGTTATCTGAAATATTGTTTGATGGTAGAGATTCTTTGTAAAACCTTTTTTATTAAACAGGTTATTTTACTCAGGTCAATTTAAAGTCGATGAATTTCAGACATAACTGACCTCCTATGAATTCTAGTGAGTGATTTAGATAGAAAAGTGAAAAATATTACAATTTTTAATGTACTGTTTTTGGAAACCAAACTGTTTCCCTTAAGTTGAAAAAATATAAGCAACAGAACCCATATCTACCTTGAACAACACCTATTACAGAGAATATTTTTCATTACTAACACTCTTGAAAGCCCTAATTTGGTACTACTAAAAAATTAACGCCTGATTCTAACAAATATATCATTATTAAATGCATATAAAAATGATGATGCCTATAGACATTTTATACACATGCAGATATTATGTATGAATATAGATTAGATCTAGATTTCTTGACTCAACAGGCTTTAGTAAGACTATTAATGCCAATATAAGTTCTGTTAATAATCTACACCAATTGTTTGAAATAGTGACTTTGCAAAATCCCAGCTGTCAGTCTAAACTCAGCTGCAAAAAGGCAGTTCACCTTTTAACTAATTTATTCTAAGAAAAAAAGATTTATCAAGTGCATTACAAGGGTTCAAAAATAATATTTACATATTATAATGGGAAAAAGTACAAAGATATGAAAAAATGTCTATAAATGATGCTGAGTCAACAAAAAGGAAAATAAAAGATATCAGAGTTCTTTGAAAATTCATTTTTAACCTTCCTAAAATAAGAAAGCAAACTTCTTTTGTTCAAATATAAAAATCTTCTCAATGAACAAACAAATTTTATTTTATTTAACATATTCCTCTCTGTCTAGTTAAGTTGATATTAATCTTCTCAAATTCAGGTTGTATTCAGTATCTCCTGACCCAGGCTACTGCTGAAAAAAACCTTGTACAGAGTTTTCCCAGCTCTTAGCTTTCAGCAAGTAGAAAGCAATTCTAATTTGCTGGATGTGATATTAGGTCTATTTAGTTTGTCATCTGGCTGTTTTTCTTCCCAATTACATGTTGGCATCACAATCCTTGAAGAGAATTCTCTCACCTAGTAATGTATTGTGAACCATACAACACAAATGTGACATCCACAATGTAACTGTGTAATCTCTTTGGCAACATAGCCACTTAATTCCATGGCAGAAGTTGTTCTCAGAACTGCTTTTATATTCTTTTAAATATCTGAAATATTTATCTGACAAACTTAAAGATACAATCTACGGACTTTCTCCTGAATGCTAGTGTCATCTTCCACCCAGTGAAAGTGAAAACCACAGTGCCAGTGCTGGTCAGCATTAAGGTGAAGGTGGTTAACTGCTCATTTATCAAACCCTCGTAAGGTAACTTCAATGAACAATATTACATCTTCATCTCTAATGAAAATATTGTGTAGTTATTGCGTAACAGTATTAACAGTGAGACCAGTTTGACACCACTATATTTAGTCCCTAGCATTAGAGGATTACACACAGCTCAGGAAAAAACTCCTGGCAAACAACCTCCTTCTACCAATGAACTGCACATATGCTAGAATACACAGGACGGTAAATATAGAAAGGTAGAAAAAACATACGGATAGGGAAATTCTTCATTACATTCAAGAAAAAAAGTAAGTTTATATGACAAAAACAGCCTTATTGCATGTCAAAACCAAGGAGAGCTCAGTATTTTTGGTGTTCACATTAATCATTAAGTAAAATGGCCCCAGATTCAAATCACCTGAAATGTTCTGCATTTCCCAAATGCCACCAAAAAGGCAACTTTTTGCCACTTTTACCATATGATGCATTAAAAAAAAAAATATTATCTACCTTCAGTTCTGGTCTAGCTGAAGGCCAAACAGATTGGTATGAATAGATAACTACCTTAGCCACTTGACATGGGAAATGAGAAAATTTATTAAGCAGAAATCTTACCAGAAAATAGATTTTGAAATACCCCAAAATATCTGAACTGGTGTCAGACAACCTATCTATTTTATTTTTTGGATTTCAACTATGACATTAAATAAAAACTATTTTTCTCCAGAAGAACATATTTTTCTTTTGAAAAAAATAGATTTTCAAGTATTGGATATAGCACTTTGCTCAGTTTTCAAGAGGGAAATTATTACTTATTGCTGCTATTAATATTAATAGATTGGAACATCAGCATTCCAATTTAGATTAATGCTACAAATAGTTTATATCCTCAAAAGAAATGCTTTAAAAGAGGAGAAATAAATACAGGTTTTATTTGCTTTATTGTAAATGCTGCCCACATTATTTTTGCACAGAAGAAAGTTCCCACAGCAAGAAATACTAGGAAAGAGTGGACTCAAAAATATTGTCGTGTTTTAACAATGCAATATAAAAGTAATGAAATCCCATTATCTCAATGCAGAAGAAGTACAGAAAAAGTGGTGAGAAATCAACTTGATCAATTCACAAAGACTTCTATGACTTGAAATTCAAAAAAGAAAAGCAGAAACCACAGACTTTGGAGAGAATTAGTAAGGATGAATATAGACAATTGCTTAAGGACAAAATAATAACATCAGTACTCAGAATGAGATACAATTGGCAAAGAAAAAGAAGTCACTCTGTAAGTATACTGATAAAGAGGAGACCCAATAAAGGCTTGGTTCAAAAGGGAAGAAGATCTTTGAGTAGATGAGACCACCAAAGCCAAATTGTTTAATGACTTCTTTTACTTCTTTGAATTCAGTATTCACTAAATTTGCATTTTGAAGGTAATTAATTCATGTGACAGAGCACTAATGCACAGCTGACTTTGATTTTTTATAAGAAACTCCCCCCAAACCCCAATTCAGATAAAATCAGACCCAGGGCATTAGTTAAAATAGCCTCAAACCAAATTGCAGTTACACTTGATAAATTTTTTAGAAGAGATCTGATTTAAGAAAACTGAAAGAATGCACATGATTCTGATAACAACAAAGGAGAGAAATGTCACAGAATTGCTCAACACAAGTCAAAATATCAGGCTGTTTCTAGGATGTATGAACAGGAACATCATCTTTTAAAAAAACATGAACTGTGCTTTAGCTCTCCTGTTTATCAACTTCAGATTTTTGTCCAGTTTTAGACACCGAACTACAAGAAGTTGACTTTTTCCTTTTAGACATCTGAAAATCCTAATCTACAAGAACAGTCAGAAAATAAGTATCATGGTGTTATGTCTGCACACAACAAAATACCAAGGAAAACATGGGATGACAAAGGTACTTCAGAAGTCCATATATAACCCTCTTATGGCCTTGATCAGTAGTGTCTGTCTTCCTCTGCAGTAAGACACTCCACTCAGTAATTTTTTCCCTGAATATATATAAAGAAGCAAAAATGAAACAAATATGCAAGAAAGAAAAAGAAGATGCTGCTCTTTTTGTCCAGCATGGATGTGTTTGTCTAATTTTTTTGTATAAAGCTCCATCAAGAATGGCATCTGTATCCTTGAACGGGAAATAGATTAAATAAACTCTAAACTATCTATTAGGTTTTATGATTCTTAAATGTAGTGAAAGGACAGAGAGCTATCTGCCATGTGAAAAAGTGATTTTATTATTTCTCCTGAGTAATATTACCATATGCTATTTTACTCAAAATCAAGGTAACAAAAATAAGGAGTACAGCAAGAGCACTAATAAGGTATATATGGATTTGCTGAAAAATCCCCCTGCAGCTCATCTGTCACACAGAAGATGTAATTCTTGTTGTAGCATCAATGAGAAGATGTGCTAGATCATGTGCTAGCAGTTAAATTACATCTGTGAACCAGCTTTTGAAAGTAAACATATTTCTGACATTCACTAACAGAAATTCCACAGTGGTTATAAATAGAGGTAAGAGATACAACTCTAAATTTACTTATATCTCTAAAATAATCAAATAACTCTTAGTTAAAACTCATTTTCTGGGAAGTTGAACAGGTACAAAACAAGTGCATAAGAACAGACTTGGACTGCAGTCTCCCAGTGAAAGCTTTCCTTAAACCTTACAGTCAATGCAGTCTACATTTTCAATTATAGAACAGACAGTGATATTCTAAGGCTTTATAAATACTACAACTTGAGTTACATACAAAAAACCACCAAACTGCTTTCATTTGGAAATGGTTGCTATATTCACATTAGAAGTCTGAATGAATTTTAAAAACCAAGGAGAGTAATTAAAACTGTGAGAATTTCTATCACAACAAGCTTAAAATATATTTATATGCAAAAATGAAGTACAAAATGTACTAATGTGCCAGTCATGCCTATCAAGAGTGATAACACCTCTCCCTTTTATCCCTGCAGTTTTCTTCCTGGCTCCTGAATTTCCTTCTAAGTACTATATTTAACCACTTGTTTCATTAATTAAATACCCAGGCATTTAAATCTACAGACCAGACGATGTATTCACTTCCACTCCCAACTACAATACTTTAATGTATAGTTTCTCAAACAGTTGTTTTCTACATGTCTATGACTGATCCATAGTTTAAGATTAGCCATCCTAAATTAAAATTACCAGTCTCAATCAAAAATGACATTTTATTTTCTCAACTCCTCAGAATTTCCAACAGGATTATTGGGAATAATTATTATCCCTTTCTGGTAGGTTTTCCCTCAGCTTTACCGCCTGAATTAAAACTCTTAACTGTGAAGTCTCCATTGATCAGGTGCCTGAGCACTAGATCACTAAGAAACAGCCCTGACAGCCCTTCTCTCTTTTATAACTATGCACGCAGTACATTAAGACCCTTTTCTAGCAACACACAAATACACATTATATTATTTCATAGCAGTGTTTGGTACCACAACCTACAATACTTTTCTAAAGCTGTTTCTTTTCATTTGGAATATATCTTCACACAGACATGCTTTACATTAACGCACTGAAATTGATGTGGAAGAAGATAATAAATTGTACAGTCAAATACTTGAAGCATTAACTCACAGGTATCTCAAATTAGAGACAATTTGGCACAGCAAGGGCAGATTTTAAGATATAGATATATTTATAACGCAAAAAAAAAAAGTATGTTTTAAGTGCATGCACATGCACACAGGCAGATGAGAGAAGTCCACTGGCCTGGTGAACTGTCTTAGTGTAAAACTCTTGTGATAGGTGATCACCACGTTAGCATTTTTAGGCTTGCAAAGTTTCAGAACACAGAATCCTAAATAACAGTGTAAGAATGGAGAGTCATTGTTTATATTCTCCTGTTCTTTTGGGAAAACAGAAAAAAACGGTGGAAGGGAAAACTGGAAGATTTAAGGAAGATAAAGAATGATGGAGATTGTTTCATATCTCAGTAAGATTTAGCTAGTCATCAATATCTGATTAAATTTTTTCAAGAGCTTTAGAAAAAGGACACAGCCAACTTAAAAATCACATTTGCCCAACTGCAATTCAAAGAAATAAAATAAAGGAATAATTCTCCTCTATAAGTGAACATTTTGCATTATTTACCTCACTTAGCTTTTCCATTTCCTCTTTTGCATTGGACTTTTGCAAAGCAATAATGGACAGAAAACCATGAAAATTATAATAATGAAGCCACAAAAAGTAGAAATGGCATACATAATTAAGTATAAATGCATGCAATTAAAATTTCAAGCTAAAATGTATCCCCTCAAAACTCCAAATACAAAATATTAAACTATAAATATATCATCTACTGCAGTATAATCTGGCCTTACCCTTCAAGTTAGGAAAAGGGGGAGTAAAATTACAAAAATAAAGCACTGACAATAAAAACATTTTATAAGAAAGAAAGAAAATCTTACCTACAGATTCATGGACAACATTGCAGAGGCAAACACTGAAAGCTTTCTTTGCTCCCCTCCCCACCAAAGCATCAGTTAAGATTTGGATACATTGAAGTGATTCTATTTATCTTTACCTAGAAATAATCTAGGTAACAGGATTATATAGAAAATAGCTGTAAAGTTTATTCACAGTTCACTGCATAGGTGCAGTAACAGCCATTTTGTGAAAAGATCACAGCAGGAGGGGAAAGGTTGGCTGTTTACTACCCCCTGATGAATGCAGGGCAGCTGAATTTGAAGTTTCCGGAGATGGGGCAATTTGCTTCTTGCTTGAGGAAGTAATCATGCTCAACTTCAGCCAAGTTTCTTAATGCAGAATAGAAGGGGATGAAGTAGATGAACTTTTTTTCAGAGGACACTGAGAGAAGGACACAAATGGCTTCTGAAGTTTTGCAGGTCATCCAGCTCACCCCCCAGTTTAGATTTTTCACCACATACATAATTATTTTATTCTTTTTATACTCTTCTACAATGGGGAGATAAATAGGGACCCTTTCGTGTCTTTTGCTACACGTCCTTCAAAGCTCTGTCTGAATCGCAGTCCTATCATTATATTCTAGCTGAAAAACATGCAAGTTCCTAAGGGCTTTTGACACACAAGCTTCAGAGGCAAGAAGCACCTTGGGAAATCTCAGAGGTGATTTGGTCTCATTGTATATCAAGTCAAAGAACAGTCTGATGAGATACTATGTAAATGTTAATGAAATGCTCTCTGAAATGTTAATGGTCTAATCCAGGTGACCAGAAGGAGAATTTCTGAATTAGTACACTTAGGAAAAAAACAGTAGCTATGTTTTAGCTTCATAACAAGTTTCCTAAGTAGTGAAATTATACTTATGGAAACAAGCCACTCATTCTATCCACCTTAACTAAGCTCAAATATAGTTTACAGGATATGTAAAAGTAAATTTTACCTTATAATGGTTTAATAGCTATTTAATACAAATAATGGTTTTGGAAAAGATTACTGTTATTATGTGGGTCATGTCAAATAGTAGTACTTAGAAGAAGAAAGAGCTCGCAGTATCTAAGGAAAGATAAGAAATTTCCAGAATTTTTACCCTTAACATTAGAGGCTAGAGTACTGATGTTACATTCCAGTGAATTGTTTCGAATTTTGTTAAGAGGACACAGGAGACTAAAACAGCACATAAAAACCAAAAATTGCAGAGTACTGGTGGAGAGAAATACAAGTTTAATAACTGAAATGATTTTTTCAGATACCTTTTTAGGAGGAGGCAAGAGGTAAAGGTTAGAAACCAGTAGTGTAATGAGCACACCAAGAGTGCAGAGCAGCCACTTTTAACTGAGTCTCAGTTAGCCTCCTCAGTGCAGTGCCAGCTCTGTAATGAGCAAGCAGTCCACACAACTGGGGAACTTAGTGTATTAAACAAATCACGGGATACGGGAATCCACTGTATTGTGGAAACAAGTGTGGAGATCAGCATTAATGATGAAGTAAGGCAGATAAATAGTGAGACAAGGATACAGAGGCACCACTAGTTGAGATACATCATTAAGCACAACCACCTTTGACAGAAGCAGTTTTGATATTTCAGTACTCCACTTATGTCAAAACCCATGAACTTCAGCATGTTGGAATGGTGTCTTAAAGGTTGCAGCTAATTAACCCAGATCATCTTCTGCAATTTTCAGACCTGTTGTGGAACAGACCTTTCAGGGTATTTTACAGCTTAAATTGACTGGACTTACAATGTTACTCTTGAATATAAATATGGCATAAAGGTAGAGCAATCAAATGCATAATTTTCTATGTCATAGTTGTGTAGGGTTTTTAGCCAGTATTTCTACATTTAATGCATTTGCTCAGTAATCTGCAGGAGTGTATTACACCTTTGTTCTGATGCCTTGCAGTGAATGCGTCTAGGTAAAATTTAAGATTATAAACATACTTATGAAGTGCAGTGAATTCAGATCCAAGATCTTCAGCAAATTTCTTCTCACAGAGTTTTTGGGTATCTCTTCCTAGAGTAACATTTAGGAGTTGGAACAGTGAACTCACTACAATTTTTTCCAGTTGTAGAAACTCAAGGGCTTCAAGATTATTTCCATATTGCTGCCTTTACCTACATCTTTAATCCTAGTTGTTTCAATTTTCTTAGTCTCTTCAGGTTCTTTGCAGAATTCAATACTCATTTTGTACTGTCTTTAAATCTTACCTTTAAGTGTATTATCAAAACACCCATGTAGCTGAAGTAGCTTTCCATGTTTTATTCACCTGATACTCTCTTTAAACTTGAATCTTTTTAGAAACAGTATGAAATATGATCTCTCTTTATAACCATCAGTTGTCTTTGCTTTCTTCATCCTATCTATAATATTACTCCGCAATTAATATCCATCAGCATAAATGAAATCAACATTAATTCCCTTTCTTTGACTTTGGGGATGTTAACAAAATTGAAAAAAAATATATTTTAAAAAATATAATTATATATATTATATATATTATATTATAATAAAATATATATAAAATATATATTTTAAAAATATATTTTAAAAATCTAGCTATATATGACACTTGGAGTATAAAAATTTTAACTTTTTTTTCTGTAATATAAACACAACCTATGAACATCTCTTTTTGAGAGCACAATTATTTTCAATGTTGATGCTAATATACTTTCACTTGCTGATAAGTGAAATTTAAAAATGTCCCAACGTAAATGGGACCAACTACTCATACTACTAAAATGTCATTTTCAAAACTGCACTTGTTACTAATCTCCACTTGTTCTTGTGTTTATGCTGTTAACATTTCTTCTCCAGTATTTACCCTCTCAAACACATACAACATATTGTATATATTATAATTGTGTATATATATTTACATTGCATGTAATACAGATCTGTGTATATTTTACACACACACGCTCACACACACCCCCTATTTACCCATACACTTTCTGCTTGTCTTTCTTTTATTAGACTAAACAAGCCACACTGTTTCAATCATTTAATTTTAAATAGTCTATATGTTTGTATTAACCTAGCAGCCCTGTTCTACATTAACTCTAGTTAAATTAATTATTTTTGAACACTGGTGGAGGGCATCAATATCTCCTTTTTTATTTGCAAAAATACTTCCCTTGATCCAGACAGAGAATTACTGACTTTATGTACAGATGCACAGTAGTGGAATCAAAAATAAGCCTGATCTTTACACTTACTTAACTGTCCAAGTCCTTCCTAGCTCATGAATCCTCTGTTTATATAAAGCATATGATGCTTTCTTATCTCTCAAATTCTCATATACATAAGTATCATTACAGAGTTTTGTTTGGGAATAAAGTTTGTATCTAATTGGTATAATTAATACTTACAATAAAGAAGAGGCAGAATGTATTCCTGACTTCATATTTCTTAAGATAATTCTCTACTGTGTGTTTTCTAATTCTATAATCCTTACCCTTGCAGGAAATGGCAAAGAAGACAATCTGTGTTTGTTAATTAACTCAGCTGGAACCAAACTTGAAATCAAAAATTCTCAGAGAAATAAGTAAAATTTTCTGGACATTACATTACAGATTAATTTGGGGTTACTTCAGAATTAAGTCCCCAAAGCTTTATCAATGGTCCTATTAGCTCTTCAGTAGCCATCATTATTTTATTTCTTTAAAACACAAACCCCAGCCTATTACAGAGGATCAAAGTGTCATAGTGATCCTCTACAATCACACTAGGCATAACTGGGACAGATACTATATCAGGGGAAAAGTTTCATCAAAAGACCAAACTGAATGAAATCATGTAAGCCATTCTTCAAGGCAAAGAAAAGAGAAAAAAGAAGTCTCATGCAAATCCTTTTAGGTCATAAAACATCTATTAAATTTAATGCCACAATATAAAATAAGCCCATTTCCAGACTAACCTCAAATCTGCATGCTATCAATAAATTGCCTCTAAGTCTGGAAATTCTGATTTATAAAATGTTTTGACAAACATGCACCTTTAAATCATACAACTTGGCCTCTGTGGAGTCATGTCACTTCTTTTTCATGTCAATTCTCTGCACTGCTGCATTGCCACGATCTGTGGTAGCCACTGGAGCTCAAGTCAGACCGAGCTATCAAATCAATTACAGCAGCCTGCCACTGTCTTACACCGACAACAAATGATTGATAACAAAACCTGCCTACTTTCAGTTCTCATCTGACAGCAACAAAACAGTCCCTGCCTGCTTTTACTGGCATTTGTCATAAATCAATAGCAATTTCATCATTCAGAAAGGTGCTGTCAACTCTACTCAGTCCATCTGGTTTCACTTTACTGTTATAATTTTTAACGCATAAACTATTCAGGAAGGTTAATGTATAAAACTGGTTTTGTTTAGAATCTCCTATACACTGGCACCAGAGCAACACTTAAAAAATATAAAGTGTCAATCAATTTTTAAGATGGGAGGAGGAACCAAGAGAATCATGCTCTGTAATCTTAAATAATTTATTGACACCTAGCTTTGCTGGGAATTTTCTCTTTATTAGGTAATACTGTCATCTGATCCAAAAAGAAATTGCTCTTTTGACCCATTATTATGGTCTTACAGTAATTATACCTGAAAGTTGAACAGTGAATCATTTAAATAAAACTCAGACTTTCCAAGCATGAGATGATAGATAAACCCTGTATTCTTCCTACCATGCTCAGCTAGGATGTTAATACTAAAAAAGAAGACAATCTTCAATGTTCTACAAAGATGAAAAAGAATAATTATAATATTTTAAAATTATTACAATATTTTAAAACATCATCACTAGTTAAAAATACAAGTTTGTATTATATTATAGAATTCACTGGTATACTAATTGTGTGGCAACAGAGATGCTACATATCTTAACACATGGATCTGCTTCACATCTAAGTTTCCAAGGCAGATCTGAAAAGAACTGAATCACTAAATGAATTGCAATCTTTTTTTGCTTAAAGCAGTTGGTGAATGGTTCAGCTCTGTGGTGTGTGTGAAGTTCTAAACCATGGTATAGATCAGGTTACACTGTATGCTTAAGAAATAAAGTTCTGTCACACTCAGTTTTCCAGCAAACCACTGTTCAGATGTTTCTGCAGGGGAATGTTGTTTTAATGGTTTATATCTGTGCTTTGGGATGAAAAACATGTTAAATTTCCACTTCAGATAACAACAATACTTCTGTAGTGGAACCTTACAGCAGTGTAATTATTTGAATTCGTAATACTTGCATTGACTAAAATAGATCCTTATTTAAATCACTTCAAAAATTTATTTCTGATCCATAGTATTAATATTATGTACTTAAATCAGAGAAAATAGTTCCATTAGCGCCTAAGTCTTACAGAACAGAACACTAAAGTATGTACTTCTCTTGGGGAGAATATTAATTGATCAATCTATAATTCCACTTTCCCTTCTGTAAAAAACCCCTCACACTATCACAAGACATTCGCAGGATTCCCTAAGCTAAAGTGCAAAGGATTCATGAAAGAACATGAAAAACCCTTCAGACTGATTCCTGGCAGTTTTTGAGACATCTAGTTCTACTAAAAAAAGCAAACCAACAACGCCCACACCAACCAAAGCTACGCAAATCAGCTGGCTGAAACTCCCTTTCTGATGTTCCTCTAAGCGCTTTGCCACTTTTAAAATTTGTTTGAATATCTTTTGGGATCTTCCATTTGTATTTATTGCAAGGTTGTGAGATTATAACCAGTTTCCACAGAACACGCCTTTCTGGGTTTTCCTTCCATGGATATTTAGGGAAAATTATATCTACCAACAGTCTTCTTGGATACTTTGTACTCAACAAGATGACCAAGGTATCAAAGAAGCGGTTGGTTTTAAAGGACAAAATGACACTCAAATCTAGAAAGCCACAGGTGAATTAAACAAGAGGCTTCTCTCTTGCATTACAGAAAGGCAAAAAATTTCACTTGCTATCCAATGAACATTTATGCCTACAATGTTATCTTACCATTGCCAACCAATTATTTCAGTCTTTAACATGCAGCAAGTCCAAAAGAGTAGGAGGTTTTTGTTGTTGTTTTTGGGTGTTTTGTTTGTTTTTAATGTATCACTATGATAGATGTACCAAACCCTAGGAATGCATTTAGAGAAATGGGTGAGTTGTTGAGGTGATGGAAGATGCTAACATAGCAATGTAAAATCTGAGAAAGAATGAATTCATGTTCTCATAAAATGTACAGACCAGGAAAGACATGTCCATTTGGGATGAAGCCTTAACCTAAATGCTATTTTGTATCCTTCTGTTAGTGTAGGAAAATATGGTAGGGACATGGGAAACATATACTGTGCTCTTCAACACTTATCTTAGCCATAACTAATGGGAAAAAAGGGAAAAAATTAGAAACAGATAAAATATCCAGAAAATGACTGGTTAGTACTTGCATACCAGACCTTAATACATATTGATGATCATTTGACAGAAAAATACAAGAGACATTTCCCTGAAGGTGTATAAGACTTTATCTTGCTTTTGCTTAAATTGATTCATCATCCTTTTAAAACATTTTCTCCCATGAAGGCCCCCAGAAAAGGGCAGTGAGAGAGATGATCTGGAAAAATATGAAGTGAAATTAGAACAGCAACTTTTTTCAGAAGTCACTGTGGTAATTTTAATGTTGTTGCAAAATGTGAACCTCCAAAAGAAAAGAAAGAAAAAGGGGTAGGGGGAAAAAGGCATGAAGAAATAGTATTGCTCCTATGATCCTGTGAAGTATGCCCAAACACCCTAGCTTTTATTCCCACGGTATTCAGGAAGGTGCTGTGGGATTATTTCTCCAAAGGCAGAGAAAAAAAAAAATTGCCACTTATTGTGGCATGTTTTCACGGGTTATTACAAAAAGAAGGGTTGTATAAAAGATGTGAAAAGAAAGGCTGCAAGCATGTTTTCTTTTGATTCTACTGGCACATCATCCACAGTGAACATCCTGTCCCTCACACAAAAGGTGCATAGATCAATCTGTATCTTCTTAGATTTTACACCCTGACCTAAGGGTTATCTAAACTGTAGTAACTGAGGCCATAAACCTTGCAACTTCACCTAAAAAATAAGCTGATGATCCAATGCAGTGCCTGGATGTCTTGATTAACTCTGTCAAACCCATTTCTCACTGAGACTTAAGTTAGACTGAATCCATCGGGACTGTTCCACTACACATAGATATTCAGAGCATGCAGCAATTGGGAAAGAGCAGCTAAGCTTGGTGAGTAGGTGACTTGTTTATTTCTAGAAAATTCACAAACATTCTCACACAAAGGAACAAAACTGAATCTGTGTTCTCATCTCCTAGCTAAATGATGAAGTAATCTGGGTGTTGAGGAAAGGCAGTAACATCCATCTCCTTCTTTCTCAATTGTTTTTCTTTCTTCCTCTCAGAAAAGCAAATATTTCATGCCAAATGGAAAGAAATTTCAGTTTTCAATACAATGCAGAAAAATGTACGTTTGGGGTAAAATTTATTTTTTTTCTCTTTGTCTTAGCAACAGAAAAAAAAATAAAAAGAGTAGGTATCACAGCTCTACCCCAGACATTTCTCTCAGGCAATATGTTCTCAGACTCCCCATCAAATAACCCATTCCATTACGCCCCCCTTTCCCAAAATACATCTACTGTGTCAGAAGTGTTTCTTGATGGCAGTCAGCCTGCTGTTCAGTGACAGACTCACTTATGGAAGAGTTACCACATTTATTTTCAGCCTAGGATTTCTACTAAATCTTTCTGGGCATCACATTACAGCTTTTAGAACAATACTACCCCTTCCTCTCCACCACATTAAAAAAAATCTGAAAAATCCCAACCAACCAAGCAAACACCCCCCCCACCCCACCCCAGCTCCCAAATTCCCAAATCTAAGCCCAACAAAACCCTGATTTAATAGGCAGTTTCAAATGTTTCCCTGGAGTTGAAGGAAATAATCAAGTGATAGGATTGGATGTTATAAATAGGTATGTGTGCACAGACAGGAAAAAAAGGCAGAAAAACAAACATTCTGACTTTTAAGCTAGTTAACATGGTACAATGGTAATACAAATCTTGGTCATCTAAAAATAGTGTAACCAGTTTTAACTGAGAGCAATTTTAACCTTCCAGAAACAAATACACATGATGTCATTCTTTGACGAAATTTTTAAGGTTGAATGTTGAAAATTTTTTAAGGATTCTTTTCTAGTAAAGACACAAGGCTTAAAATCCCCATTTAGAGGTAAGTACAATTCACATTTGAAACTACAGCTCATGCTCTCTTGTGCAGGAAAAATGAAGTGTGCTACTACTATCGAAGTGCATTGTTATGCAATGACCTCTTGATAACAAATAAGTCAGACAATATCAGTTTTATGTTGTTTTCCTGGGAGGCAATCAGATCACCTGTGCTATTAGTAATCACCTATATTCCTAAATAAATAGATAGATAGATAAATAAATAACAGCATGGCAAGTTTCCCTGGAGCAGAACCAGTGTTTGTTTTCCATATCTACCTTCTAAGCCCTACATCTCTTTACCAACTGCCAGAAAGAAACAGCCATGACTCAAGTTTTGCTGAATGTGCAACTTTGTAAACCTAGCAGCACCTTTGTTTGGTCCTCCCTTCAGGCGGAGAACAATGGCATTTTGCCAGAACAAGGTTTGGGGAGTCTCTAACACTCACTGGCATCTGCAGTCCAGGGCAGTGGGAGCTGTGCTCATCCCTCGGTCGCTGCTGCCATCACCATGGCAACCTGGGTTGCCCGGACGATGTGGCGGCTGATGCTCCCAACACGGCAGCCTGGGCTCCTGCACCCGCTCAGCCGCCCTTTGCATCCCTCCTCCTTCATTTTTCACTTTGATTCATAACAACCTGGTTTTCTTCATCCTTCCATTCCCCTTCCTCCCAGTCCATGGTACATCCAGGTCAATTTTAATAACTAGGAACAGCTGAAATACCTTTATTTGCTCCTTCCCTCACACAGACATAAAAATACCTGGAATACAGCCAGACAAGCAAACACAAGAAGTCAGTCCAAATATGCTAATTTTTTTCACAGGTGGCTTACATTTCTTTCACAACAACTGATGGGGAGAAGAAAAGATTTATCCCTAAATAACGGAGCTGCTATAGCAATGGAGTAAAAGCAGCTATAGGGGTGGGCAATAGTCTGCATGGTAAGCCAAGATAAGAGGAAACAGTAATTTAATTATCCCAAAGCACACAGAGTTGTTAATTTGAGCTGAATCAGAATTAACTGAAAATACTGTATCAGAAAATAAAACATGTAAATAAAGTGTTTCAGAAGCACATTTCAAAACTTTTATCCCAAACAAAACAGCAAACTTCAAGCTGCTTTTTCTTGCTGGGCCACACATTTAAGTCAGGAAGCTGCTGTGAGCTCTTAAACGTTTGAAAACATCATAGACTCGCTACTTTTTTTTTCGGTAATGTTTTATGAGTTTATCAAATGCAAACTCCACCCAGAATAATGGCTATAAACAGTCCTTCAGGTGACTCATGCTAACACAGCTGGGCCACTGAATCGGCTAGTAATTAAATACCTATCCCAAGAAATTAGTATACTTCAAGACCGCAAGAATCAGTTTGACTAGGATGCCAGCTGCCACATTTTTTGACAGCAACCTGTATGTAGGCAAAAAGTAAAAATGTAGATACTTCACTGATTTCTTTCTGAAAAGTAAGTGCTTTATTTTCTCTTCTGGGGGGAGAATGACTATTATCAGAGTAGGTTTTAAAAAGTGACTCAGAAAATAAAATCTCATTTCTAGTACCACTGTTTATGTGAATTAATTTATTTCCATATTTCTCTTCATATTCAAAATGAAATTTTGAAAAATTAACAACAAAAACCTACAAACACCTTTTCTTTAAACTGATAGATCTCTGCCCCAAGTTCTAGTTGCAATTATTTCTATTGTATTAGAAATTAAACTTTCAGGTAAACTCCAATTGTGATGAAGAAATATGAAATTTTTTTATCAAAAGTATCTGTAGTGGCACTTGGGTAATTTTTATATTATCTTGTTGTTGCTTTGGATGATAGTCTTATTAACTTGCTTTAAGGATTAATTTAATTCAACAAATGATATTGGTTAGACTGCAGTATTTCTTTTTTCCTTAAACTGCTGAAAATGTAATTTGCCAACAATGAAGAAATAAGTAATATTAATTAGAAACCTATTTTGAAAAAAAAAGGAATCCCAGAAAAATCACTGCTTCTGTTTGATTGATGCACCATGATCCAGGGAGTTTCAAGGTTGACTCAATTTTTTGTTAATAATTAATGGGATTTTATTTACAAAATGTAAAATGGAAAATGAGTACAGATACTTCCCATGAATACATATTACAACAGAGCATCTCTCGTGCATTGATCAGTAATGAGTTATTATATGCACTCCAATCATAAATCCCAGTGGAAAGTTTAGCTGATAGAAGTTCTATTCTTAGGCTGACTTAATAATGCTGGACTGATTTACTGAGTAAACTGAATGATATTTCAGCTTTCTTGGGTGAATTTGTTCACTTCCATATACCCACTTCTATGCAAGTTTAAGAACTAAACATCAAATCCACCACTGTTCATATACCTCAAAGTTAAGTAACTCCTCAGAGACAACAGGTAAAACATCTGTTAAACTATGTTACTTTCATCAAAAAGAGGAAGGATTTCAATATCTACTGAAAATAACATAAGCTCAAAGCTCAAATTTAATGTCTGTGATACACCAAATATGAACATGTTAAAAGACATTGAAATACCAATTATGATACTTTTAGTATTATGCAGTGTGAAAACTACAAAGCTCTTTTTGTCCTAAAGATATTCACCAAAACTTAATACTGCAGAGAAGCACTATGCTTCATCAGAAGAAAACACTTCAAGGGCAATATATTTTTCTCATCAGTATACCTCATGTAAGTGTCTAAAGTATATCATTACCCCAAAATCTGAAAATCTTGTTTAGGACAGCAATGCTGTAGCACTGTTTTCCAAATACAAAGCACCTTGAAATAGACTTCTCCACTAGCTTGCTCATCATATTCCAAGAAAATTAACAGATTATAAAGATTTATTGCACTCAACTTAGTTTTTGAAGGTGGACAATTTGATGTAAGTATTAATTCTACATTAATAACTAAAAAAATTAAGGCTGAAATCTGCAACTGAAGCCAAGAACATAAGGCATGGAGTGTACTCTTTACTAGCATACACAGGCAGCTTAATAAAAGCTTTCCCATTTCTCATATTTTCCTATTGCTTTCCCTAACTTATTTAGCTTTGAAAAAGCCAGGCCCTGGTAGATTAATTTTAGTCAAATTTTATTTCCATATGAAATACAGTTAGTACTTTTGTTAAAAAGTGTTCTTGACCAAGTAAGTTTTCTTATCACTTGCAGAACTGTATTACTGTAATGCAAACATTGAAATAACTTTCACTCTGTCAATGCAGGCTAAGGGTGTAAAGATTTTTAAAGTAAAAATAAGAAGCAATGCAAGTTTGGTGACTTTTTTCAAATGGGCTAAATTTAAGCAAAGAGGTAACTAAGTATAAGAAAAAATACCCTGCAACTACTCAATGCACCAGCATTGTAGAAGTACAGATGAAGAAAATTTTGTTTGACCATATGGTGCAACCCCAGAGCTAGCAGATCCTAAAGTGCACCTTGTAGCAATATTTGAGCAAAACCAGATTCTGAGTGACACCCAGTTTTGGATGGGAGGTCTAAGCATACGATGTTTGAATTTCCTCAGATCTTTAAAAGGATGTAAACTACATGGCTATTTAATTTTAAAATATTAAAATTAAAATGCTGAATTTTGGACAGCACATTATTTAAGTTATTGCTGACCTGGCTCTCATTTAGCTTCAAGTAGTTAGGACATAATTTTTTTTAATGCATCTCTTTACACTTTCAGTTACTAGAAAAATAATAAAAGTGTATTTTGTGTTACTACAGCTTTCCTACAAAACATCAGCTGGAGATCCTCTGCAGCCTTTCTGGTTGCTTGGTTCCTTTAACATGCACAATTTCACTAAAGCTTTATTACTAATGTGAATGTAAAAGACTTCTATAATAAGCAATATTCTCATTTTCAGACCACAGTACATTTTATAGTTTATTGGCACAGGTCAAAAATGCCCTTTTTATTAGGCTAAATCTGCAGTTAAAGACTGAAATAGGAGCAAAATGTTTTATACACTAGATTTAAGTGGTTCTGTTGAACATGCTAATGTGCTATAGGACTGATAGATGAGTAAGAAAGATTGGTTAGAACAAGGATGCTACAAGATGTGGCTGGAGACTAGAAAAACTACCATTAGGTATCATTCATATGATTTCTGAAGTGAACAGAAAGGAAGAAAAAAGATCCGCAAAGGAATATCAGAACCCAATCCAAGAAATTAGGATATAGCCAGCAGTATCTGCAATTAAAAAGTCATTAACAGTTTATTTGTTAACTTCTAATATTAAAGATAACCCTTTTTTTTAAATTTGACAGGCATTGGAATGTGGAAAAGGAAGAAATTAATTCCACTTTAGCATGCTTTGTTTTCTGTCCCATAGGAAGCAACTATTCCAAATAATATAATCCAATCTTAGATTGTAAGATTTCTGTATTTTTGACTCCACTGGAACAAATACAAGATTTTATAATAGTAGATCTCAGTGCATAACAAGTTTTCAATAAAATGATCTCAGAGCAACTGCTGTTAGGTGGATAAACAGAGACTGGGTAAGCTCAGCGGAGAGTAATTGGCTGTGTCCTGTTTTCAGTCAGCAGCTGGCAACAGAGAAAGAACAGGCTTAAAGCACTGGAGTAAGCTCAGAGACTGATTAGTCAGGAAGCTATTGCTAAAGGCAGCAAGAGTAGGAGCTATCCCAGGAGCTCTCTCACAGCAGTTTTCTCTGCCCTGTGAGACACAACTGGAAATTCCTTAATGCACTCTGCCCTTCATTTATTTTTGCTACTGGACATTTGAGAGCATTTAGGAATGTTACTTTTTTGAGTAGTTGCCTGATGATGGATCACACAGAATTAAAATGATTTTATATTTCTTAGAGAAAGGGGAAGACTACCATCTACAGCACAATTATAAAACTAGGGATTACCTGATAGGAAAGTACTTTTTTTTTCCCTGTGCTGAATAGCCAAAACAGAGTTTGTAGCTACTCACACATCAATCCTGATTTACTCTTTATGCTTAAATTAAGAACTCACCTTGTATTCCAGGAAGTCTGCATAACTTAAATCTACACTACTGATTTATTTACTTTTAAACCAGCTGGTTAAATAAAGCATGAGTAGATAAAAAATATTATTATTGAACTATCAGTGTAACACAAATTACACAAGCACACTCTATAGTAAAGGAAAAGAGATGAGTATCAAAGTACTAGAATTTGGAAGCATAACAAAATTAGCTATCCAAATTTAATGTAAATTTTATATATACACATGTAAGAGAATTACAGTTTTTTTGCCACTCAGAAGCACTTGTATCATTCATAGCTTGTAACAGAATACGAACTTAAAGAGCAGCTATTCAAGCTATTGTTTCCTCTGCAGTATTGAGTGTGCTGTATCCTGTTTTATTAACTTTATTAGACACAGAGACAGAGAAATAAAACATGAACAACAGTCATCAGGTCTCTCAGCCTCAAGCACTTTAAAATAACAATTTATATAGGCTAACTCCTATGTAGAATGGGTATGTGCCTCTCTCTAGCCACTACAAGAAGACTAAACACCCTAAACTGTGCATCTATTTATGAGGTATTTTATCTCTTCAAGAGAATAAATACATAGATTAATTTTTGAGGTCAGTTAAAAATGCTTAATACCTGATTTCTCAGAGTAATTAACATTATAAAGCACTTTATGTGTTTAGTGCTTCGATTCTACCTTTCAGTAAAATTGTAGATGTCTGTGAAGATAGGTTGGAGATCTCCGTTTAAGAACCAAACAATGCAAATTGAGACAAATTTCATTTACCTACTAGAAGGGCGGGAAGGAGTACCCTGTAAACTACAGGCCTGGCAGCCTGACCTCAGCACTGGGGAAGATTAGTGCCATCACATGGCATGTACAGGACAACCAGGGCATCAGGCCCAGCTAATACCAGGGTTTAGGAAAGGAAGGTAGTGCTCGACCAACCTGATGTCTTTTCATGACCCAGGTGACTGATGAAAGGCTGTGGATGTAGTCTAAACAGACTTCAGTAAAACCTTCAGCACTGTCTCCTACACCAATCTCCTGGAGAAGCTCACAGGCCATGGCTTAGAGAGGGTGCACTCTTTGCTAGGTGAAACACTGCCTGGATGGCCAGGCTCAGAGAGTGGTGGAGAAAGGAATTAAACCCAGTTGGAGGCCAGTTGCTAGCGGTGTTCCCCAGGGCTCAGCACTGGAACCAGTCCTGTTTAATATCCTTACTGATCTCAGTTTGCAGATGACACTCAGCTGAGCAGGAGTGTTAATCTGCTGGAGGTCAGCTGGAAGGCTCTGCAGAAGGATCTGGACAGGCTGGATCAACGGACTGAGGACAATTGTATGAGGTTCAACAAGGCCCGGTGGTGGGTCCCGCACTTGGGTAACAACAGCCCCTTCCAGCACTACAGGCTGGAGGCAGATTGGCTGGAAAGCTGCCCAGTGGAAAAGGATGTGGGGGTGCTGAACGTGATCCAGGTGGCCAAGAAGGCCAATGGCATCCTGGCCTGTATCAGCAATAATGTGGCCAGCAGGACCGGGGCAGTGATTGTCCCACTGTACTCAGCACTGGTGAGGCACTCAAGTCCTCTGATTATGGACCCCCCACTACAAGAAAGACACTGAGGTGCTGGAGTGTGTCCAAAGAAGGGCAATGGTTGTTTATCCTGGGAAAAAGGAGGCTCAGGGTAGACATTATCACTCTCTACAACTACTTGAAAGAAAGTTGTAGCAAGGTGGTTGGCCTGCTTTCCCAGGCAATTAGCAATAGGACAAAGCCTCAAGTTGCACAAGGGTAGCTTCAAGTTGGACACCAGAAAGCATTCTTCACTGAATGGGGGGCAAGGCTTTGACATGGGCTACCCAGAGAGGTGGTAGGGCCACCATATTTGGTAGTGTTCAAGAAATGACTGGATGTGGCTGTTTAGTCGACATGGTGGTGTTTGATGAAAGACGATCGACTCGATGATGTTGGAGGTCTTTTTCAATCTCAATGATGCTGTAAAAACCCAAGCAACCCAAAACCAAAGCCACTTCCCAAACACCACTGGAAAAAAAAAGGCAAAAAAAAAAGAAAAAAAAAAGAAAAAGAAAAAGAAAGGCAAGGTTTAGGATTAGTAGAAAGGATGGGGCACTCTATTAGCTTGTAGCATTCAGTTTGACATAGCTGTCATTTAATGTTATCTCACTTTATAAATACTGAGCAAATTGTAACAATGTCCTCTACAAGCTCCTCCCTCAGCCTAATTGCCTAATTTTTCATCATATTTATATGAGTTAATCAGCAGATTTGGAAGCATTAGATTGACTCAGACACCTCTTGAGCTACTGATGGCAGAGTGAAAGATTAGATACCATAAAGTTCACTTTCTCTTGGAAAAGATGGATCAAAGGAGATATTTACATTTTAGAGCATAGGAAGAAAAAAATATATTCAGTCTCCCTTCTTTGGTAATGACAACAATAAAATGCACCCACTGAAATAAAAATATGTTCTCAGATAAATGTTTCTGTGCTTATGCATTGGAAAGAAAGCAATTTTGGCAAGGAATTTGAGAATATTTCAGAATTAGTCTCTGCTTTTGCAACTAAATCAACATTAAAAAACCCCCACCAAATGTAAATATGACTACAGTAAAAAACAACTAAAATCAGAAAATGCCAATCTTATACAAAGCTATAAAAGCAGTAGAAGCCTTTATGTATTAATAGGTTTTATATTCTGATCCCTTCTCCAGAGCCTAGAGAAAACAATGGGAAGATCACCACCTTTAAGACTTATTTCTCTGGCTAACATGTATCTGTAGCAACTCAAAAAGCTTTCAGCTATGGTACACAACTCTGATAGGAATTTCTTCTGTTGTTAATGAATTTAGCTACGAAGCTAAAAGTCCAGTAAAACTTAGGTGCCAAAGTTAAGCTGGGTAATGAAAGCTCTCACTCAGCTGTGTTTAACCCTGGTTCATCAAGATTTATTGTTCCCTCAAGGAGAAGATTTAAACCATATTTTCTGTACCCCTGCAAAATTCCCTTCTGTTCATTAGCACCTCTGCTCACTGAGTGCCACTATAAATAACAAATGTTTGTGAGTCTACTGATTCAAATACTCATAATGGACGTATGGTAATGATTTCCGTAACAGTCTTGAACATGCTTCTGAAATTGCATAGCTCGATTAGGTGTAGTACACAGATACCCAAATATATCTTCTGAAACCCCCAAACTGGGCTGTGATATCGAAAATCATTCCTGACCTAAAATCTATCCTGCCTCAAGTACAAAAAGTAGACTGTCTAGAGCTAATTCAAGTATTTTTATGTGCACTGTGTTATAATGCACCATGTACACTCATCTCTTTTCAAATACAAGGAAACAGGGTTAAAGCCTAAGAAAACAGATAAAAAGAAAAACCTCTGGAATAATTATTTGCCTGTGCTGAAAATCTGCTGAGATTTCATTCCATTTCCCTGTTTATGACACTAAGTAGTCCCGATGTTATCTTTTCAATTTCTTATTTTATCATTCTGCTATGCTACAAGGAGGGAGAAAATAAGAACTGCAAGTTTGAATAGTGTAGAATAAATTCACTCTTAGTTTTTCAAATCCCAGCCTTTAGATCTTTTAAAACCTATGGCAAATATGGTCAAGCTTATAGAGTCAGGGAACAGTTTTTCTTTTATTTCTCTGGTATATGGAGTTAGACAATATTGTCAGGAGACAAAAAAAAAAAAAAGGCATGATAAAAACTCTTTTCCCCATGGAAATAAAAAACTTCACCATTACAAACAAAGTCTTCTTTTGAAGACATCATTATAAACTATTGTAACAGCAAGACTATGCTACTTACTAGACAGTTATAGCTTCTCAAAGAAAGAAGTTACATACACTAGTTATGCTCCAGAACGTAAAATCATCTAGGAAATTGCATAGACTTCACATAGTTTTTCTGTTTGGTTAAAACAATTGTGTTTTAAAAAGATTTTGGCTTTTTTTTTTTTTTTTTAAGATTACCATGCCAAGGATAAGAGCCAAACTACTTCACAGTGTATGCTGAAAGAGAATAGATTGAAAATCCAAATATTCTTTCCTGAAATTACTTAAACTGCAGTTTCCCATCTTGGATTTGTAACCTACCTCACCATATGAAATGGGGATCTGCAGACAAGCCTGCTCACACTATTCCAGATCATTCAGGGGAAGCCTGGTTATCATCTTTCCTCCTGCCATTCAGGCAAGAAGAGCTGCATTTGACCCCTGCATTTCCTTCCCTTATCATTCATGATCTCCAGGTTGAAGCCACCAAAAAGCTTTCTGAGGATTCAGATTATCTTGCTGGGTGATTTATGCAGATATTGCTCTAGGCATGTATGGTGGAAATACACAAGATTCATTTATTTTTTGAATGAAACAAAGATTTATCAAGCAACTTCCAGGCACAAACACTAATTTTGATACAACTGAACTGCCAATTTCCCTTTAGAGTATTCAGAAATCTTCCAATCTTGAAAGTAAATCTTCCAAGTGTTCCCACCCCAACAAAAGGAAGAAGTTGAAGATACCCTTGTTTTCTCTGCATGTCTGCACCTTCGCAGAGGATTGGCTACAACGAAAAAAGTCAGGTAGAAACATAACTCCAGTATTTCTTCTACACAACATTTTTGTTCTGTTACAGCAACCACTTAGGAAAAAAAAGAAACTAAATTCTCCCAAACAAAGAAAAAATCCCAGAACATTAATGGAACACAATCACTTACCAGGCGTAAAAGGATGACTTAAGAAAAGTGCTTGAAGAATTTAATGAATAATGTTTTGTGCTTTCTCTAAATCTTTTGAATTCTGACTGACTAAACAATGTTGCATTAACCAAACATCACTGGAGTCACTGAATCATCAGGAATCATACTCTGTTAGTATCTCAGATTTTGTCCCCAGTGAAGTCTTCAACCAGAGAAAACTCATCTTTCATGTCTAGCTGATGAAAATTTCACACCTAATATTTCACTTGGGGTTTATTTGTAGTTTCTTTATGAAAGATAACTGCCTTAAGAAAATATATATGTGTGTGTATCTATCTAGCTATTTTAAAAACCCCACAATATAAAGAGCTTTATGGCTGTTGTTCAGCAAATCTGCTATTCAGCTCAAATTTCTAAAAGCCTATGAAGAATGAAGCAGGGGAGTTCTTAGCATTCAGAAAACAGAAGTGAAACAGACTGGTAAATTTATACCTAAAATCTTGTTTAACAAATATGGAAGAGACTTGAAAAGTGCTCTGAGAAGTGACAGAATCTCTTTGCTATACATATAAACTTGGTAATTGTCTTCGAATGGGAAGTTCTGTGTGACTAAAAAATTTGAAAGACAAATATGGGTACATTGCTGGTAATTTACAGCTCCCTTTGCAGATTTAAGATTTTCCACTGATAAATTTTCAGCTGACTGCTTTGAATATAGTAACTTGCCTGCTGTAGCTTTTGAAAATCTGGTTACCTACCTAGGTGATTATGAAGCTGACATTTACTGTACGTGCAATTATGGAATATACAGTGTCACTGCCTTCAAACGTCACCTCTTTGCTACCATTCTTATCTTGCAGAAAGTGTCCTTCCCTCCCTTGAGAGTCGTGATCTTATTCAACTAATACCAATGAACACTGGCAAAATATTTACAAAAGCAATTAGCTCTTCTGAGTGTCTAATTTGACATCTTCAAAGGGTCGCATTTTAGGAATGAAGTTGTCAAATCTCTGGAGAAAAAGTCCCATTATAAGGTCCACTTCATCTCAGGGTAGTACTTAAAATTTTCACTCTGGAAAAGCTTGGGTTCTCCTTTTTGTCTACATTATGTTCAGCTAAAATGCTATATGATAAGACACAGGGTGAAGGATATGCGTGCAACCTCATTCATGAGAGCTGATAAGGGAAATCTCACAAGACTTGCAGAAAATAGACAGGGACATTTTTTATAGGATTACAATTCCTTCTCACCTTTCTAAATACAGGTTAGCACAGATTGCTAGTATATGTTTAGCTTATACTAAGGGCAAGATAGCATCTTTTTCTGTCTCCATCATAATGTAGATTTTCACAGTATTAATACATGAAAATTTTCACAGTAATTTCACAGTAATAATATGCAGTTACTAGTAATTAGAAGTACTCTTTTCCTCTCTTGACAGAGTCTTCAACAATTTTTCAGCACTTGGCATTTTAAAATAAATAAATTATTAAACAAATAAGTGGCTTATACCTCTCTATGCCAGTCTTTATTTTAAGGAACATTTTGTTAGAAAAGGACCCCCAAAAATTTTCTCATTTTTCATTCTAAATTCTTGCCAGTTGCCATCCCTTCTAAGTTGGAAACTTTCTTCATTCTAATATTAAATTATGAGTGTGAGAGATTGCTAAAAACTCCACATCAAAATTAATATTTTTCCTAGATATTTTGGAATGAAAATTCTTCAGGGATATTTTTGCGATGATATGCGTTTTGCAAGTGTGGCAATGCAGAAATAGTTCTAAGGAAAGAAATAAAAATGTGTAAATTCACTTTCCTTGTCTGGATATTATTTTTTCTTTCCACATGTGCAAAATTGACTTTTATGGTCAGTTTCTTTGAACTCTGCTGTATGCTCTAGGAAAAAAACCCAACTATTATAAACAGTGTAGATGGTTTCAGGGGAATTATTTCTGTTAGAATGAGTAGCAATTTTACTTGACCTATGAAGTCAATATTGAAGCGAAGATTTGGTCTTAAAATGGCAACAACTGAGAACCATTTTTTAATAGAAATTCTATTAAATGTTTTCCTTTCATAACAGTGCCTACAGTTATTCCATATGTTCTACTGAGTAAAACACAAAGCTTAACAAAAATTTTCTCCACCAGAGGTACTGATGTTTTGTGATCACAAGCATGTGCACAGTGCCTTGAAAGCAGTTATCTACCGCCAAGGACTGCTAATGGTCAAGAGGGGGCCTTTAGTGCTAACATGTTCTGGGGAAAAAGTTATCTTCATGGGTAGCTTCTTCACTGTTAGGTACTTCCTAATGTTCACTACATACAGTTGAGGAAAAGACAGCAATATACACAGACTTAAGGAAAAATTAGGTTGAAATGCCAATCATAGCTTGCTGTCACATACAATGATGAAATAAAAATGACCTCTATGTGGTCACACTTTTTCAAGAACTAAGATGAGCCTGAGCTCACCGTCAGCCTCGCTTGTCAAAAAGAACGTAGCAGAGACATTAATATGAGTATCAGATGACAGGTCTATTATAAATATGAGATGAAAAGAACCCAACAAACATGAAAAAAGGGTTTCCTTATGCTTAATTGGGACAGAATTATGTTACTACATAAGAGTTTTGTTTAACAGATGTCTTTAAAATGCTTCAGAATACCCGTGACATGAAAATTATTCTATTGTGTATAGATTTACTGAACAAACAGCTATAATAATTACAACCATTTCTTACCATGGAAGTTTGATCTCAATATAGAAACAAGACCTTTTTGTCACCTTTAGAAATGGAGTACACAATGCAATTACTGATTGTTACAGAAAGATTTCTTTCAACCTCTGCAGTCTCAAAAAGCAATCTGTATTTTTTTGCTTGCATTTTATTATAGCTTTTCTTTAGTCACAGCATTTTTAATATGATCTCCTTGTAAACTCTTTCTGCTGCATTTGAGGTATGTGTTTATATACAATCAAAGCTGCATCTCAAATTTGTATTCATGCAATTCAGGTAGCATTAGCTTGGCTAATGCTACTGCAAATAAATGCGTAGCCATAGCAGCAGAGAACTTGATGCAGGCTGCAAAACCTGACCAAAAACTTAGTGAATAAGCTTTCTGTGCTGCAGTGGGCTCTGCCCTGCCTTGGGTATGCTGCTCCATGTATCTGGACTTCAGTAGCTTGAAATAAGCTGCAAATATGCCTTGTCTCTTGTTGTAAATAATTGATAAACTCAGATCAGCCATAGCTATTAGCTGCTTGAAATGATCATCTAATGTGCAAAATCCTGATCACTGAAAATTAAGCGCTTTCTTCTGCTTCCTAAATAAAAGAGCTCCACTGTTAGATGCTATTAAATCCTAAGCACACCACTAAAACTGTACCAATACTTTGCTTGCGTCAAACAGTGCTGTGAATTGGAATTACAGCAAAAGCATATACCACAATGTTTACTGCAGAACATGGTCCTTTGCAGTTAAAGCAAACTGTAACATTAACAGGTAATTTTGCACACAGATGTAATTTAGTAGGTAATTTAAAAATAAAAAACACTGAATGAGAACAAAATATACCGATCGTATCTATATCCACTAAAATCTAGTGCATACTACTTGTATTCTTAAGGCATTAAAACACTTCCAAGATTTAGCAATTCTAAATGTATTATTTCTCTTAGTTATGCAGCAGGAATTTTTCTCCTCAAGAAATATTGTGACTTGTCACAAGCATTAAAAATACAACTGGTAATTCTGATCACAAAAATAGAGCAGATTTAAACTTGACAAAACCTACACATCACAGAATCACAAGGTTGGAAGAGACCTTCAAGATCATCGAGTCCAACCCATGCCCTAACACCTCAACTAAACCATGGCACTGAATGCCACATCCAATCTTTTTTAAACCTATGTTTTTTTAAACACTTATCATGTTAGAAAGGGGCAATCTGTTCAGTAACAGAAGAATGCAGTAAGACTGAAAATCAAATAACACACATTCAGCTACCATGGAATGTGGCATGAGAATGAGTATTCCTTTTTAATTAGAAATACCAGCTGAATACAATAAGAGCTTCCAGGTGAGCTCAACAGATCATGAAGAGAAAAATGGCCCACACAATAGCTATCATTTTACTAAATTTATTCCTCTCTTTTTTTTCCTTAAGTAGTCTATTTAGTTAAAGGAAACAATTTCAGTTCTCAGTTCTAGACCTGAGCAGTACTGGTGTGCTCCTCTGTATTACTTTGTTTTACAGGGTTTGGGTAAGCCTGAAAAGCAAATGCTAGCTTCATATCTTGTGTAGCATTGTACTGACGGTGACATTGGCAGTGGATAGAAAAATTTCCTTCCTGCTTCCATTTACATGACAGCAATGGAGAAAGTGTGTATTCAGGCTATATTGCTCTCCCTTGTCATGCTCTGTGAAACATAGAACCAGTTTCCTGTCCTGTGTTTGTGTGGGATAGAGTTAATTTCCTTCCTAGTAGCTGGTACAGTGCTCTGTTTTGAACTAAGTCTAGGAAGGATGTTGATAACACACTGATGTTTTGGTTGTTGCTCAGCAATGCTTACCCTAAGTCAAGGAACTTTCAGGTTCTCATGCTCTGGGATCCTCACATGCTCTGCATGTGTCCTGTTCAGTGGGCAGGGGCACAATAAACCGGGGAGGAGCACAGCTGGGACAGCTGACCTGAACTGGCTAAAGAGATACTCCACACCATATGGCATCAGGCTCAGCACGCAAACTAAGGGATTTGGTCAGGAGATGTTGATTGCTAGGAAAAGACTGGCTCAGCATTGGTCCACAGTGGTGAGAAATTGTATTGTGTATTGTTTCTCTTGTGTTTCGTTCCTCTCCCTCCCTTTATTTTTACTCCTCTTCCTTCTTCTCCTTTATTATTATTATTATTATTATTATCATCATCATCATCATCATCATCATCATCATCATCCTATTTCAATTATCACACTGTTCTTTTCTCAATCCATGAGCTTTACCTTTCTCCCTCCCACCAGGGAAGACAATGTGTGGCTCCAAGGCACTTAATTGCCAGCTTGGGGTTATAACACTATGCTTGGATCTGATTTGGTTTCCACTTTTTAAAGAGAAATATCTTTAATCATAAAGGATAAACTAGATTTTATTGATTTGGTTGGTTGTGTTTTCAAAGAGAAGAGATTAGTTAGAACTTGATGGCACCTGCCCAACAGAGATTACTATTGTCTAAAGGATTCAAGACAGACACTTCAGGCCATGGCTTGTAATTATTTTTGACTGTATGATGAATCCTAGGTATGAATCTGCAGTGTGCATTAATAGAATATATCTACTATAAGTGAATCTGTCAATCTCAGCAGAATAAACAATAACCAAACCAGTTACCAGTTAACCCAAACAGCCAAAACCAGTACAGAAGCAAACATGGAAATTGCTTGATTTGCTACTTAAGGACTCTCAGCAATTGTCACATATTTTAGCCTTACAGTAGGACAGTGAGTTTTTTTTCCCATGATATAAAATTTGGCATCCATTTGAAGTTTTATGTTGGGAAAAAAAGTAGTAAGTTAGGAATGACCAAGGCAATGCTTCTGTCTAATAACATATCGCAGTTTTTCTGAAGTAGTTTGAAGTCACAGACTTCTTGCTTGTGTGGTGGATATGTAATAGACCATTATATCAAGCATTCATCACTTATTATACACATATAGATAGAAAGAACAGGCTATTGAGCATGTATCTATATATCAGATATAAAGTGCAAGAAAAAATGATACAGAGAATACTGACATTATACATTGTTGGACTCAGAAAAAGAAAATTAAAGAAACTTTATCATTATAATTCCTATTTTGACAGACCACATTAACTTCATTAAGGTTATTATTATCCAAAATTGACTTTGACACTCAGGGTCTAGCATTCCTTCTAGACAGTATATGTAACCCAAATGACCAAATACTTCTACTAAAAAGGAAAAAAGGTGTTTGAACTCACCATAATCTACACCAGGTTTGGTGCTGTATTTGGCTCAAGATAGAAGATGTAACAGGTACTGTGACAAGTGTCAACAAATCAAAAACATGCTAATGAATTCCCTAAAAGCAAGCTCAGATCTGTACTAGCCTGTTTCTGAGCTAACAACATTGAATTTATTTTAAAATGTCTTAGAATTAGACTGTCTCAAAATGTTCTATGGAAATTTGATTAAAAAAAAAAAAAAAAAAATCCAAGCATTTACTTTACTCTTCTCTCCAAATCAGATATCTGAACTTCAAACTTTAGCACCAAATTATATCCATTTGATGTACAGATCCATCCATGGTTTAGACTAAGATTTTTCAGCATTAATATTTTGGTGTCTGTGAGTGTTTCTTTTTTGTTGTTTTGTTTTTTAATCTGAAACATGGCCATAATGTTTGACCAAAGGCAGTTAAGTTTGAAAACTGGAAGCTACAGTTTATTCACAGACAGCTAACTAGGTGGATCATGCTGGTAGGAATCAGTATTCAATATGACTGCTCTTAAAAGCAGAAACACTAACAGGATAAAATTCAGATGAGCTCTACAGTCATTACTCAAATATCAATATGTTATGTGTTAGACAAGTAGATGTCAAATATACTTGATTTCTCTTTGATCCAATTATCTACAAACTGTACTTTCAGCTCTGTTTTCTTCAATTTTGTATCTATATGACAAATTCAACAGGTTTGGTGGGTTTTTTTGCTACACTCACAGAAATAAACACTTAAACATAAAGAATAATTAATATAATCAATTTTATGACACCTGCTTTATAAAACCTGCAGTGCATTAAATAATAAAACATAGTGCAATCTGCTTTAAAAACTAAGAAAGAAGACTTTTTTCCCCCATTATTAAAATTTCTCTTTAACAGAAGGACTACAGATATAAACCTCTTACTGAGACCATCAGTCATGAGCAACTGAGTCACTCTGGACTCCTCAAACTTCATTAAAACACAACCAACATATTAATATTCTGTAGACTGACTAGATAACAAAGCTAACAGGCACCCACTTCTGCACTGTAACTTTTCTTGTAAGAACAAGTCCTATCGGTTACAGTGAGATAGTTCAGCATTTTACAAATAAATGTTTACTATAATTTTGTTGAGACGACACTGCTCTTGAATTATACTGATAAACAATAGCTTAAACCATTCCAGCTATAGCACCAAGAAAACCAAGACAAAGAAAGACAGAATGAATGGCAAAAGTTCTCAGATTTGGTATAATAGGCACTTAGTAACACTTAAAACATTACTCAATCTCTGCTTTCTATTAGTTCCATAAACCCTAAAAAAACTCACATAATAATTCTTAAGGATTATAAAAGTACTACAATTTAAAAACATAATCAAAGTTTAAATAAATAAAAATCCCACAGAAGATAGAAGAGCTTTGCAGAGTAAGCTTTAAGTATGGTTTCAGGATGTAATATTCAGATGATTCTTAAAATGTAAGTTCCAACATGGTTTAGTACTCCACTAATGTAAAAAACTGAAAAATAATCACAGCAGTCTTGAAAGCACAGACCAACTACACACAAGCTAACCTAAGAAGTGCATGCAATTCATGAATATGGTTCATTACCATGGTTACAAGCTTTCAGCACAGGCCGTTGTGTGGTTGGACTGAGATTTTGTGGTATGTCTGCAAAAGCAAAGAAACAATGGAAATAAAACACCTGTTTGAAAGCTATCAGAGTATTACCACATTACAAAGTAGAAGTTTAGGAATTTAGGAATTAGAAATCAGGTATTTCTTGGAATAAATGACAGTTATATACCAGAGAAATAATTTGACTCAGACTCACTTATAGAGCAAGATAACTTTCATCTCCCCTATACAACTCTAAACATTAAAAAGCACATTTGGCTGTATTGAAAACTCTTGTCATAATGATTTGGCTATAATAAGTTGAGTACATTAATCTCCAGTCTTACTGACTTAAGCAACAGTCTGAACATACCTGAAAACTGTCATTGCACAAACGAATTAAACATTACAGTATGCAAATTCTAGAGCACTGGACCCATAATGCTTTTCATTTTCTCTGGAAAATAAAATTCTCAAATAGAATATTCACCTTTGGATCTTGGTGTCCTTTTCCTTCGGTCTCGAAAAGCCGCACCTGACTGCAAGGCCTCCAACAGACTATCCATCACTCCAGTCTCCTCACCTTCTGTAAAGGGAAAAAAAAGGAACCCTCTTGGTTATTACAGCAGTATCAAAACATGAAGAATAACACCAACAAAAAACAATCATAATGGATACCAATAATATTACTAAGACTATTCATTTCAAACTTTGACCTGTGCTTTAATATTTACAAATTGCTCTCTTGCAATTAACCACAACAGATTTGGTCTTCTAGAGGTTGAACTAGACCAAATTCTATTCCACTCATTTCACATAACTCTTTTTCTATATGGAGAGTCAAGTAGAGTTTTAACTGAAATGTCATTTCACTCATATTTCATTTCAGTACCCTTCTACAACCGCAAATAATCAGTCTCACGTCAGCTTTCAAGAGCTGTCCCTTATATGATTTGTTACATTTGACAAAAGATCATTCAGTTATTGCGATACAATGTTGAAATTGTTTCCCAGCAGGGAGCAGAGTGAACAGTATTGGACTGGATAGGATACAGTGATATCCATAGGTAGCTTTAATCAAAAGCCATTTTCCATTCGCATTTAATAACCTCTGGCCAATATTAAATAATTGATGTAGTTCAGGAAAATTCTACTCGTCAAATTACATGCTTATAATGCCTAATAAGATACACAGGTGTATAATAACCCCCAAAAGAATGATGAATGTTACTCTGACATGGTAACCAAATGCAAGTGTTACCCACTCTCCTTTTACTTCCTTAAATAAACACATCAGAGAGTGTTATATTTTTGAACCTTGTTACCTCATTGTATCGTATGCATGAGAGGACAAAGAACAACACCAGGGATTAACTATACAACAAAAAATCTCCACGGAGGAATAAAGAATTCCATTATAGAAATCTCATTATACCCCACTAGGTAAAACTCCCTAGGTCAACACACATCTTGGATAGTGTCAGCAGCTACTGCTAACAGTGAATATGCAAATCAGGATCTAAACTACCTGGTGCACTTAAGACGGTGAGTACAGCAAGACAATCACTGTCCTGGTCCTGCTGGCCACACTATTGCTGACACAAACCAGGATGCCAGTGGCTTTCTTGGCCACCTGAGCAAACACTGGCTCACTTTCAGCTGCTGTCAATCAATTTCCCCAGGTCTTTTTCCACGGGGCAGCTTTACAACCACTCTGCCCCCAGCCTGTAGCACTGCAGGGGATTATTGTGACCCACATCCAGGACCCGCCAGTTGGTCTTGCTGAACCTCATACAACTGGCATCAGCCCACTGATCCAGCTTGTTCAGATCCCTCTGCAGAGCCTTTCTGTCCTCCAGCAATTCAACACTTGTCACCCAGCTTGGTGTCATCTGCAAACTGACTGAGGGGGCACTCAATTTCCTCATCCAGGTTATTGACAAAGGTACTAAACAGGACAGGGCCCAACAGTGACCCCTGTGGAGGGCTACTCATGGCCAGCCATCAGCTGGATGTAACTCTACTCACCACCATTCTTTGGGCTCAGCCATCTAGTCAGCTTTTTATTCAGGCAACAGTAACCCTTAGTTCTTCTCTTTTCTCTACACTCTGTACTACCAGACTAGATTTCAACCTTAGACAAAAGTGCAATACAGAACACCAAAAAGGTGAAAATTAACAAATAAATCATAATTTTGCCTAACATTTATATTTATGGCAGGTATAGAATAAACATGAAGACTGAAATACAGAATGTTTTTTCATTTTACTTTGTGTTTGCTATAACATGCTCTATTACAATGAAGTTTGCTCTCTTATGACTATCATACCTACTAGTATGGCTTGGAATATAGCTTATAAAAATCACTCAAAGTATGTCTTCAGCTTCCTATTTGTTCATGTTTGGTTTTTGTTTTGCTCTTGTTTGTTCAGGTTTGGGTTTTGTTTTGCTTTTTTTGTTGTTTTGGTTTTTTTTGTTTGTTTGGGTTTTTTGTTTGTTTTTGTTGTTGTTGTTTTGATTTGGTTGGGGTTTTTTTGGTTTTGTTTTGTTTTTTCTTGTTGGTTTGGTAAGGGATTTTTTGTTAGTTGTTTAACTTTCTCCATCTAATGTCATGCAATTCTCTAAAATACTAATGTCTGGAATGAATATTGTCAGTGAATAGTTTCAAACCAACATGATGCCTGAAGAAATTTTTAGCCAAACCATTAGTTACACTAATGGACGTGAATGCTGGAGAAAAGCTTATAAGCATTTTGGGTAATAGCAACTCAAAAAAGACTGAAAGTATCCCAGTCACCAAAATGATACCATTAATGTCTATGGAAAAGAGTTCATAAGTTTTGTTTTAGGAGGAATAACAGAAGAAAAAATTCAATGCTATTTCAGCATGTCATTTGTTTCCTCTCAAGCCTGTCCAAGACTACTACAGATTTCATAGTAATTTCAAAAACTTAACAATTTTCAGTATTAAAAAAACCCCTGGTTACTATAAAAAGGCTCATCAAATAAATAAATATTTAAAATAATGCAACAGAAATATCGCAAACCCATGATTTCTTGTAGTAAAGCTGCAACATTTATGTGCACTACCTGTTTTTCACACTCATCTGAAATATTCTGGTAGTCACAAAGTGAATTACAGATTATGCTGCCATTGACATGCAAAACAGAATTAGAAGAATACATTGTAGTAGATTGAAACTTGAATATAAAAACTCCTCTAATAGTTGTCCTGTATACATTGATATACAGAAACAAACTAACCACTGCAAATAAAAGCATTCATATTTAACAATCTTTGTACCCAAGACATGTAGAAAGCCTGGTTTCAAACTCGAACAACTTCAGTAGGCCCCAAATTTTGGTTTCTGATACCTACATCAACAGCTGACTGTGACAACTTCTGTCAAGTTATGCAGGTAACTACCAGTACCCATACTATTAATAATGAATATTGACATCCAAGTGTCCGTGATGGGTAGACTGAGAATCTACCATGCAGTATTTGAGAAATCTTTTGAATTACCTTGGGAGAGCTGTGTACAACATTGCTACCATGACAGTACAAGAGTCACGAATGCTGTTCAACATTAACACTTCCTAATGGACCTTTAAATCGGCTTTCACAAGCTGCTGCTGATGACTGGCACCCGTCCCAACCAGTTTCCTAATTAGTCAAGTGTATCAATCAAGTGTATCTATGATCTTTGACATCATAGAACTAGGAATTCTAGTTGGTTTGCAGATAGCTACATAGCCCACAGTAATTCCTCTGAGAAAGATACCCTTTTATGATTTAAATTATCTCTTTTCTCACAATTGTAGAATAGAAGATTTAAACACTTTTTAATATCATACCAAATTAAAACTCATACAACTGTCTTTTAAATACCATCTAAAGGAGAAGTAAACTTTCCAAAGCAGTCGGTGAGTCTTGCCCTTGACATTTCAGTGCCTAGTGAGATATAAACTACCTAATTTCATAATTATGTCTTTAAAAATGTTAAGAATATTAAAGACTCTTCTCTTCTAGTGCACCAAGTATCATTAGCTTTACATGTACACCTATAATATCTTATAATGATAGCAACAGATACTGCAGTTAGCAGTGACATCTGCATTTCATGTACTTATAAAGAACAAATTATATATACCATAATTCCAGGAGCAATAGTCCACTGCTATGATAGAATCAAAAATACCATTAGCAATATGGTTTTATAAAAAGAGTTGTAACAAGATTATTTTGGATGAAAAATGTTTTATTTTTAATCTTCCCCTGAACCTGTCCAATATAAAACAAACCACAGAACACTAGGACTCCAAAAGTTCACTTTACCAGGAGAAAACATAATAATATGCCTGTTTCTTTTTTCACAGGATCAAAGCTTTATTCAGCTACTCTTCTCACAAAAGAAAATACTAAGAAGTTTCATAAAAGCAAACCAGGGATTCTTTAGCATGGTTTCTGTAGATTTTGCTTATTTAATCTGTACACTTAAGAGATTTAGCTATCATCTTCTACCTGCCTTTATTTATAGCATTGCAACTACATGCAGCTTTTTGTTATACTGTAGGTGACGAAGAAGATCAGCTCCTAAAGCCAAACACTAAGTTTCATGTGAAACTAAAGCAACACAACTTGGACAAATACATACATTAAAAAGAGACCTTACAGATTCCATAGCTGTTACAGAAGGAAAAAGGTGCAAACCTTAAGGGCTGCTCCTGAAGTTATCTGGATAGCTGAGTTTAATTATCTTTGTTTCATCTTTGATGGAACTCCACGGCAGCACTCAAGCTTCTATATAATTTAACAACAAACTCGGAGTGCTGAAGCTATCAGATTTGTTTTCCTCATCTTATGAATTAAATCCTCTCAATTCAGCAAGTATCAGAATTGATACTTTTTTACTCTTACTTGCTATAATACAAACTGCTTTTTTTCTTCCTCTTCAGCTCAGGAGATAATTTAAGTTAGATATACTGCACCCGTTTTTTGACTGATTAAAATGTAAGCCCTTCATAGCCTTCTCCCAGGTTTAGCTCCATGATGCATTTACATACAAAAATTTCAGAGGCAAACAATTACCAGGCTTGGGACAGTGACAGCTGAGATTTTTCCAGACTATTTGCACAAGGAAGGAAAAAAGAAAGTTATATCCTTTAACTTTATTAATGTTGTTATAGTAATAGTCTTTACTTCAAAGACATCATGAAAACTCCTTTGTATTTGTTTGTATAAGGACTGATTTTGATTAGTGCGGGCTACAAAGCACTGCTCAGCTGACTAAAGGTCTCCAAGTAAAATTTGAAGTAACATTCTCTGAACAAAATCACAAGAGGAAAGCTTTAGCCATGCAAAGTTTTGAATGACTTAGGCTCCAGGAAGCAGAATAGCAGATCAGAGAGAGGAAGATAATTTAAGCCATCAGTGCAGCTGTGAGCTCCAATGTTTTGGATGGGGGTTCCATCTTTTCAGTCTCAGAGTGCAAGGCAGCCAGATTCTGTGCAGTATTCATAGTGCTGGTGTGAACAACCTATAGACCTTTCAGCCTCACTATGATAAAGGCAGAAGACATTTTGAAGACTTTTATATTGTAAACATAAAAATATAAAGCAACCTTAAATGCTTTAATGTAACATGTTTAGCAATGACTACCCAAATCTGAGTCTTCATTCCAATGAAATTCAGATACAATTTTACAAAGAAATTATGGGTGGATGATAAAAGCATTATCATTCTGAACTTTGTCCAGAAAATACACAGAACATAAAGACTGTCACTTGAACTTGTTCTAAGGCTTTGAATTTTTTCTGGTAAAAGCCATAGCAGCAACCAGATAATCTTCATTGACAGATAAGTTAAGGAATACATGAGTATCAGTCTCATTTTCAATAACAGTGCACAAACTAGAGCTATGACCCAGAACACAGGGATGCCTTTGACACTGATAAAATTTTGAAAGCACCTCGTTACAATACAGTAAGAAAAGTTCCAGTATACAGTTACAAGCAGAGGTAGCTGCCAAGTGTGTCTCGGATGAGCTGGCTGAAAGGACAGCTCCTTTTAGATTTAAAAGTATTAAATCCAACTTCAGAAAAATATCACTATTTGCAGTGACTTCAGGCAAGAGACACATAACAGTCCTTCCAAAAGTAAAACATATGCACATACGTCAGGTTTCAAATCAACACTCTACTTCAGTACCAGAGGAGTTACATTTCTTACTTATGCTCAACGCAAAGTAGAAAGCCTTTGATAGTGCTTCAGAGCCCTTGGCAAGTATACTCTAGAAAGGTATGATATCTTCTAATGACTGATGCATCCATTACATAAATCTACATGAGAAGAGCATGTTTCATGTCATCTTCCTTGCTCTTGATAAACTGGTCCATTGTCAAGCTGTCCTAGAGCTTCCATGGTTTAGAAATAGATACATTTTGACTCTAAGCATATGAACAAAGAGGACCTCAAGCTCCAGAGAGCTTAAAACAAGTTAAATTCAAAAAAAACCTCCACCTTCATGTACTCTGAAAGATGACTGTCCCTTTCAAGTCAGCTGTTGAGATTAAGGTTGGTACCTACACAAATTTAATTCAAGATAGCCCATATGATAAAACCAAAAGGTAAGCTATGGTAAGACATGGTTCTTTATCACAGAGCTACTTCAGTGGTATAAGATACCAATTCCTGCATCTCACCTGGATCACAGTTTCCCATTTAAGTAATGGGACTGAGAGTGAAATCATCTTAATATTGAGCTTTTTCATAAAAATGTTAACAAAACATTTCTGATATTCATTGTGAGTCTGTAAGTCCCTTCATTGTATGACAACAGAAAAAAGCCACTGTAAACTCCCATAGATTTTTCCAGAGAGATTATCCAGTTTTATTTATATTGGTGCTAGATCCTGTAGAATGACTGTCAGAGCAAGTGTTCCTGAGAGATATCCAGGTAAACTGGACTTATAAAAGAATGAACAGAACACCAAGCCTTTGAAGTTGTGTACCCCAGGACTTGGTACTGGGCATAGTATTTATTATATCTTCCTTCATGACCTGAATGATGAAATAGAGTGCACTCTGATCAAGTTTGTACATGGTGCAAACTTCAAAGTAATGGCTGATCCATTCAGAAGAACCTTGAAAAGTTGAGGAAATTGGCACATAAGCATCCTAATGAAATCCAACAAAAGACCGGCATGTGATGAGGTGAAACCTCATCCAGGAGCACAGGTGGGGGCCAACGGGCTGGAAAGCATCTTTAAAAATAATAATTAGGGATTCTGGTGGACAACATATTGATCATGAGTCAGTATTGTGGCTCTGTGGCAAAGATGACCAAAGAAAAGCACTGCCAGCAGGTTACAAGAGGGCATCCTTCTCTTCTCAGCACTGGTGAGACATATCTGCAGTGCTGAGTCCAGCTCTGGCCCCACTCTACAAGGGAGATACAAAAGAAAATACAAGAAAATCAAGGACCATGAAGATGCTAAAGGGATTAGAGCATCTCTCATACAAGAACATACTGAGAGAGCTAGGACTGCTCAGCCTGAAAGGAGAAGGCTCAGGGGGATCTTATCAATATATGTAAACACCTGTGGGGAACAGGGTGGGGTGTAAAGGTGACTGCACCAGACTTATCTTAGAGATTCCCAGAGAGGACAGTAGGCAATGAGCACAAATTGATTACGAAGAAGTCACCTTTTCACTAAGTCCACTGAATTTTGCATACACACTCACTCTCTCACCAACTCAACAATACAGGATATTCTAGTAATGCATTTTATATTGCATTACTTGATGATATTTTTAAAAGCCAGTGAAAAAACTCAATCTTTTTATAGCCCTTTTCCTATTCACTCAGGATGCTGTGCCTTTTTAGTGAAAAAAAAGGCCTACTAAATTGAGAACAATGCTAAGTTTTTTCTAGTTTTAGTTTTATTTAACCACTTATAACTGAAACAGATCAGCCTTATGCACTCAGGTTATCCAAGGCTATGATTTTAAAAGACAGCTAATAGCAAGAACTATTGATTACATATGAAGAAGTCAGTCAACATGTTTTGCTACTAAGGAGTTTCCCATTTCCTTTACACATCACAACTCCAATGACACTGACAAGAATACAACTAATCTGCTTTCCAGACTAGCCAAAAACCAGCATTTTCATTAGTTTTGTTTCACAAAAGGGAAAAAACACAAACATCTATTATTGAGATGAATCAATTACAATTTCATTTAGAAAGCAGGAAGAACATCTATGAGAGCATTATTTATTGAACATAGCTTTTTAAAAGAATATATGGAGCTGAACATAATACACCTGTGTGGGTGTGTGCAAATGTCTAGTCTCTTGGTTACTGTGTGCTTCTGAAGGAGCTTATTGAGCACAGTATTCCTTCCATTTAAATTTATAAACAGTTAATAAATTAGAAAATATACACAATGATTACTGAAAGCTGTGCTTACAGAGACGAGGAGATCAAGGAAATTTTCAAGTTGAATAATTTTTCACCAGTGGAGTGGTAAAGTTCTGACTGGATTACATCACTGAGCTCACTAAGGAAAACTTCTGGACAGCTTTGGGTGGGAAAGACCTTTTGATCTCGGGTTGGGTAAGTGTGAATGCCTAAGAATACCCAGGAAAATCAGACCCACAGCCTACCTACCCCTGCATCCTTTGTGCACTAGTAGCTGATAGCAAACATCTATACAAAGGACAGGATAAATATATATTTCTAGAATGGTCTCTTGGTCTCCAGCTGTTCATAATTCAAAGACTTTGTATTTGAATTTAGTAGCCTTCAATAGAGAGAAGCTGCCAGAGAAATCAAGTAACTTTTGTCAGCAAGCTTCAGAGCAAGAATATTTTGGTATGCAGTAACAAGAGTGTACTTCTGTACAACCATTGAGGTATTGCTGAGTGAAGATAAGCGTCCTAGCAAACAGCACAGTAATAGAAGCAGCAGCAGACTCAGTTTGAAGGAAGAGTCAGAGACATGACCTTCCCATCAGCTAGCTTTCCAACAATTATAGAGGAGGTTCTTGGCTCTTTTACAGCCTTGGACTGAGGAAAGTAAAAATAAAGCATATCCACCAATGCTTTGGTAAGGATATTTATTCCTTCCTTCCTCTGCAACTTGAGAGAAGAAACTTTTGATGATACAGAAAAAAAATCTGAGAGGATAAAAGCATCACATAGCAGGAGTGAGTTTAGAGGAGTCTGATGTCTGCCTCCTTACAGAGGAGGTGTGAGGAAGTATTTGGAGTGGGAAATGCCTACTCAAAACCTACTATCTGTACAAACATTAGAGCTCTTAATCCCAAAGATGTCTCCAGAGATTGTAATTGTTTTTCATGGTAATGCCATTTTAAATCTGCAGCATTGTTTTCACATTTGTTGAGAAATTTTACCACTGTAACATAAATGACAAGCTTTATGAGAATTTTCATCTACAGGCATTACTTTACTGACTCTTAAATTTTTTCAATAGTTTTATTTGTTATTATTTTTCTCTCTTCCAAATACAGCTGCTATTTATTTTTCCTTGGGCTTTGCGTAAACCTCAGTTTCACAAACGCTTTTCAACTGCTATCTCCAAAGATTTCACTTCTAAGTAAAATTTTCAGAAGGACAATAATTGTTTCCTCTAAACAACTTGCTCTTTTGGAGCTACTACACAGCGCAAACTAACAGCAGTTGTGGCATTAGGAGCCTGTGGGCTGCAAATAAGTACAAGAACCTCCATGTTCCAGAAGACTTAGCACCTTTGACATTTTGTTAGAGCATGACCTGCAACCATTACCTGTTGATTAAATTAATATGCATTCAGATCAGTTCTACTTTTTTGCACTAAAAACATCAAATCATGTGAACAGATAAGGTTTTGCTGTATCTCATCTTTTGCTGTGGCTTCAGCAGATGTTTTACATCAGATGCATCACATTGAGTCTTTTAGATTTTTTTGATTAAACATACCTGTATTTTATCATTCTCTGGAGCCTTTTTCAAGCATGAATGTGCCAATTATTCTTGAGGGAACATCTGGATGTTCTTGGTAATTTACCCAGATTTATACTTTACTGTCAAAACAATACAATTGTAGCTGAAAAATAACCTCCTTACTAGGGAAGTATGAAGTGTATCTTGATAGTATCTCCTTTCTGGTGGATTTGTAGCCAATGTCTGTCAAATCTCCTTTCTCATATGTATGACTTTTTTTTTTTTTTTTTTCAAATTATGCAAAAAATTAGATACATTCTCCAAAACTGTCATGAGCTTACTACCAACTGTCCAGTAAATATTAACATGAGTAAATACTGAGTAAGCAACTCTAAAAGGTCTCAGAGTTCTTTCGCCATTGTCATTTAACATAAGAGGAAGAGGTTAGCACTCCTCCCATTTATGGAAAAGAGTTATTTCCCATTGTCCTCCTAATAAAAGTGATTCTTAAGAATGAATTCAAATAACAGAAAGTGACCTCAGAAATCCTCTTGGTGAAGAGGGTCCAATTTGAGGATAAGTGGAGGCAATCAGGGAACAAGAGGAAAAAGTTATCAGCACCAGGGAGGAACTGACTTGAGTGGAGCACTTGAAATTCCAAAAGGGGAAACTACCTGAAGAAAATAACTGACATAAAATCCTTGTTGGATTTTAATAATATAGCCTTGGGACTTCTTCATACATATCATTGTTAAATCTTTTGTCCCCTTCACAGTAAATTTAGTTAAATGAAACATATTCCTAAATTCCAAAAAGCTAGTAATATACATACTATTGTCCAAAATCTCTATTTTTTTCAGGATATTAGCCCAGTAGATATTTTAAAACAACAAATTACCAACATATGTTAGAATCTATTGATGTAATTTCAGTGACTTTTGCAGTCCTTCACTCCCTTCAGAGGAAAGGAATACTCTCGAGAAGCTTTGAATCTCTCACTCCAGTGAGAACGAATTAATAAAATGGAGGCCTTGTGAACTTGAGCTAAGCAGGTAAAGCAGGGTCTTTGAGGGTACCTAATAATATAATATCTTTGGGGATTTTTAAATTTATTTCAACGGCAAGCATTTCAACTGTTGGAATCTGAACTTGATTACTACTTTCACTTTTTAAACTATTAGTACTGGGATCCATGGTGTTCTTTTGTTTTGCAGAACACTACAGAAGTAATGAAAATATTCATATTGCTCAATGTAGCAGACAATAACAAAGCAGTTAATATTTGAAGAAGCAAAGCCTAAAAGGCTGTTAGCAAGTTTTTGATATAGGAATGAGTGGGTTTTTTTTTTCCAAAATGAGATAAATAATATAAAACCTCTTCAAAAATAAATGCTGCAAAATTGACTGCAAATAAGGTCATAACTGTTTAAATGAACTAAAACTTTTTTAAAACCAGATCATTATGATAAAAATAAAACTAAATAACACAACTGAAAACAAACTAATATGCTATATTGGAAATCAGATGTTCCATTTTGGCATTACTTCACTGCTTTTATCCAAGAAAAGGGCAATCTTTGTAAATAACCACTGATAAAAGTGGCTTGTTACTTAAATAGTATTCAAAGTAAGAAACAATGAAGATGCCACAATGATGGAGTTCTCAATTATATTACAATAAATCTAGCTGCTACTATCTCAGCTGCAGAATTCTTTACATTCTGATAAGATCAAAATAATTGATTGGTGTGCTTCTACTAAGCATCTGAACAGCATGAGAAAGTATGCATCTGAATGTCAACAGCATGCAGACAAGTGGCATTTACATAAAGATCCCCTTTCACTGGCTATTTACCTTTGGAAGGATAGTGTGTGATAGTTTGATCTGGCTTCACAAAAGCAAATAAAGCATCTCATGAAGAATATAATTTTGTGGTCCAGAGAATATTTAGAGGACAGATTTTATTAACATAAATTTCAAAATGCTAAGTATCACTCACTACTTAGTCAAAATGTTGACTGAATTCCACTTACTTTTCAAGTTAGGATAGAGCCAAAAGGAAACTATGAAACTGATACTTCCACTCTGTAAACTGAAGACTCATAGCCTTCTTTATCAGTTAGCTATTTGAGCTGTGGCCATTAGGACATGTAGGTGTTGCTAAGATGTAAAGTAGAGACTTTTTGCAAACTATAGTTTAGAGGTGTGTAAATCTGACACTGGTCGCAGGTACAAATCTCAAAAACAATTTGCAAGAGGGCAAATGAAACAATTCTATATAATAAAATATAACTATGGTCTTATTAGCAGAGGTTAAAATTTATATTGTAAAGCCTACCTAAAATGTTCAGGTTTTTCTAAAACATGCTGTACTGCATATTTATAAAACACTACAGAGTTCATAAACTATAAACGATTGATATATTTATATCTGAGATGGAAAAACAATTGAATTTAAAACTTTATGAAGACATCACAAAGTACACATATTTATCTAATTTTAGAAAACGACCGTATCAACACTGAATTTGGTGCAACAGTATGGCAAAAGAAGCCTGATACAAAAGTATGGCTGACAGAGCATACCTGTGATCTAGATGACTCAGTTGTCACCTGTGTAACAAAGGCACCACAGATTATTATAGTTTGTGAGAAGGCCGACAGATTACAGAACTACCTTGGAACTCATACTTGGCCTTAAATGTCAGTTACTACTAATGAAATTGTTGTTTTCATCCTGAAGAAATTAGCTTAAACTATAACTCAAGAGTTACCTTTAATCCAGATTGATTTTCTTTTTGGGTTAATATGACCTTTGTAGTCTTCATTTTTTGTCGTTGTAGTACACTCAAAACTGGTATAAATACAGTCTTAACATGCTACATGCAACTTATCGACTCAAGTCTCATACTGGATATTTTTAATAAAATTTGTATTTCGTTACATATTACTTTATGATGAAAGTGTCCCTGCACATGGCAGGAGGATTGGGAGTTTATTGCCTATTCCAACCCCTCAGCATTCTATTATTTTATGATTCTATATTAAGTTTTTGTTAATGCAAAAAAAGTCTGCAAATACCCTCAAGTAACTAAAAACTTTTGCAGTATTATGTAGGTTACTATTACGCAAAAATAGTTTCCTCCACCTTGTGCAGCCAAAGGTAGATGATAGGCAAGAAAATGCTGCTCTTCAAATAGCTTCCAAAAGCAGATGAAAGATGAAGAAACCCAAAGAAAAGGACTTCAAGAAACAAAGCAGAATCTGGGGCAGGTTAGATGTCTGTGTTGTAAATGAGACCAGAGGTTAACAACACAAGCTTAGGATGATGATACAAATCTTGTTTTAACACCAGATAGCACCTCAGGTCTTGAAAGGTATGAAGTATAGGCTGAAAGAGAAGCTCCAGATCATAAAGTAGTCACTAATGGCTAATTAACGGTCACTGAAAAAAAGTACAACCTCAAGCACTGTGAAAAGATTGTTTTTGCCTTAAGAAAAGGAGCAGCAGCTAAGCAAGAGAAAATCAAAGACATTGATGTGGCCTGGGGAATTAACACCCTAAAGCATTTCAAATCCTCTAACCTAGGGATAGACAAGAGGATTTGAACTATTGAGAAAAGAAACCATTTTATAAAAGAATAAGATCCAAAACTGTGCATGGGGAAGGAGAGATGGTAGAGTAGAAAAAAAAACCTATTTCTGTTCTAGCTTCCCTTGCAGAAACCACTCAAATTTCTGTATGTCATCTTGTCAACCAGGAACATCATTGGCAGCCATCATCACCAACACTATGGTATCAGCTCCATGGGATTTTATACTGGCATTAAATTTAGGACACAGATGTTAAGACAGACTATACAGAGGTGGTGACTGATAGGTAGTAAGAACTAATTATAGTGATAATGACAAATAACACACAAGGGTAAGATAAGAGCACAACCAGTGCTACTAATGACTGTCAGACCAGTAAAGTGGGATTGGATTATTTTTTTGATTGTTTTTGTTGTTTGTTTTGATTTAATTGATGTTGCTGATTCTTAGAGTTTTTAAAAGCTGTTTAAGAGAAACAGTTAAGAAACCATGAAGTAGCACATAGTACAGGGATACACAGCCATTCTTAACCTTCAAATAGTTTTCAGTTAAAAAGCCATGTTACTCGAAAGAAAAAGAGTTGAGATGTAGAGTACACTATGGTTATCCACTGAGAAAAAAGTATATTGAAGAACCATTTAGCATATATACTCTCATCTTTTCTCTTATACCAATGCACCTCTTTGAAATCCCAAAAATAACTTCTGGGTTGGTTACATCAATGAGTTTTATTCGAGCAATATTTGAAACAATGTTCCAACAAATCTAACACCTGATCTAGTCACCATATAAAGAAATTGGCAGTAAAAATCAGTTACTCCACAGTCACACTTCAGGTAAGAGTGTTTTGGTATTTTGACAGAAAGAGGACCTGGTTATGATCTTTTTAGCAGATCAGACATGACTGATTTACAGATTCTTAATGAGAAAACAGTCTTTCAATGAACAAGCTATAACCAGGGAAAAAAGAGGAAAAAGGAAAAAAAAACCCATTTGATTGGCTATGTAAGTCCAAAAAATCAGAGCTACATTATGCCTCCAATTAAATACTATAAATTATGGTAAGACTATCAAAATAACAATAGGAATAATTATCATTAAAAAAACAAAACAAACAACCCCATTATGCATATATTTGTTGTTGTCCTCTCCAATTAAAAAAAAATCTACCACACATGCTTCCCTTCCCACTCCCAGAATTCAGGTTTTCTAGTAGACTTAAAAATATGTTGCAAACAGGCACAAGAAACCCTACAACTCATCAGTGGCCAATTTAATCAATATCAGGTTTAAAATATTTTCAGCTTGAGGTGATCCTAACACCATCTTTTACTATCTGCTGTTTAAATCAGTCATCCCAAACTGAATCTTAGGTGATTCACAGGACAAGAAACATCTTTCTGTACACTTGCATGGTATCAAAACCTCAGGCTACTTAAAGACAAATAGAGGACAAGTACTTAGTTCCTTGTCACATCAGCTGAAGGGGAAGGGTTCACTATCAGAGGCCTACATTCACACGTGTATATAACACATAAATCTCCAACATCAGCACCTGTATTCTAGGAAGACTGAACACGACATTATGAAGAACAGGACTTGAGAGTAGCTTTAACTTTGACTAAAAGACTAGCAATTTTCCATCCAAAACGCTATCAGTCATACATACAACATATCTGAGAGAAATTTCATTTGAAACATTTCCAACCATGCATAAATACAGACATCACTTTTACGCCTTCCTAGTCTTCTGCAGCCTCCTCTATCTCCTGTAAGCCTTGAAAAGATTGTCACTGGTCGTTTTCTGATTGGGTCTTGAATTGTACTTCTAAAGAATTAGAATTTTTGTGTTCAGAGAGCTGCTGCCTGATTTCCCCCAAGAAAGCTTTAGACTCACACCTCAAAACAGAGATAGTCTTATAAAAACAAATCAAAGACTTTTGGTCTGAAGCACCTCCGAAATTAAACACACCTACTCTGGCTATTAGTGAAAACTGGAAGAGACAGATAATCATTTATGCCAAAGGTGCCAACCAGGGTTTAGGTAGGAAACTGTTTAACAAGGCCTGCTCAGGGAAAAAAAAAAAAAAATAGCTCATGGCAATTTACCCAGTTAGTCATGTATCATTGTGAAGGACTACAGGAGCTCAGTCTAGGATAAAATACAGGCATATAGAGGATCATCAGACACCTCTTTTAGTAACAGAAAACTCACAGCATCTGCCATCTCTTTTGGCATAAAAGACAATATAGAACCAGTAACTTTTAAAATGCCTGGCTGAGGGGGTTTTCAAGGTGTTTCAACAGGAACCTGTTTAAATAACAATACTCAAAGAAAAACAATAAAGTAATTCAGGAAGGGCTTAGTCTTATAAAAGAACAAAAATAAGTATGTAACCTTAGTAAAAGAAAATGGCTTTGTGATTTGGAAAATGTCTTTTCTCAAGTAAAATAAAGGGTTCTGAGCATAACTGAACTTAGACTTGGTCACACAAGGTTCAATATGTTCCAATGGAAAAATAAAAAGCAGCAATTTGAGTGATTTTATAACTCAAAACCCCAGGTGATTAGGAAAGCTTATTAAAAAAATCCCCAAATTTAAACACCTCTTTGCTGAAAACTTTAATCAGTGAAAAAGCATTCATCTATCTTTTGGTTTTTCCTCATAGCACATTCAGATAATGAAAAAAATAGAAGCTTTATTGCCAGTAAAATGCTTGGAGAAATGTGTTTTCTACATCACTTACCTGTTTTCATTTCTAACAAGCGTTTTTTCTTTTGTTGTCTCTCTAGTTTTTCTTTTTCTGCCTTCTCCTTAGCTATTTTAGCACGTCTCTGTTTTTCTTCTGCTTCCCTTCTTCTCATATTTTCTTTTACTGCTTGCTATGGAAAAAGTAATAGAGTTCCATTAAAATGGAAGTCCTAGCAAAAACAAAGCTGAACTTTAAAAACAAAGAAAAAGCTTTCAAATGGTATCCCCTAACTAACCTTAATTTATCAAATCAAATAAGTATTATACATTCCATATTTAGTACATTTTATTCAGAAGAGTAAGTAAATTCAGAACAAACACATTAAAAGCATACTAATTGTCCCCAAATAAGGATTATAAATGCAGCAAGAAATACATACTAAGAATACACATGTTAACGTAGAAAGAATTCAAAATGTCTAAATCCCCTTGTTCTATAAAAATGTATGTTACCATTTGTAGTTCTACAACAATTTCAACACTTTCTTCTTTCTCATGCTGCCACTATGCCAAGCAAAACAAGGCTGCCTGAGTAACAGTGTTGCATTTTTGTTATTCTTATCAACATTTGCATTAATTCACTGGATTTATAAATTGTGGTTACTATCCATACAATTCTCTTTATTTTGAATTATAAATATGCACTCCAAAACTTCCACTGAAGCTAGAACAGAACAATGAGTTTCAGAGCTTTGAAATAAAAATTTTGCATATTCAGACATTAAGCAAAAGAACTCTGTTACATTCAATACATTTTTAACAAAAGTATTTTGGGGTTACCTTTTCATTATTTTAGTGTTAGCTATGTACACTGGTAAACTCTCAGTGCTCTGAGAATTTACATATGCATTAAAGGTAAAGTGTATCTATTCACTGCAGAAAGTAGTTGTTTTTTCAGAACAGTTACATAGAATCCTGTCTTTTATCATATAAAAATTGTCCCCTCTTACAAAATGGCTAACATCTTCACAAGGTCTATGGCAAAAGCTTCGAGTTTTCAGGGATAATTAATGTCTCATTTGTTTTTAGTGAGAAAACACCCAGACTGCACTCAGGAAAAAAATAATGGACTGACAAGTATTACATAGCACAGATGAATGTGGATTGCAGCAATACTTGCACAGGCACTTGTTTGTAGCATCACTGTTCTAGAGAGTGACCAAAAGAAGAGGAATGAAAAATACTGCACAAAGCTTGTGAAGAAATACTTGTTGTGGATAACTAAAGAAGAATAAGCTTTCCATCATGAAAAAACGACAGTGAAATTGATTTTTTATACAAAGCAAAACTGTACTTTCATCGTGACTCCTTCAAAGTCACCTCTGTCAAATTTCTTGATACTGGGGGAGGAGGGTAGATGCTTCCTACAAAATGCTAAAGTTTTTGATTGAACTGATTTTGACAAATTATTTGCTGATTTTCAGACTGAGCATTCTGTAGAATAAACTACTGGATAAAATTCAAATGGGACCTGGTACTTGACAAGTACAGTACTGGCAGAAATTACACAATTTTCTAATAGAGTGACCAAGTAAATTTCTACTTTGTATCTATTTTTTCCCCCAAAATAATATCAGTAGGACTCAGCCTCAGACTGCAGTCATTCAAATGGAGATCACATTGAACAAGTGGGCCTGACTTAATAGCTTATACCTTCATATGCAGTGCAAATTGGATGCTTAGAAGTATCACATCTTGCCTTTCTCTAACAGAAAAGTGATTTTCCACAAATTCTATGTCAAAGCTTAAAATTTCAGGCTGATGATGTCTTGAGTACTATTTAACACACTTCTCCAGGATACTATGTACTTCTGTAGTTATGTCTCCTTTGAGACATCAGGTAGACAGCTCTCCAAATTCCACTAAATGAATTAAGTATGCATCTCCCTTGACTAAAACACAAAATTAGACATTTAAACTCTCATACAGATATGCCCTAAGGCCAAATTCTATCCTACATATCCTACAAATTCTATCCTACATTTTGTTTTGTTTTCAACACAAAATATAAGTGGAATGCCAAGACCTAGATTTTCCAAACAAAGCATTCTTGGGTCCTCTCCTGCGATTTCCAGGGTTGTTTCTAATTTTTATTTAAGTATTTGCTTCATATAAAAAGAAAAATAGAGTCTAGAGAACATTCTTTCTTGGTTGCTCTTCTGGTTGTTGAGGTTATGTCTCTGCTGCAGGGTAACCTAGTGCCAGTAGGAGCAAGGGGTTTCTATACCCTATGATTAGCCCGATTAACTCTTGGACAGAAGAGCTGTTACCTCACGATGTGTTTGCTCTCTTTCCTACAATCAGAGGAAAATTCTAACCATTAGACAATTTCTTCATCATGAAAGCTATCCTTCCAAGGAAAGAAATGAGCTTGTTAGCAGTACCTGTGATGCTGTGAAAGTACAGAGGGAGGTCAACAGGGATAACTCATACCTAAGATGTTCCACTGAGTGTACCAGGAATTTTGCTGTGGAAGCTAAAGCTACAAAGGCAGGATGCTTCATCCCTTTTTTTTGGATCTGGCCAAGTAACTGTACTCTAGATTTGGTGCTCACAGAGTGTGAGTAATAGTTGTCACAAAGTGACATACAAAGTGTAGATCAAAGTTAGCTATGAAACTGGTCTAGGGCTCCAGATTTCAACACAGATATTTAAAAACAAGTTTTCATTAATTAAGAATAACAAAAATAGTTATAAGTAGGAAAATACTTCATGTAAATCATAAACTTTGCATGACAACAAGTTGACTGAATTTCACTCTCCCATACCTACTGGTGACGAGTGGTCTTTTAGTTTGGGTTTAACAATCCAATGATTTTTCAGCACTAATTTTACAAGTCTTTTGAACTAAATTTTCTAAGATAATAATCACCTTCAGTTTCTGTCAGTAATAAAGACCAATACAAAACAATTATGAGAATCGGCTCATTTGTCTCAAGCTAGGCATCTCAAAAATCTTTTCTGAAAAGTCTCAAAACTTAGCAGCTACTCAAGAATTTGCTTAGTGTCAATGAATGATAGGGGGTTTCATGCCTTATCTACACATTTTTTTCATATAGCCTTCAGACTGTGCTCTGCAAGACAGAATTATTAATTTTCCTCAAGGTTTCTTCTATCATGCTCATCAATAATACCTAACTGTTTTGAGGCATTAATTAATCTATCTTTTTGACACTGCTGTGAAGTAGAGGCTAGCATCAGGGCTAATTTCACAGACACCGAGAAGAAATATGGGAAAATTAATGCAAAGCACAACCACTTCCTTAGAGCCTCCAACTCAACATGAACATAAGCATTTAGAATTCTCCAACATTTACATGGGAGGTATGGTTTAAACATCAGAAAGTAAAGTAATACAAACTATTTTGTAATGTTTATTAATTCTGAAATCAGACTACTGAGTTTCATATTAGGCATTGATCAAGTTAGGAAAACACAATCAATGCCCCTGTTCCCAAAAATCTGGCACATGTAACTTGCCAAGCAAAATTATTGCAGTTGAATAATATCTAGGATTTTAATTAAACTCTGAAGCAGCAGAGGCTTAGTAATCATTACATGTTCCAAATGGTTGCTAAATATGGGTTCCAGTTTAAGCCCTTCCCTCAAAACTGATGGATATATGAATATTTTCAAACTGTTTCTCAGTACCTGTGAAAGAAGTAATTTTCTCCACCTGTCTGACTATCTTATCTTCAGACCTCTCTGAAATCATTAAAAAACACAACCAACCAAGTAAAACTAAATAAGACTGGGAAACATGCAAGCAACCTAAATACATGTGTTGTAATGATAAATTGTAATGGTCAGGGCTGCAATGAGGAGTAGGTGGCAAACTGACTAAGTGAATCTTTCTACAGATCTATAGGCATTAGTTGGATCACTCCTCCAGATTTTGTCACAAAACTCATGCTCATACAATATTCTTGCAAGAGTGTAGTCAGTAAGTTAAGCTTTGTAATCGTAAGAAGCCAGATGTGACACAAATCAGCTTATTATCCAAATTCATACATATAGATAAGGTTACAAAATATAACTTCTAAGAAACATTAGGAATGAAATAAACATATCATACCATGAACATCATCCTGAAGTTGTTTAAGTCTGTTAAAAACTCCTCTACTGAAACTTTCTTCAGGTCAATGGCATAATATCCCATCACGTTCTGATAGAGTTTTTCCATGTTCTCATGCATCCGTGCAAGTTTCTGAAAATCTTCTTTGGCATGAACAAGGAAGCTGTACACTGCTGTTAAGGCTGCAAGAATACTCAGTGAATCCAATCAAACACACTGCTTTCACTTAACATTGATTTGTATGTCATACACATTTTTTTATTTCCTCAAATAAGGACGAAAAGCATTCCTTTCATGTTGTATCTGCTTCCTAGTATTTACTGTGTATATTAGGCCTATGAATAAATTCAGGGACTTTCATCAAAATATCTCAACCACTTTAAATTTAAAGATTATCCAATTACTCTGTAATTTCTTATGAAATGAAATGAAATGTAACTAATCTAACATCAAGCACCCATGTAGTTTATTTAGTATCACTGTCTCCTTATTGAACCTAAATGCTTAGGTATATAAATCACACTTTCCATGGAATTTAGGTACAGATACCAATAATTAACCTGAATACTTTCTCAATAAATACTATAGTTCCTACTAAAATTAGAGTAAAAATAGAAACATTGATTAACAATATTAAAAGAAAAATCATGAAAGATAAAAAATTTCACTGTAATAGCAATGCATTTATTTCTGTTCCTGAAGGCTGCATCAGGTATTTATGATTTTTCTAAGGCTATTTGCAATGTCAATACAATTTAATTAAATTAGAGGTGAAGACAAAAATAAAGCTACTTATATAAAAGATTAACAACTTATAAATAGCATCAAAATATTGCATATAAAATAAAACTCCCTATGTTTATTCAGGACTTCCAATAATATAGTTCGTCAAAGAAGCTCAAAGACAAAATATTCTACATAGCCATTTCCTTATATTGGGCAAAATCAGGAACTGTGTACTTGAATGGAATGGTTAAACAAAAATTTATGTTCCATTCTTTTCCTGTTATAGTAAATGCTAAAAAAGACAAGAAATAGCCATTTTATTTTTACTCTCAGTTGCCCAACTCAACTACTGCAAAAGAGAATTTAATGTGTTAATACACATTCTACTACAGATTAAATACACTATGGCCACTTTATGAAGCACAGAATTTTTAATCAAGCGCATGAAAATCTAGACCAACAGAATAGCACAAGACCTGGCATTTTTTCTTAATGGATCTCATACCACTGGCCTCAGTCCATCATCCCAGGCTGCACAGATCCCTTTGCAGAGCCTCTTGACCTCCAGCAGATAAACACTCCCACACAACTTGGTGTCATTAGCCAAATTACTTGAGAGTGAACTCAATCCCATCACCCAGATCATTAATAAAGATGTTGAACAGGACTGGCCCCAAAACTGAGCCCTGGGGAACTCCACTAGTGACCAGTACATATTAACATTTTACAGCTGGATGACTGTTTTTACTCTTCAGGTTTCTTGCAATGCACTTGTTTTTTTAGTTTTGTTTAGAAGCTGAATTCCATTTTAGTTTCACTGTTAAGTGCCCTTCTGGTTTGTTAAGGTTGCTTTAAAAATAACAAGTAAGAAGTTCATGGGGATTTTTTTTGTGATTTAGAGTCCAGGCTAGAAATTCACACAATAATGATCTCAGATATGTGCAGGTAGGGGGAAACAATGCACTTTCACAATATCGTACTTCGTCACTTCTGGCTACTAACTGATCCTGTAACTGCACAACAGCCTCCCCTACAACAGTCTTGTGAAAAAAGGACTAACTAAAGCCAAGATTTCAACAATTTAAAAAGATATGTCTTCCATCACCCCTCAACCACCTAATTTCAGACTTGCTCAATGTGACTCTTTTGCCAGTAAAAGCTTCTTTTCATGCTTTTAGTAACTTCATAAGATGCAACTTGTAAGCAGCTTCAGATTGCCTGTGCTGACTGGCTGGCAACAGCTCAAAGAGAACTGATGCTGCCAGCCCTCTTTTCCTATGTATCAATTTGAATCTCCTTTACTCAGCTCCCAAGATGAGCATAGTGCACAGCAGACTGATCCTTAGACTCAAGATTCTTAAAAAGCTATTGGTAGGAAACCAAAGAAAGTTGATCAGAGGTTTGTCTATAAATGCTGCCCAAGGACTGTATAAAAAAGGATTATGAGAAACAAGACGTGACAAAACACATGATAAGACCATCGAAACAAATGTTACCACTTCACAAAAACACAAACAAACCAAAACAACAAAAAAAAGAGTAAAACTAGAAAAAGGAATTCCTACATCTGGTTTAATTTTGATCCTAAAATTTAGGATACTTATAATTCCTTTGATTATTAACAGATTTTATAAAAAATACAACTTTTGCAATTATGAGGGTACTTATTTCCACAGAGTGAAGGGTAAAGGAAAATTAGATAAATTAGTTTTGCTGTCTCTCTACATAAATGCCAGATATTAAACCCAGTACTTTTAGTTTTCTAGGAAGTGAAACAAAAAATGTGTTGACATTAACAGTAAAATGTAGACTTCATCTTGTAAATTCCAGAAAATATCCTTAAAAGAAAACTTGGGGAGTGTGGAAGGTGAGAGAAAATTTCTGTGATATTCTTCAAGACACAGCTAAAATTACAGCTATGTTAATAGAGTCCATACAAGCTGGTAAATTTCATACTGTTGAAAACTGACTCTTCTTGAATATCTGATGCATAATTTTAAACACAAAATACAGTATTCTGGCAAGATGTTTTGCTATCTAGTATTTCAATACCAGACATGATGAATCCTGAGAATTTTATTTTCCATCTGGTGCATTATGGGATACCCCTAAGCTCCTGGCATTCTACTGAGACTGTGCCTCAATTTAGGTATTTTTAATAACTCCTCTTCCTTTTCTCCTTAAATATGGCTTTTGTTAGCCAACTCTAGCTAAACTGGAAACAACAGGGAATACTACTAAGTACAGCAATCCCAACTGTAATTATTATGAACAGGTTGATACATACGCATTATCAACTACACAATTCATTGGTTTTGGATGAATGAAGACAGAAGTACAGCTGAGCTGCAACACAGGTGGGAAGAAAACGAAATCAAGAAGTTTGGTATTTGTTAACTTTTTCTGAAGTGACTTTACTTCATGGACTGCCATTTTGGAATCAGTGGACTACAGATCATTCTGCTAATTAATGTAACAGGACAGCATTGCATGGCTGAGACAAGATCTGTGGCAAAATTTCTAACTGCTGTGTGTTTGGTCTTGCATATTCTGGCAGCTCTTTTCACAGTGAATTGCTCGTCTGAAGTTTATACTGATTTTCATAGATTGTGGTATATAAAATACTAATATAGTGGAGCATATCAAGCCAAGTAAAAGCAGCTGTTACCCTAGAAAAGATAATGAATAACGTTAATCTCTACCAAACACTTCCTTAAAAGACCTCAATATTCACCACTTGTATTTTAGCAGAATCTTCAAAAGTGAAATGAGACCACCACTATTCTAGATGACAAGTCTTCACAAAACCTGGCAAACCTTTTGAAGACTTTGCAAAAAGACTTTGAGGTCACTTCAAACCATCTCAACAAATGATTTTTTACTAAGAGCTAGCAGTGTGAATGCTGTAGGACTCTGTTAAGGATTTCCCACATTTTGGAAAAATAAGTGCAATTGTCTGAAAAATACATGTCAGAGAGACTTCTTTTTATATACATATACCAAGGTTCAACAGAAGAATTCTGCATCTGAATATAATAGTTCAAGAAACACAGAAAAATGTTTAGATTTTTAAATTAGTACCTTCTGAAGAGTACTTGTCAAATAATACCTTTTCTTTGATTCTCTCCTACTTATCTCTATGCTATAAAACTAAAACAAATTGGCAGGTATTTGTATCACGTAAAGCTGTTGCATCCACTGTGTACATAGCATACATAACAAGTAAAATCAGTTCTAGCTATAATACATGTCTTAAGTCCAGACCAGATATTAAAAGAATTATAGACTTAAATTAAATCTACATTGGTTGCCAAAGCCCTATCTCATTACCTGTCCACACCATTAACATCTTGACCCTCTACCAAAGAGCAACACACAACCTTTTTTTACCTGAAGAGCTCAGGTCCTGTAATCTGCAAAGTCCTTAGGATGCAAGGACATCTTACAGATTCAGTTTATGTTGCACAGGGGGAACTTCAAACTATGAGGTCAATTAAGTAACCAACATTTTGGAGGCAGCAAGTAGCCCCTTCCGTGCAGTTGAAATGGATTTCTTCTACCTCATTTGGTAGTGAAGGCTCTGACTTATTTAAGTGCTATTTCTTCCTCTCCTTTCTGCAATGTCAACAAATCAAATTAAATGGCAAAGGAATAGCTAATTGATCAAAAGAAAATACTTTTTTTTCCCAGCTGAAAGGTAGCAATCAACTGATTGTCTCTCAAGCATTAGTTCCGTAGGTTTCTGTAAAAGAACACCATCAACACTACTTTTATCAGTAAGCTCAAACTTTCTTAGCTGCTGCTTGGAAAATCAGAAGATGGGAGTTGTAGTGATAAAGATAAAGAGCATGTTGACTAAATCACTTCATTAAACTTTTCATTTGCAATTTAAATACTCTCCATAAACCCACTAAATTTTTATTTTGAATGTACAAGTGTATTTTGTTCATTGTGCTTTTTATGGGACATTTCACTCAATGGATTTAATACGTTAGATCAATATCAATTCAATATTATTTGACTTCCCTAATTAAAGGAAACAGAAGAATTGCAATAATAACTATTTCTTTTCAGCAAGTATACACACAATGGCTCACAAATTAACACAATCTAATATATAGCAGAAATATTCATAATTACAGACTTTGTCAATAAAAGAGTGAACCAACTGTGCATGTCTCTGACTTCTTAAAGAAACAAGAATGCTAATCAGTTCATTAGGGGGCTTTGGGTTGTGATATTTAGTGACAGGATGTAATGGCCTGCCTGTCCATGGAGCTTAATTGTACTCAGGATGAAAAATTATTTTCTACAAAGCACTATCCTTCCTTTTTAAAACTTCCTGCTGGTTTCTTTTTATGAGCCGCATGCTTTTCAAGACATCATCACCATTCTGATTTCCCTGTCATAGGAATAAAAGTAAAGACAGGTCCAGGTTTCATCATGCTGTGCAGGATTATCTAACCTTTACATCAAACCTTTTCTGCTTCGTAATTTATTGAAGTTCCTGTTTTTCTAAAACTGAGCTGCTTTAATTAGTGTGTTCACAGCCATGACTAGCAACCATATGCAACCATGCTGTTTAGAAATTGCTGTCTGTCTGCTGGGTCAGGTAGTAGGTGAGGGTAAACTATTTATGTTCATAGTATTTGCTATTCAAAATTTTGTACTTCAATAGTCCGATACAATGAACTATGTAGTATGGCTGGTGTAAGCACTTAAAGAGCACAGCTGCCTGTCTCAAACACTCTTTAGGCCACAGAAGGACATTGCC
>VZSR01003803.1:28788269-28835150 GCA_013398615.1 Brachypodius melanocephalos
CTGGTCCACAAGGAAAGCCAACTGAGCAATTGTGCCGAAATCAGTCCCAGTTGGGTAGAAGGTAATTCTGTCAGGGGAAGATCACAACACAGTGAACCAGGAAACACACTGACTCCAACAGAAACACTGAGCACAGGACTAACAGTAAGAGAATGTGGGTAGCCAATGATCATCAACTCATTTGTTTGCTAAAATGTATAAATAGTGAAAAGTTTTGAACCATCTCAGGACACACTATCACCAAGAAGCCCAAGGTGAAGGAAGACTAACAGCATTCCACTTGACCCACACATGGAAGTATCTCCTGCTTTACATCTCCCTTCTTTTCCCCCTACCCAACCCCATTTACTGTTAAATAAAATGTTGACAAATATTATTGACTTCAGCATATGGTTTCAGGTCACTAATCAGATCTTAACTGTTGGGCTTACCTGTACTGATTTATTCTAAGTAAGACCAAATATTTATTTTACCTTTTTCTGATGGCACTCAGTACCCAACAATTAGGAAAAACAAGGAGGAAAGGAAACTTGGCAAATATAGTATGATAATTCAAGTGATACTCAGTTACTAGCAGTCTGTATGTTAATCATTCTTCTGAGCTAAAGCTGCCTCTGGGTCACTGTGTTTAATAGTTCCTGACATACAATCTTTAGCCACCTATCTAAGCCTTGTATGAAATTCATTCACATTTTCAGTTTGTTGTCCATGAAAACATTTCTGTTAGTATGTTTTAAGCTGCTGGACAGTATTTCACATGAGATGAACCCATGGTTATTTAAAGACACAAAGAATATACTCCACTCTTTCCTTCCATATGGGACACAAAATTAGAAGTACTTTTACTGTATTTTCTTAAATTTTTGATTTTCCACCATCGGAGTACTATGCTATTAAAGGATTCCTTCTGCATAACCTATTGCCAGTTGCTGCTCATTGCCACCATTCTCTGCCACATCAGTAGATATATACTACACTTTTTGAGATGGAGTAATGAAAGAACTGATGACGTAAGGGTATTGTGGATTTTTATAGTGTCTTGTTGTTTATGTTTTCTGCTTGTTCTCAACTGGATTTGTTGCCAATTGTTCTAATACAGTGTTTCTCCTTCAGATCTATTAGTCTATAATCACTGAAGGCCACTTGCTGCTTTGACAGCATCTGCAAGCATCTCCCTTTGACGTGAGGATCTTTTTCAAAGATATTAATCCAGAAAAAAAAAAGTAATCAAACCACTTTTTAACCTAAGAAATTGCTTTCCTTACAAGTCTTTGTTAAAACACCTTGCTGAAACATGGATGGAAATTCAGTTATATTCTACTGACTTCTTACCTTCATCTGCATGCTGCAATAGACCTGCAAAGGATGGTTTATCTTTACAAAATACACAATGACTCTCCTCCATCACATTTTATCTCCAATTAATACATGTTCACTTAGTATTTAGTCTTCATCAATTTTCTTGGTAGAGAAGTCTGATTTGCAGATCCTCCTTGTAGCCCTTCTAAAAAACTTGTGGGCTTCTTTTCAGCTTTGACCTGGTCTAGTAAAAGGTGTTCCTGCCTACAGCAGAGGGATTGAAACCAGATGATCCCTGAGATTCCTTCCAACCCAAATTATTCTGTTTTTCCTCATTTGTATGATCCCTTTTGTGCCTTCAGCTAGCTTAGTTCATGTAAGAATCCGTAGTCCATTAAGTTTATATTTGAGTTAATTTTGAAATTTTTTTCAAGTGTTTTGTGACCACTGTTTACTCCTGGGGATTTATTGCCATTTATTTTATATTAAGAAAAAGAATTTGACTGATTCCTTCATTTAACACCATTCTTCCATTTAAAATATTACACAGTAGGGTCAACTGATGTTCTCCCTAGAGAAAACTGATGCAAAGAACAAAATTCACTTTATGGCTATGACTTATCTTCTTGACAGACATTGATAATCCATGTCTTCTCTGGCAGGAATAGAGCTTTTGAGATGCCTGAAAAAGATGAAGTGTAGATTCTCCTTTGCGTTTCCTAAGATGATCACTATCCTTTTTAAGTGATCAGTAAACTGCTCTAATGGTCTTCATATATGGGGATGGAATTTCAACCCCCAAAAAAGTTTATGCTACTTCTTGACAAGGTCTGCCTACTTACTCTGCCTTAAATATAATTTATAACTTTTTATCAGACTATTCCACACACTTCTGCCAGGAATTTTCATAAATGTCCAAAATGTCAGTAACACAAAGAGAAATAAGGCACCCTACACAATCATTTTTGGATTTTAGATGTTTGATATTAGCACATAATGTATGTAAATTACATCTTTATTTATCCACTTTTCTCTTGCTGGAAGGTTAAGATAACCCACAGTGTCCAGGGAAGGCCTGAAGCCCAAACACTTGGGTTGCAATGCATCTAATGAAGACAGAACTGGCCCTCTCACAGGAAGAACCACAGATCCACTTGGCCTTGAGGTCACTTGCCATGGCTCATGTAATCATGGATGAGATCAATCAAGAAGACTGTGTCCTGAGCCTCCCAGTTTTTGTACATATCAAAGCAGTCTTCCAGCTAAGTAACAACCTAACCTTGCCTGGAGAGCAAATTTCAACATGTATGCTCATATTTCTGCTTCCAGATTAGTCTTGGTGCCAAGCATATATGGCCAACATTTGCTAGAGAGGTTTAAGTGAAAGATTTTTTTTTTCCCAGTTTCATGCCACAAGGTGTTCTTATGAAAGACAGGCAGTGAAGTCAGCTACATGATTTGGAATAAATAGTGAGAAAAAGAATTTTGGCAAAAATAACACCAGAAAACAGTTTTCATGGAGTATGAATCTCATTTCTGAAATAACAGAAATTTTCTGGTTCTGTGGTTGCATGGACAGAAACATTCACAATTGTAATGCATACACTAGAAAAAAAGAGACACAGGGTAACAAACATATTCTTCTAAGAGACTCTGACATAAAAATACCATGTAACACTAGAGTGCTTAATATTCCTATTATAAGTTCTTTTCACTAAGTTAAGAAAGTTATATACAGCTGTAAAAGCCAACAGTAAGCATTTTTTTTCCTCATTCATTCCACTTCAGAGGAATCCTTTAATTGGACTGCTCACGTATTTACTTTCTGAGAGGAAAATCACGCTATATTTTTCAAAAATACATGCTACAAACTAGACAGAAATTATGCAAAGAAATTTAAAATTTAAAGCAATGCAGTTAAATTACTTAGGGATATTTGTTTTGTTTTTTAAGAGTGCTCTAAAGGATATTGACATTTTTGTTACAAACTTATCATGCTTATCTTCAGGAACTGGAAAAGTCTGCAAATCCTTCTCAAGCTGCTGAAGTTGCCTCTCCATATGTTTGAGGCTCTTCTCCAGGTTTTCTGCTGAGACTAAAATACAGAACATTCTGTTAACACAGTAAACAAAAACATTGTTTTCAAAATGCAAGAGTTAAAACCTTAACCAAGTCAGCATATTACATTATTAATTCTAAAATAAAAGCACACTGAACAAATTACAATGCAAGATGAAGAGGTCACTCTACAATGTTCAGCTCTCCTCACTTATGCAGATTCCCTATTCTCACTAGATGTATGCTTTTTGAATGTTGTATTTTCTTTTGTTTTTATGCCCAAGGTTTTGCATTGCAATTAACGCTCTGTTTTAAGTAACCTGTGATATAAATATGCCAGCCTGTCTCTTCTGATTAACCAAAGGACAAGTTTTCAAGATACTCTAAGAACCACAAAGCTTTTCTCCATTTCATTCTGTTAAAACAGAAAATACAAACACCTCTGTGAAAGATCATGAAGAAAACAAGATTCTCAAACACAGAAAATGAGGCTATTAAACATTTGGAAGAGGGCTGTGAGAGCTTAGGGGGTATGAACAGGTGTAAGTGGGAGATTGGGCACACATGCATTGTATTCGTCAGTTTACAATACACTTTACAAAACAGTTTACAATATGCCGATATTAAGTTTGGTACTATTGACTTTGCAGCTTTCAATTTAGTGAAAACAGATTAAAAACAAAATTCAAATCTCTAAAGATAACCAGCTCTTCCAAAAAAAGATCATATAAAATAATTGGCAAGCTTTTCTTGTGTGCCTCTGAAAGACATGGTATAAAATGTGAAGAGACATAGAAGAAGGGCAGAAAATGAAAAAAAACTCCTTAACTTTAACCCCTAATCCTGGAAGGATTCAGAAAGAAACCCAAGCCAAACTGAACTACACAACTCAAATGCTAGTTAAAAAACAAAGTCAAACTCTGGGGTTTTGAATGTTAGTGAGCCCAGAAAGCCAAGTTGTTTGACTAATACAATGCATGTGTGCCCAAACAATCTCCCACTTACATCTGCTCATAACCCCTAAGCTCTCACAGCTCTCTTCCAAAATGGCTCCTACTATTTTTATAAGCAATAATTAGATTTCCCACCATCTGATTTTCATGGTTAAAACAACTTCATTCTTAGGGTTTCCTGTACTCAATTTAGTTTTCTAATATCACAATTATTCTGGAAGCCTCTTCACCTGCTTCTGCTTTCAAATATTTCTGCACAGTGTTTTAGGTGATGACTCACCAGCCCTTTAATTTTTGCATTACAATTTCTCCAGTTATGCTGGGAATACCTTATCTGATAAACCTACAATAAAATATCCTTTTTTTCCTGACCAAAGCCCTTATTACAGTATCAAGATACATGATCTTGTACTTCATGCTATTGATTTTCATTTCTTTCATTCTGCTTCCTCAGGATCACTCAGTGATGACAAGCTGATACTCCTCTCATCTGGCAAATTATCTAACCCTGTGTCAGACATGCTCATTGGTGCAATACCACAAATTTTTTTTTTTTTGGACTATGTTCCTTTTAAGATGGTATTTTGTTTTTTCTACTTTTTTTGAATGAATGTTCTCCCATTGTACATAATACCAAGTGCTTTGATATTTGACTTTGCTGAAGTCAACACAGATTTTATGGGATTGGAAAAAAAAAGAAAAAAAAATAATAACCAAAGCTACCAAAAATTAATTTTTATTTTATGCTACTCTCATTAACCTCTCTCTGTGTTGGATTATTCTTTCCTCTATAAACCTTCATATTAATAAAGTCAGATAAAGAGATATAAAATTGCTCAACACATTCTTTTTTCAGTTTCTTAAATATTCTATAGTAGCACAACATAACTATAGATACAGCAAAACTTGGTAAGAAATGTACTTACCAAAATTCTATTTTTATCTCAGTTATCTCAGAATGCAGAATATGAAACTGGTATTTACAGTATGAGAATACAGTACTTTGATTTTTTTCTTTCAAAAAAATTCTGTGGAGAGTTTTTGCTCCCCTCTCTCCCATTCTCAGATCATTATTCTTGCTTAAAAATAGTATTTAATCTAGCTTTGAAACTATACCTGTTTTATCTTAAATATTAGAAATAATTCTCCAAAGTGAAGCAATATTTGCGTGTGCTCTCATCTTTATTGCTGCAAACCTTTTGCTTCTTTTTGTATCAGTTGACATTTCAGACATCTTACGTGCCTACTCTCTATGGCAATTTGCTTCAATGTTGCCATCTGCTAATCATGATGCTCTTCCTCTTGCCTTCAGGTATTTTGCTTTCCTTGTGCTATTATGGCTCCTTTATTCTGAGAGAGTGACAGTGACAAACTGACCTCTAGCCTGATACCAAAAATCATACCATATTATTAAAAAAAAATCTGAAAATATGCTATTGGCTTTGCCAAGTGAAAATCACACTGGACTGATTAAGTTTACTGAGTAATTCTCTAATATTGTCATCATATTATAAATGTCACATTTAAAAGTAAAGTTAAATGACAAAACATAGTCAAAAAAGCCCAATAACCAACAAGAAAATACCCATCCATATTTTCAGGCGGATTTAGAGCACTAATGAAGAGTTATAGCAGAGGAAAAGTATTGAGAGTTTCTGTAGACAGCAGCAAAGGCCTAAAATACCCATCAACAGTAGCATAAGATTTACTTGGATATACTGTGTCACACAGCACTGAAAATACAGTATGCTTTTTCTTCTCCCAAAATAATGATTTCCCTTGTCTCTACAGCCATTTTCTGGCTTTCTTGCCTTTTCTCTCTTCTTTGTGTGTGTGCCTAAGGTGCATACAACAGCATTCTTTTTGAGATATTTTTTCCCCAAAGCTCTGACAATCCCACTGGCTCTTTAGCACTCAGACTTTCTCTTCTGTAGCCAGAGCAGACTTCAGCTGCACACAGGAGAAAAAGCAGTTATGTAGGATTTTTGTCTCCTATTTTTAATTCAAACATGAGCACACTAATGTAGTGTAATTGGTAAACGATGTGGAAGCATTTTTGTACCCAATTCACCAGTAATAATATTACTTGTATTATTGGTAGGATCAGGCCTCAGATCTTACAGCAACTATGCCCTATACTAACTCCACGGTAACCCTGGCCTGGTGGACTTGTTCTAAACTTCAAGAACCTCCTGGGAGAAATGCAGTCTGATACAACATCTCTTTTTATAATGTGCAGTTTAAGCTCAGAAATTGTTAATATGGGAAACAGCTGAAAACAGAAACATCTGAATGACAATTCACTGATTGTCAGTTGTTCATCACTGAGATGCTACTGAAAGGAAGAAGCAGCTGCTAAGGCAACCAGGAAAAAAATGGCCAAGAAACAGGATATGGCACAAGCCCTGAGCACAGGGATCAAAGTCTCCCAGTGTTGTATAGCACACAGTGATATGGTACAGTTGGAGACCAAGATCTGTCAAGAGACAAAACCATCTTATAAAAGAAGAAATTAAATTCAGAGGAGGGAGCAGAAAGAAGACCCTTGCATCACTTGCAGCTTCCTTTGCTGAAGGGTTCTTGAGTCTTTTCCACTTGCTTACTTGGGGACCACAAAGTGCTGAGCTGACTGCAGCATGTTGTATACTTGCAGATAATTTAGGGTATGATTGTTAATAACTAACTGTTTTGAATATGCAGTGAGCGTGGTTAATGATGATTCAGAATGAGCTATTAGTATGGAATGGCAATGAACATCAGTCTAGTAGAGTTAAAAATAAAAGTTTAAAAGTGGTCACATTTATCAGTCTTTTACCTAATATTGTCATTCTAAGATCTAACCCCCTGAGGTATACAAGTAGCAAGATACACAAGACTACATGTACATCTAAATGCACTTTCAGCACCTTCCTGCTCATTAAAATTAAGCTTTCTCAACTTCCAGGGTCTATACATCTGCACAATGTGTTCAGCTTTTTTTTTTCTTTTTTTATTGCCTTTTCAACCATGTTAAGGTTCCTCTTGCAATTGATTTCTGCGTAATCCATTTGATATTTTTTGTATTTCAGCAGGTATCCACATTTTTCCCCAAGAGAGTATACAATCCTGATGGCCTGAAAATAGGAGCCTGTGAATTTGTGACCCAAATCAAAACCCAAGCAATGATAGCATAAACATATTTAATAGTACAGAGAAATTTGTCATTAACTTAGAAATTCTCTAATAAGAAAAACACCTTTCCTCATTACATATAATTCTTATGGCATATACATTGCTATTTTTCCTCTCATGCTGCCCTAACATTTTAAAGTTTTATAGGTGGGGGTGCCCTATTTTTCATTAATATAGTTTAAACTTCACATTTTCAATTTGGCTCCTAGCTTTTTTATTTTGAAGTGAAATTAATTATCTATTTAAAAAAAAGAAATTTCAATGGAAATGGATACATTACTTGTAAAGCTGTGATGAGTTAATGTGTTTTAGAGAAAGGAAAATCTGCAGCTTTATAGTGTTATTACAATATGAAAGACTCAATACACTGTTACTTGTAAGGTCTGTGTAAATTAGAGTCAATCAAGTAAAACAGCAGCCTGCATAAATGGAATATAAATCTTTATAATGCCATAAAATAAGAAATTAGTAAATTGTACCGAATTACCAAAATATTTCTTGTCTAGAATACTAACAGAAAAGCAGGCAAGCCATTATGTTTAAAAGAAAAGACAGCTTTAATTATATAAATCTTCAGGAACTGTCATATCTGTAAGCTCATTAACTGCAATGAAAGCTCCTCCTGCTGATCTAAGAGCACTTAAAAAAACAGGATTTGTTATACTTCAAAGTAAAAAAGGTATCTTTAATTCATGTACTGTAACAGTGAATTAAATCTACCTCTAGTATTACAAAAGTAAAAACTAAAACTTTAGCATACAATGGGAAAAAACCAAAACCACAAATTAAATACCTTAAATAGCCTGAAGCAAACTTCAATTGCACAGGTTTACTTACTTACACTTACTGTTTGCATCTCAAAGTTAGATTTGAAAAAATATTTTCCCTGCAACAATTAATTTACATACTGTGAATATTTAATCATTTATAAAATACTGTAAAATATGTTAGCTTCACCATTAACTTGGGGCAGTCACTTGTCATTGTTCTTGAAGTCTTACGAGCTATTTTAACAGCTTACTGTATGATCACTGGGCAATGTTTAATGAAATTAAAGAAACATGAATGTTTCTTCTGAAAAGCATAAAAAGAAAATGAGTTGTTGAACACTGTAATGTTCTAATGTTCACCATTTTGAATAACAAGTAACTTGAAAGAGAAGTTTTAAGAATGAGCAAGTATAAAACAAAAAAGATACAAGGAATGCTACAAAAAATAGGCTGGCTGATACAAGGACAGTCATGTCAAGGAAGGATTCTAAAAAAAATTCTTTAAGTACTTGTTTTGAGAAACCTGTAGAAGACTCAACAATTCTTGAAGATGATCAAGCCAAAATTAACATTTTATATAGTAGTATAGTTCCATTTTTATGTATAAATACGTATGTTCAACTTCAAGTTTTCTGTTTACATGGTTCAAATGGCATTTAGACATCTTTCTACCACATTGTTTTGATTTATAATTTAAAGGATACCTGCAAATAACACTTTACACCAGATTAAAAAAAGTGAAATTATTCTATCTGAAGACATGAATATGGCTAATAAAACAAGCTCAATAAAAACCAGCTTGCAACAAAGGTATAGGAGAATAGAATATTCTTATCCAACTTTATTGATTTATTCTTGGAAACCACTTTTACAAATTACTTCAGGAAACAAAGTTCAGACAAAAAAAAAAGGAAGGGAATTTAGTTATACCACCTGTACAAGGCCCTATCCTTTGTCAGGACAAAAGCTAGAGAGGAGGATTTAAAAACAAGTACTGGAACAAAACACTACCTCTATGGTTCATGAAAAAATTGAATAATATATTAATATGACACCAAAGAAGAAAAGAGTGATGCTGTCTCTTCCCTCAACAACTCTGAGGAACAAAACAGCATATGTGTGAATAGAACCTTTCTATTGGATGACAGGAAAAACCAAGGCTGACTTCTTCCCTTCTGTGCTACCAGCAGCCTGTAACCCTTATGTGGACCATTTAGATCCAGTGGTTTTACAGATTTACTGGAAGTGTAAATTGCCTCCCAGAAATTCAAATCAGGATAAATTATTTCTACTAAACCCGAAATTACAGTGTCTTAGAATGGAGGAAATCCTCTAAGCCCTCAGTACCTCTAAGTTCTGTTCTACCACAACAAGTACCTTTTCCTGGAATATGCATATTTGACTATATAAAAGATTGTTGATTACTTCCCCTCTATCACTGTTCCTAATAAGTCATAATAATGGCTTGTAATATCTGCTATGATTTCCCAGCTCTCTTGGTCAACTTGTTAGACTTCATCAGCATATCAGTAATACATGAGACCATTACAGTGGATGTGACTGAAGAGATTCACAGACTTTCTTTTTAACTGACCTTCTGCTAAGCTCAAGCAAAAATAGCCACTTCATTAAAAATTTACTGTACAAAAGTCAGTGCATATTAAATCAACTTGCTTCATAAAAATGTACTTTTGCAGAAGTAGAAAAAGGTTCTAGAAAACTCTATGAGTTTTTATGATCTGCTGGGTTTTCTAAAATTCCAGTGCAGCATGAGTCTTTCACAAACAGAATGGAGTTTTGTAGGTAGGGAAACAAGTATAAATAAACACACTGATATGTGAATCTGTTAAAGATATGCTAAGCCTCTTTTTCATACAGTAAAAAGCTGAGTTTAGGGGGTCTTCATAGAAGACTAGAGAAGCTGGGTTGCTGTAAAAGTCATTTATTGCATGGCTAAACCAGTCTCATGAAGGCAGAGTTCAAAGGATAACAGTTAGTACAAAGTTTTGCGGCACAAATCCCCCATGTCCCAAGCAGAAGCAGTCTTTTCAGCAGCAGCAGCAGCATTCATCCGTGATCTCCATCTGAGATCTCCCCATTCTCAAAGCAGTGTGTTTTTATTCTATTTTTACCCAATCAGCTAAATCCACAATTCTACTAGGTCTTCTTGGACCTATCCAGGCCTAACAATGATGTGCGAAAGTGGTCTCATTTCTTACACAAATTCTACGTACATAGTTCTGTCTCTTCTATCTAGGAATGCTAGCTATGCTACATTATGTTTTCATTATGTCTAGGACCTAGTTAACTTTGTAAAAGCTAATGCTACTGAACTTTAAACTAGGCTTTAGGGCTTTTCTTACTAACTAATACAGTCTCTTATTTGCTTAAGGCACTTAAGATATTCTCTACTTATTTATAACTAAACTTATATTTCTACCTCATGCCTGTGTGGATTTATATATTTTGATTTCTCTGAAGGTTTTAATTCAGCCCTCACATTTCTGAATATTTCTGAGCCTATATGAATGGGGCCCAGAGGGATTTGCATCCCAACAGTAAAACTGAAATGCAAAATGCATCTCATAATACACAGTAGTAAATTCAGTATGTAAACTTGAAAACATGACTATTGATTTCCATCCTATCTCATACTGAGTGAGATCAAAGACTCAACTAGTCATTACCAGATGCCTAGAACAGAACAGAAAGCTTGATAATTTTACTGATAACTTTACTGGCTACTCTTTGAATGGTCAGTGGTTTAGATTTCAGAATTTTTCCAAAAAATAGTCAGCAGTGTTATACAAGACAACCTTTTACACTGAAAATACTGCCTTCTATTAAGAATTAAAAAACCTCAACCACAATACAGACAATAACATATTAGTGACGAAAAAAAAATTAGGGACCAGTTAACACCAAAAATAATGCCAAACACACCAAATTAATGTACAGCAGAAATTGTTTCTACAAGTAAAAACAGTTAGGTGAAGGACTTGAAGTATTTGACAGCTATTTAAAAAAAAAAAAATTAAACTTTTCTAGGGTTAAACTGGAAATTTTAAGAACCAGAAAGTGAAATCTGTGTAAGTGATCACTATCTCAAGTCCTCTATCAGAGGCAAAGCTGTAATTTGTGGTAGGCAGACTGACTGAGGCATGAGAGTGACACTCTACAAAGCATTATAGATAAACTGATATTTTCCAAACTGACATAAACTAAAATATTTTTAACTGAGCCCATCCAATCCTTGTTTCCTGCCAGTGTAGGACAGTGCTAAGGTAGCATCAATTTTTACCTATATGCTTCGTCTGTTTAAATTACTTAAACTGATAAAATGTGGAAAGGGCACTTTTAATGAAGAAATTAATTTCGAAAACTCCTCCTGTGCTCATACGGAGATTTCCCATATTCTATGTTGCTTGATGAAACTAAAAAATATTCCAGACTTCCAATGTTACTGTTGAATGAAAAAGATGCATGTAGGGAAGACAAAACTGATCCATGTTTTGAAAAAAATAAAATGATGCCATGATAGCCTTTCTACATGTTTGAATTAGAAGATAGTGAGTTATACACTTACTGTATAAAAGATCAAAGATTGGAATTAAATCTGGTATCAGAAAAGTACTTTTAAAAGAAATCCAGTGTGGAAAATGGTTCTAGAAGATATGTTAGAAGAAATATAATGGGAAGTTCTGTAGTAAATGTTAGAAGACCAAACAATAAGTACCTTCAAGACAATTCACAGCAGCTCAAATTACTGATCTGTGATATTGACTATTAATATCTATTTTTAAAATATTGTTGTTAAAAATAAGCATTATCTTATACACAAGACACTGTAATGTCTCAAAATCAAAACTTTTAGTTAGTTACACAAACCTTTACTAGCTTTATCCAAATGCTGAAAATCCTCAACAAAATTCAGGACATCCTGATAGCTTTCTTCACACACTTCTACAAGAAAATGGAGCAATGTTGTTTTCTGGTCTGCCGACTTTGTGTCCTTCAGCTGGGCAGGGGGAAAAACAGAAATATAAAAACACTGAGAAAAATTTTATTTCTGGCCATTTCAATAATTGATATACATTAGTAATTATTCATCCAAGAAAGGAAAGAACAAACTGTTACAGTACTTTTTTTTTTTTTTTAAAGACAGCAATGGGCTGTTTCATTTTTCTCTTTGCTAAAAATCCCTAGAAAATTCACACTAAGTGCTTTTTCATTCTATGCAATACTTTTGATCAGTATTCAAAAACAGTACACATATTTTTTTTAAAAAATGTAATTATTCTAACAATACAGGAATATTTACAAAACTGTGAATAAGCACACAAAAGTATAAAAAAGAAAATTCAAAGTTAAATCAGCAAAATCTAACTATACATAATGCACGTATCCACTGCATTACATGATTTCCTTCTCTATGTATGAAATTAACTCTAGCCTAAAAATATTTATGTAGTGGAAGCTACACAACCTCAATGTGCGCAAGTCCTTGTTATCAATTTTCAATACAGTAAATAAGAGTTCATAGGTCTCATTGTTTAAAAATGCTGACTTCAAGAATTCTTAAGAATAAATTTTTCTTTCTGGAATCTTTATATATATGAAATTATTTTCAAGTCTGGACACTTTAGAACTTGCAGCTACTAGTGTAAAAACACTAACAACTGACAAACACTTCTATTGTAGTTTTTCAACTGAGACATTCTTTTAAAGACATATTTATAAATAGAAAATGACATCACATATGAAAGTGTTTCTTTACTACATAAGAACTATTTCTACATAAAAATATTTAGCTGGAAAAGTATACAAGCATGTAGGCACAAAGTAAATGAGTATAAAAAGGGCTACCACAATTGCATAAAGGCTTGTCCATCTGAATATCAAGGCACAAAGTCCTTAACACAGTATTGATATTTCATAATTAACTCTAAAAAGTCTATCTATTTTCAAAGATCAAAATGCTACTATGTTGAAATATACTCTCCCAGAGCATGCATGTTTTCCTTCAGAAAAGTGGATTAATGACAATGTGAAACACAGTTTTCCAAATAAACAGGAAATGGAACACCTATACATCAAAACCCAAAAATATATTCTAGGATTTTTACTTTATGCAATGTGATAAAATATGTTACTTCTATTGTATTGGGAATCTCAGTGAAAGATGTCTCAAATAGCACCACAAAAAAATTCTACAATGTGACACTGTGATATATGTAATGCACAGTGATACGTAACAAAACTTAGCTATAAATATGAACCTGTGTTATAAACATGCATATAATGTTAATACATCAGTATTTAACGAATGGTTGAGTTATTAGCATATCAATATCATATCTCTCTTCTGAGATTACTCATGGCTGCTCTCTGATGTAGAAGAACTAATACAGTCATTCATTCCATACTTTCATTATCCACTCGCATCAGTTCTCTCTCCTATATCTAGTGGCTATCTTCAAAATCTTCATATTCTAGATCTTAAGTTATTTCTCCAAGATAAATTCTGACTTTTGATCCTGCTCTGTAAAGTGTTTATATCAATTACTTTCACATGGTTTTCATGAATATATTTTTTGTCTTGTGCATTAAAAATACAGAGAATATAACCAGACCTGGAACAGATTCTTTTAAAATCATAGTTAAGTAAATGCACCTAATTGGAGAAAGAACCCTTAGTATCTTCCTTCTGAATATGTTTCTCAACAAGTTGTACTTTTAACTCAATCACTGCATCTACAATGTATTAACTCTAGGTAGATGACTCATGCTTAATGCTTACTTTGGACTAGGAAAAGAATGTAACTTATTCTTTATGAATATTTATGCCATAGATATCACATTCAACACTCAGTGAAGGAATTCTTCTGAAATATGGCAGAATAATGGTGATTAATTTCATGAACGTAGAAGTTAACATATTGTGTTTTCTCTCATGCAAAAAGATAAAGAAATAGAAAGACAAAGAGTACATACAAAGTTTCAAATAATTCCTTCCTTGTAAGAACTATATGTGCACTCTGAAGATTGTTCAGTATGCTCCCAGAGAGCACAGGAGAAAAATAACAACAGTAAACATGGAAAAGTTAATTAGCATTGGAACAGATTACAAATTAACATCCAGAAAAGTATAGAAAACTTCTTTTATATACCTTATAAAAAAAGTTGAAAGAGTGAAAATTTAAGGAAAATTAGAAGAAGCAAGAAACTGATGAAATTGAGCAACATAAGAAGAGAGTCACAGAAGGAGTAAATTCATGTCCAAAAGAAAACATAACTGCATTAAAACACACTAAAATGTGATAGATGTCTTAGACGTGCTCAGACATGTTAAAATTACAAAACTGCTATGATCACAGTGATCTGGTCCTTACATAACCTTATTTAGTTTGGGTTTTTTATTATTCCCTCAAAACAGAATCACTTAAAAATTATTAAGTGCAAACCAGTTTTAATCATGGATTAGCTGTACTATTCAAACTATCAACTAATGCCAATTATAAGCAAAAGAAAAAGTAAGTAAATAATTAACTGCAGGAAAAACATCAAAACCAGAGTATTTATGTAGCATAATAAAAACAAAAAAAGTGAATGTAACACTCAAGATGGACATTTCAAAACTCACTTTACATAGCGAGCTGAGATTATATCCAAAGGTCTGTGCATTCCGAGAACCTGCATTCATGTAGTTTCCCATTAACAATACCAGTTCCAGCAGCTTGCTAAAGCTTTTACTCTTCTTTATCTCTTCACAGGCAGCACTGACAGCCATGATGTCAGGTTTGATGTTGTTCACCTGCTCCTCAAACTGAAGCTTAAAAAGAATAGCACTGAGCCGTGGCCGTAGTCTCTTCACGTTGCTCATCTGATTGAAAAGAAAAATAGAAGATTTCCTTTAAAATTCATGGTACACTTTGGCACTGTACAAATGCATATGCTTTGAAATGATTTATTGGTGTGACAGGCTTGAAGAAGCAATATATCTGCTATAACTGATAGCAAATGAATGAATGAATGAGAGACACTTGGGTAAGCAACTGAAATCCCATCTTGTGGTTAATAGGAACTGCCCCATCCTTTCCAAATAACTAGTATGTGTAAGCAATAAAAGATAAAGTGTCATCATATATCACATCTGTCAACTCATATACCAAATCCTATAAAACTAATCCAAGTTTATGAACCAGTAGTTGCAAAGAAATGAAAGTAGTTCACAAATTTTGTGCAACTCTGGATGTACCAAAACAAGACAAATCTCATTTTCTGGTGCAAATATTTGAAAGCTGACGTCAATAAGAGCCTATTATAAACTTGCAGGAAAATAACAGTACTGAAAAAATCTCAGCTATGAAACACCGAATATAGTATGCACTAATACATACCAATATTCACACCCCCTACACTTCTGTTTATTAACCTAATACAGTTCATTAGGTGTAGCTGGATGCTCCCAGGAAAACAGCTTCTGTAGATCATATACAAAAGTCTTGGCTTTTTCTGTGAATTACAGATCATGTATTTTCAACAGAAATTTTGATCTTCCTATGTACTAGGTCACTGAATTCTCACTCCAGACATACTTTGCACATGGTTTACTACATACAAACTAGGAACACTAAAAAATTATTCAATGAGCTGCTTATCTTATTTTTCCCTATCCCTGTTTTCTCATCAATTTCATGAATCCTATAAGATCTCCTTCCTCATACTTGTCTTCTTCCTTTGCAAGGCAAGGTTCAAGACGGTAATTCCCTTACAATTCCCAGAATCTTAACCTAAGTTTTAATGTTTTTTCTTAATAAGGAACACATTGTTTCCAGCTATCAGTACTTCTTGATGCAACAAAGAAGCAATAACATTGGCACTTCTCCTACAAAGCAGCAGCTTTCATATAATGGTCTTAAACTTTTGCCTTTTAATTGCCCTCCAAACCAAAGTGATACCTAAGGTTTTACAGGGAATTTCTCAACACAGATCTAGTCTACCAATGTGAAATTCCTCTGACAGTGGAACATTCATAAGTCCTATGGCACTGATTATCCCAAGAGACTCAGTGTAAAGGATAATGGTGACATTTCATCCATTTTCAGCGTAAAGTGAAACTGAAGGCTGTCTTATCCAAAGGGTTTGATATAGAAGCAGAAGAGGATGGAATTTACAATCTGTTTTATTGGTTTTACTGTGACAGTAGAAGAAAATAAAATCAGGTAGAGTTAACATTTTATGGTCACTAGACCATTTCAGAAATGCCTGCATAGCTGTGCAGCTACATGATGATGTCTCATTGAAGTAAACACACCATGTGCATTTTAGTTCAGGTAAAAAATCTTGATGTAAAATAAGAAATCATTTCCACTAACTGGTTTTCATCATAGAGCAGAGCACATAATCAGGATGTCTTTCAGATTAAACTAGATTGAAAATCAACTGTTGCACTTTAGTCCACTGACTGCCTCCAGCCTGGTCATCAAGTAAAACACTTAAAATGTATACTTTGAACATTACTAGTTCAGTACCAACTGTAGGCAGATATTCTGTTCTTATACTGCACGAAATAGCACCGAACAGGTGTGGTAAAATTCTTACTTAAAAATGGTTAAATAAGGATAATGTGACTTGAATTTGAACAGGGCATTTCACAGCAAAACAGAAACAGAAATAGCTAAATTCTACATGAAATTAACAGTACTTAAACAACTATATACCAAATTTATTTGAAGAATAACTACATAAAAGAATGTTAAGGTAGTGGACAGAGGCAAGTGTCACAAATTCATTCTCCCAGCTCTGTCAGGAAGAATCACTATTAACTCCTTTCCCCCTCAATTATCTTGTATTAAATTTGTATATGTACTACTACTTCTCAGCATCTTGACAACAATGTTTTTATTTTAAGTTTTGTGCTAAAGTTAGCCAGAAAAAAAATTGAGATGAGACTAGAAAAAAACATCCACAACATTCCATTGAAATTATCCAGATTTTTAGTATTTAATACACTTCTCAGGGTGCAATAGCGATGATCATTAATATTAAACCATAGAAACTGAAAAAATGTGGTGTAAGTTGCATTGATTTTAAATGGTATTGAACTCAAGATAATACAGAATCACAAGAAGATGTATAATTTATTGACTTGGCTTTTCAGACAGGCAGATGGTTGAAACTGAAGTAATCACGCACTTTAGACCACAAAGATGTGTTCCACAAACATGAGCATGCACATCTGCATAAAAGGTGAAAAGTTTTCATCAGAACCACTTGAACTACAAGAAATTCACATGTCTGGTATATAAGCATGCAATTCTTAAGGCTGAATGCGGAAATATGCAATCTAAAAAATTAGAAACAGGAAAACATGCCAGAAACACAGCAGAAATGCCACTGGGATTGTTATTATTATTATTACTAGTATTGTTGCTGTTGTTGAAAGCGCTCTGAAATCCATCCACAATGTACATTGTTGGTATTTTTTCTTTACCTGCTTAGTCAATAATCGAGAAGGGAAGACATGGAGTTCCCTTAGTAATATATGGCTTTTGTTGTGACATGTAGTTCTCAGTTATATTCAAACTGTAAAATCCACACACCCTACCACAAGAGATGCTAAGAAATCAAGTGCTGCAATCCTGACCATCCTATGTTAATATTCTACACTTTTTATAATCAGCATATAAGGACATAAGTTTACTCAAGTCTTGATAGTGGAATGCCGAAAACAATCAATCCAAACTTCCAAAATGGGAAGTTGAAGTAGAAACCTATACATGTCAGAGAACTCAGTGTACAGGTAATGAATTGTTCTTTTTAAGTTAATAGTCCACAAGAAGAGTCCCATACAAGCAAGTCCAAATGGGAACTGACTTATGAGTTGAGATACCAGGTAGCAGCTCTCACAGATCTGACATCCAACAGCAAGACAGGTTTTTCTCTCAAATACAGCATAAATCACAGGGCAACTACAAGAATGTGCAATCTGATATATGTGTACTCTCACTATCTTTTTCTGTTGATGTCAAGTAAAGGAAAGCATCTCAGAAGTTCCACTGACAGTACATTTGATCACCGAAAGGGTTTCATTCCTGTCACAAGCTCATAGAGAAAAACACTGCAAGCACTTCAGTTTCATACCTTCTTTAAAAGGAGAAACAGTGCTGAGGCTGTCAGACCACCAGAAAATGCCCTCATCCAAAAAGTACAATAACAGCTACAGCCAAGCTGACTAAAGAGAGCAAACTGGAACACCATTCCCTGTGGATAATGTATGGCTTTCACCACTGCAGCATCAGTGAACTCCTAAGAGTGCAGAGGTAAGAAGTGGGAATTCCTGACACTTATCTTTAGAGCCAGGCACTCGAAAAGCAGGGAAAAAAAATCAAATAGGGGAAGACTGATACCTTAAAAGATATTTTATCATGTTTAAAGAAGATAACATCCTGCTCAATTTGAAAAGGACAGCCAACATGCCTAAATCTTGGTGAAAAACAGCAGCATTCTGGAAAGTTCAAACATTATTTCATAGTATGGGAAGTCGATTTACAATAAAAATCAGTATTTTTGTTGAAATGTTTTTATGGATATGTGGAAATAGTACATATTTCTTCATCTTTGACACACTCTTTTTCCTCAAGGAAATGATAATAAAGTCAAGAACTGCCAACACAAAATTAAAATTACTTAAAAGAAATCAAGTGTATATATATATATATATATATATATATATATACACATACACACACACACATGCATGTATACATACATACATATATATGTCTGTATATATGCAAACAATTGAACTATTGACTTTTCAGTCTTATTAGGAATGATAGAGAGCATATTCTGTTACTCTGCTTCTCCAGCCTGAATTATAAATGGCTTGAATTTGAACTACTGACTGTTTCTTGCAGATCCAATATTTCCCTAAAGGATATTCAGGTCAGAATAGAAGGCAGTGTATTGCAAGTGACATGGGGACAACACCTATCAATTACCTCCTAGCCGCATACAGGCAGCTTTCTCTTTTCTTGTGGATGACAGTGCACTGATTCACAGTGCAGAAAATCCCTGGAACTGTTTTGGATTGCATTATGTTCAACAAAGATGGCCCAGCAAGGTCAGTGAGCAGATCTCAGAATTGGCAATGGGGGCTACAACACAGCTGTCAAAATAAGCTGAGCTTACAGTCTTCATGCTGAAATTCACAGGAAGGTAAGTCCTGTGAAAAGAAAGTAGTCTCTTTATTTTGTCTTATCCAAAAAATACGATTAGATGTCCTGACATCTTGATCAGAATGGAATGCAGACCGCTTTTGTTTCTCCAAGTTGAAACCAGACAATGATATTTTCCTAAAAAAGAATCTTTCAAGAAGGGGAGGGTATGAATTTCCCAAACCCTTCTATTTTTAGCAGGTCTAACAGATGTCTGAAGGGCTATTTTCATTAAAAGACACATATGGAGCAGATGCTACTAGACTGAAAAGCTTTCCTTGTGGGAAACCAAGTCAAGAGTTTAATATAGGTAAAAATCCTCTGTAAAACCTCTAATCCATACAAGTAGCAAAAATAAATAAATTAACACCAGAAGTCAAGGGCAGATGTCATTGGGGAATTTAAAATCAAATACTATAGTATCAAACCAAATGGAGATAAGTTTCTAAAAGTAAATCAGATGTAACTGTATTACATATTGAAAAATCTGATAAGCCTGACTTTAAAATAAATGCCTCATTTTCTGTCTGGCTACTACTAGGAATCCACTTCCTAATGAAAAGTCTACTATAAGGAATATCCCAAAACAGAGATCATGAAGACACATGATCAAGATCTGGATGAGTATGTCTCAAAATCATGATAGCAAGTTAAGTATTTCCTATCAGGTTGAACCATCATAACAACTCCCACATAAAAGTGGAGTTTGATGTTACATAGCTAGCAGCTGATTCTGATGTCTTTGATGTGACAGACATGACCCATTTCAAAAAAGTTCAGGTCTCCAACAATTCATACCTGGTATCATCTTCTCTACTGACCCAACAAGGTGTGTCCCAGTTAATTTCCTAAGAAGAAGATATGTGATCATAACAGTACTGGTAAGGAAAAAAACCACTCCACTGTAGAGCTTTTGTAGCCCTGTCAATAGCAAATTTAGTAATGACTAGGGAATTTTATCCATATGGTTATTTAGTGTATTTGAAACCACAGTTAATCTGTGGCAAAAACAGTCTGACACGTCACTTAAATGAATGCTGCAGAAGACAGTTTGCATGTCTTGGAGAAAGTTCCTCAGTTCTACAAAATGGTCACAGGGAAAGCAAATCCGACAGCACTTGGAGCTCCATTGAGCTCTACAGTCTGAAGCTTAAAAAGGTGAAATATCTGCATATTAATTTCAGGCTCTAGAGATTTAAATACTAATCAGCCTCAAGGTTATTTCAGCACAGCTGCCCTGCACTAGCCAGTCACTTGGACACTTAACTCAATTTATGTGGCTAAATTCCAAGAAATCCTTGAAGTTGCTAAATCAAAATGGCAGGATCATGCCAACACAACACATAAGTACGTTCTTTATGATGTGTAAAGCATGACATGAACATTACTGGGTTGCTTACATTACTAATGAAGAAAAACATCAAATCAGATCCAGGACAGGCTCTTGACAGAATGTGCAAAGTATGAATGGCTGGAAGCAAAAGATGGGGACCCTTCAGAGAAGTAACTTTCCTGTTCTGAAGCTGTAGTGATATTTGCCAAGAAGAAAACTGAGATAGCCTATGTGTGTGCTAGAACAAACAACAAGCAGCCACTTAGCCATTTGAATTAATATCAGACAACAGGAAGACAAAATTTTTTAAACTGTTCTTTAGATTACCTACCAAAATGGTTTTACGGGAACTAAACAGAGATAAGTGTAAGACCTGCTGCTACTGAATCATTTACAGGAGCACTCATCTATAATACAGCATCACAATCTTTCACTAATGCAAAGGAAGTAATATAAGCCAACCCAGTGGCAATTGCAAATAGTCAGATCAACGCAGATCATTCATGATGGCCATTTTCAGAAGGTATTTCTGGAGCTTTGCTCTCCATTCTATACCTAGGTTCAAAGTTTGAAATATGTCAACATTACAGGAGTTAAGGATGTTCCTGTTCTCAACAACTTAGGTAACTTGACTGCAATTTGTCATAAAGATTTTTCGACTCTCACAGGTGACATATAATAGAAAGTTAATTTTTGGCAACACTCCTGGAAAGGCTGGAAATACTGATAGAGAACACTGACAAGGCACAGCAGCAGATACACATGACATCTAGAAGACACAGAAGATAAGGTCTGCAGATAGAAATTAACACAATCAAAATATCTCACAGCCCAGATGCACCTCAGCACTTCTGAATTTTAAACAGACGGAAATGTCACTAGGTATGGCTGTGTCCAAGCATCAACTATTATGAAAGGCAGAGTACAACTCTGCAGAAATAGTGATAGTATGATATTTTCCAGGTAACAGTGAAAAAACATTAATACATTTTGAGTTATCCTCAATGAGAACATACAGGTGAAACCATCAGCTGAATATGGAATTGATCAATTTAAGTGTCTGCTGAATTATTTAAGACAAACTAGCCTTCATCAGGACTCACTCTAATCTTCCATTTACTCTAGTGAAATCTTTTCCTTTGGTACGAACTCATTAAAAACACATCCATCAGTGAACAAGCTGTGAAGCCACATGAGGACTGCTTGCCAAATTCTATTTCGGCTAGCTGTCAGTGAATTTCACAAGGTCTGAACATTAATTATTTCTGAAACAATATTTTGTAATTCCCTCAATTTTAACTTTGAGCAAATATAAGTGATCAAGGAAAAATCTGTTTCCTTTTTTTTACTACCAGACAATATGGGAACATCTTTCCAAATGTCTCAGATTACACGAAAAGAAAGACAGCAGGAGCTATCACATGTGGCTTTTGAGACAGTATTCTCATATGCAAAAGTGCTAGTACACTTGCCTACACCTGAGGTCAAATGTCTACTAATAGCATCCTGTCAAGTTTAGAAACTTTTTACATTAGAAGTGTTTATAAAAAAAATCTAAACATTGATTTCTTAAATGGAATTACATTTATGGATTTCAAACCATATAATAATTTTAATATGGACCAGGCTCATTTTATACCACTAAGAATTAGAGGCACTGATGAGGCTACATAAAATCACAGAATCTTTTGTGTTGAATGGAATCTTAAAGATCATCTAGTTCCACCTCGGCTGCCATTGGTGGGGACACTTTCCACTAAGGAAAACAGGTTGCTCAGAGCCTTGTTCAATCTAGCTTTGCAAATTTCCAGGGATGGGGCATCCACATTCTCTGGGCAACCTGTTCCAGTTGTCTCATGCTGGAATTCACTACTGGATTCAGCTCCATGCATGCAGCATTATCAGTTCACAACAATATCAATTGGAATAGTTCCTAGTGCTACAAACAGTTAAAACACGTTCGCATGAGTAGGCCTGAAGCTTTAGCATTGGTGTGTGGGCAAGAGAGGGAGGAAAGGCAGATGAGTGGAGCTGCAAAGTTGGGGAGCTACAGTAACAAGACACAGAGGGTGGGGGAGCAGCGCAGCAAAGATCTGGAACCATCTGATATGGGACCAAACATCGCCATGCACCTCTGTGTCTCCAAAAATACCTTGAAATGTCAGGCCTAAAGGTACAGGGATGCCTGATAAAGATCATTAAAACTGTGATCTCTTAAGTGGAATTGCATTTATGGATATCAAACCATGTAATAAATTTAATAAAGTCTAAGATTATTTTACACCACAAAGAATTACAGGCACTGTAAATAAGCAAGTGTACATCAAATCATAGAATGGAATTCTACAAGAATTCAGAACATTCAAGTTCTGAATAGCTGGAAGATACTTGTATCCAACTTCCTTACAAACAATATATTGACCAGCGGTATGGTAATAGTTCAGTAAAAATCCATTGAACAGACTACTGCACTCAAAGTATCAGTCAAGATCAATAAATCTAACTAGTAGTTCTATCAACTTCACTGAAAACAAATGAGATTACTATTACTAAATTATCTACTCCTTAAACATTTCTTCGATTTGACGACAGACACTACACCAAAAATTAGGAAAAAATATTCTCTAAAAAAATACTTTTTTCTTAGCAGGAAATACTACCTGCAAAACAAATCAACATTGCTTAAAGTCCTAAAGCAACATAATATTTATACTGTCCTTTGAAGAAAGAATCAGGTAAAAATGTAAAAACACAAAACACAACCTTCTCTCAACAGTTACCAAGATGAACATCTAGATGAAACCCCATTCATCTCCAGTGGGTTTCATATTGCACAAACATAATCTTCATCAATTTTTATAGAAAATTCAGCATAGTGCTAGTAAAGACAAGGTTGTGAGTTCAATCCCTGTATGGGCTATTCCTTTAAGAGTTTGACTAGATGATCCTTATAGATTGCTTCCAAATGAGAACATTATGTGATTCTGTGGTAATCAATGAAACTACCAAGAAAATAATATTAAGGAAGTTTTAACAAAAATTTTGGAGGAAGTTTATTGAATTAAGTAAAACCAAGTACTAAGTAAAACAAAATGCAATTGAGTATGTATTTTTTATCAAGCACAAGCATCCTTTATCATGAATTTGAGCAAGGAAATACAACAGTCAATGTAACATCAAGTTAAGGTAACAATAATAAACTAAATTTTTAGTAAGATGAATTAATGAATAATGTAATTTTCATTAAATAGTTAATGAATCTGTGCAAGCTCTTCCCTGTCCTCTTCCCCGCCCTCCACCAAAAAACTCCCACAGCCCTAAAACAAAAACAAAACTCCACAGTAATAGGTGATAATATCTGTGCTCTCAGACATCAGCCGGGAGTAAGTGAAAGAAACAACCTAGTGGAAAATAAAGTAGTTTATCTAAAGAAAACCCAAAGTCTGAAAGAGAAGATAAGGGCCATAAAGGATTTATTTTATACTTACTGCAGAATGAACAGAAAATACAAAAATGATAAATAACTTAAAAAACAGAAGGCAAAAGCCACAAAATCACCTCATAGGGCCAATACAAAGAAAACAAATCTTCACAACCATAAGACAAAAACCTAATCAAAACCCCAAAACCACAAGCCACACTCATGAAGGGAACCCGAACTGTTTAGTCATGCCCTCAAGGTCTTTAAGCCAATAACAAAAGTTAATTAACTTTGCTTGAAACACGCAATACTGCAACAGTCACAGAAAGCCAATATTTTGCTAAGTGTCTTGCTGTTTCTTTCAGAGTATCAAATCTTGACTTTCTACTCAAAGCCTGAAAGATAATGGGTTTGCATGATAAAAAAAAATTATCACACAAGTAGTAATTAGCCATTTATTCACTATTTAGCTTCTTCCTTAGGAGTCAAATAATTTAATTGTTCCTTTAATCAGAACTTCAGAGCAAATTAACATGGAATCTCCTAATTCTCTGAAAAAACATAACTATAAAACACTACTCATCTAAAAGATTTCAAGTCTTGCATTTTGTATTCAAGTTTTATTCTCCTCATTGAAAACAGACTGCAAAAAATGAGGCATAAACCAGCATCTTTCAGGAAAAATAAACAAAACCAACAAAACCAGCAATGATGTGAAGATTCACATTATCGTCAACAGTGGCTTCCTAAGGAATTAGTAGAATTTCTCAGCCCGCTCCCTGGCCAACAATAAAAGAAAAGATACAAGAAAGCCAGAGGGAGCTTGAAGAACTTTGATGAAAAGTAAACAGATAGAATTCCATATTCAAAGAGTAAAAAAAGTGACTTATTCAAATTTTCCACCGTTTGAACAGAAATGAAAAATGTTTCATGAAATAAACACTGTAGCTTGTTCTCTGAAATCCACCCTATTACATGCATAGAAAGTGTGAAACGACAGAAACTGTGCTCAATGATGGGGTTTGGTCTTGTTTGTGCACTTTATTTTTTGATGTTTTGCATAGAAAACCAGGAAAAGCATGGACTTGCACTTTTCAGTGGGAAACTGGCTGTTCCTTCAGAAAAGCTCCACAAATTTTAGAGCTGTAAGAACTCTTATCATTTTGTCCATTTATTTTATTTTTCTGAGTTATCACATTGCCTCAACTTTTTAAGAAAAATTTATCAGAAAAGGGTGGGCCAAACGCAGCAAAGCTCTTCCTACACTATTACTGGTCTAACTCATCAATTGACTGTTCCCTCTAACTGAATAAGTATTATTCCCACATGGGAAATTCCCTCAGATAAGATAATCTCAGCAATAACTACCTCAGGCTGAAACTCAAGGAATGGACAAGAAAAATCAGAGACTTGTATAGATATACACACCAGGAAACTACAGAGCATTACTCCAAGTTTGCCTGGATGAAGTAATTACCAATTATGAGCTACACAGAAATTAGATGCAAACCATATTTCCAACAAAAAGCATCAACTGCCAGCACTAAACTAGCATTTTCTTTTTTTCACTTCCAGTCTTCCTTGTGGATTCATCCTGGAAGATATTACAAACTTCTCTTTCCAGGGGGACGGGAAGAAGTGATTAGGTAGGTGTACTCTTGACAGAACATGGTAGAAAACACAGTGGCAGGAGGCAGAATAGGTTAACATGATCACTATGACATTATTTTCTTCTCATTTATGTGGAGAATAGAAAGAAAAAATGTAAGTGTGGAAAACTTCAGTGAAAAAGTTAAGATTTATTAATGCAAACAAAAGTGAGGCCAAATTATTTTAGCTATGGAAATTCAAAAATAGCTCTGTATCTCCCAGTGAAACTTTGATACAGAAAATACCAAAGTTTTTACAGTTTTGGTTTGGTTTCTTTTGCAAAAGTAAACTACTGTTTTAAACAAAGAGAATCCAAAATCATTCCAAGAGCAGTATTTCAATAATCAGGCCTTTCACATCCAAGGATATGTCCAACAAAAGTCCAGTTGATAGGCAGCACTTGTACTCTTCTCCTGGTCTGGATTTCTTCACTTTTAGGAACCAGCAACCGTCTTTTTTTTTTTTTTTTTTCTATAATATTATATTAAAACTGTATTTCAAGAAAGGACAAAGAAAACCCCAGTGATAATAAAACAGAACTCACCACAACTCCAAACTGCTCTGGCTCAGACAAATTGTTATACTCATTCTTGAACTTGGACAATGCATTCAGTTGTTCTTGTTCAGGGAGGTGTTTTATTAAATTCTATAAAGAAAAATAAAAATCTCAGAGTCGATGTTGCTTGTATTATTGTAAACAAATGGGTTTACATATGCATTATTACCTTACACTCCAAAGACAAACTCTTCCCTGAAGACAGCAGAATGTACATAGCAACACACAAATTAAAGTAACTGAGAGTGTAAAAGATAAGTGATGCAATACTGCCAGCACCTGACACTGATTCTACACACTTCCATAGTATTTTTAACTGTTTTTAAAGGAAGAATATGCTTGATAGGCACTATGCAAACAGAACACTTCAAAGCAAACAGAACAAGAACTTCGAGTATAACATAACCATCTAAAGGACGGCAACAATTACTAATGCAAGATGAAAAGTATTTTGAAAAAGAATAATTTTCTAGCATTTCAAAACAAAAGTTTAAACCCATTACACTTCACTTACTTAATTACACTACTACTTAGCCTGACAACTTGCTAGAAGTAGTAAGTCAGAAGTGGGACTCAGCTTCAGCTGAATTCAGAAGTCCATATGGGGAGGTTGGACACATATAAGTGAATGTCTTGTGAACACAGTAAGGGAATCAAGTATTTCACCTTCACCTGTTCATCTGAAGAATCCTCTGACTCCCTGGAGTTTCCTGAACACTTAGACACATATAATCTACATCAAGACACTCACATTTGGCCATCCCTACTTCAAAGTGCCACTGGGGTTAGAATGTTCTAAATATACTGAAAGTTAGGCATTCTTTACCCCAAGGCATATCCAATTATAATGAAAAGTATTAATAGTCCACAGAAGAAATTAAAAATAATGATACAAAAACAAAAAAATTATCCATGAAAATATATTTTCTCTTCTTAAATTACTGCATCTTCACATAGAAGTATGCCACTATCCCTTAATGGTTTGATGATTTTTTTTTCCCCAGAGTCTAAATGTAAAAATAAGTTTTGCCTTCTTTAAATAACACACATAGAAATTAACAAAATGACAGTTTTTCATTTTGATATATAGTATTTATTTATACAGGCTGCTTCATTTAATTGTTGAGGACCTAATTTTTCTAACAAGCTAAATTTTAACTGTTGAAAAACAGTGCTAAGATCAATTAGCATGAGAGAGTCTCAGTGCAAGCACGGACTATCTGAGACAGAGTTTAAGCTGAATATAACAGCAGAGCATATTCCATCTCTCAGTTTTTCATGTTACCATAGAGAATTTCTACTATTACACCGAATAAAATAAAATAAAGATACACATCATGCTGCTCTTGAGCATGAAGAAAACCTTGAAAAAGTGATCTAAGTGAAAATTAGACTAAAAAAACAATTTAGAAGTGTAAACTATGTTCAACTTAATAACCTTAAAGTAATAGTTTCAGTGCCAATATTAACTGCATCATTGAACAAAAGAATTATACAATGACTATATATACTGTCACTGGAGATGATGGTTCATGCTTGCTCTTTCAAATATTTAAGAGAAACATCTCATCCTCAATGAAGAAGGAAAAGTGAAGTCCAAATAGCTGAAGAAAGATTAAGAATCTTTGAAGTCCAAGTCACAAGAAGTGAGGGCAAAACTGCGTGCAGGAAGAAAAAGGGCATGCTGAGCATTGCACAGCCTCCTCAGTAAGATGTTATTCTGACATTCCAATTAGGTGGAAATTTATTTTGCAAATACAGATTTGTCTTGTTTTGACATCTGAATACAAGTTTCCATACGTTGCAGTAAAAACCACATCTGAATTTTCAGTAAGCCTTAACAAAACAACTAATTTTATGACCCTGATACCTGTATTTGTTTTAACTAATCAACATTCCTGTATAAAGCGTATGTTTCAAAAAAAACAATCTACCTTCAACTTTCTTTCAGTCTCAGTAGGGACTGGTATCTATGTCTGTAACACATGGGTAACCCATGTCTTTTAAGTATGCTGAAAAGATTAGCTATCTAAAATCTACACCATAATACTAATAGATAGACAGCAATTATCAATTAGTGATATATATATTTTGACATTTACGAGTCATAATAGAAATCATTTGAGGTTCAGAACAGTAGCCAGAGTCTTGTCCAAAACACAGATAATTTTTATAAAGACAGATCTTTTCAAATTTATTGATGCCCATGAAGATGACTCAAGAATATGGCACATGACAGGCAAGAACAGACTGAGAGAAGTTCCTTTATTGAACTCTAGGAAAGCAAGCCTCACAGGCCCTTAATGTGTGCAGATACCCAACTAAAATGGTACAAAGAAGGTGCAATTAAGGTCTTCTTGCAGTTGGGCAATAGAAGACCAAGGTCACAAGTTATCACAGTAAAGATTCCAGTTAGACAAACAAAGAAACATTTTCTACTACAAGTGTTCAACACTGGAAAAGGTGTCCAGAAAGCCTATGGGGTCTCTAGCCTTGGAGATACTAAAAATTTCATAAAAAAAGCCCTGATCAAACTGCTCTAGTTGACCTGGCTTTGAGTAGAGCCTTGGCTCAAATGACTTGAAGACATCCCTTCCAAATTATTTTTCCCATGGTTCTAAAATGATTCATTTATGTTTATTTCATTAAATACTTCATCTTTTCAACCCTCAAATATCACTGGATATAGAAGAACTTTCAGGTTCTTTTGGCTCCACATAGAGTCATATTGACTTTGTGCTTTAAAAAAAATATTGAAAGGGAAGACACTACCTAAATAAAACTCCATGGAAGGGAAGTGGTGAATGCTGTAAATGCCCTAGGGCAAGATACTGGATTGTTACAGCTCTGACAAACAAAAAAATCCCAAATCAAACAAACAAAACAGAGATTTGTGCAGATAAGACAGAGCTAAAAACAAAGCAAAGAAAAAATTGGTAAGTAGAGAAGAAACAAAGCATCATATGCACCCAAGAAAAAGTCTCTATTTAAATGTGGACAATGTGGAAAATTGAGAATATAAATTCAGCTATGTTGTAGTTTAATCCCATCCAAGCCCTAAGCAGTCACTTGCTCACTCTCCTCGCAGTGGAATCAGGAAGAGATTGGAAGGGTAAAAGCCAGAAAACTCACAGGATGAGATAAAACCATGCATACAAGCAAAGCAAAGCAAGGAATTAATTCGCTGGTCCCCATGGGCTGGGAGGTATTTTCTGCCATCTTCAGGAAAGCAGGGCCCCATCATATGTAATGGTGACTTGAAAAAAACAAACATCACCACTTCATCTCCCTTCCTTCTTCTTTCTCCCATTTTACATACTGAGCGTGACACCATGTGGTCTGGAATGACCCTTTGGTCAGTTTGGGTCACCTGTCCTGGCTGTGTCCCTTCCCAACCTCCCACACACACCCAGCCCCTCTGGCCATCCTGGCAATACCAACAGCAGAAAAGGCCTTGAGCAATAACAAAAACATCTCTGTATTATCAACCCTGTGTTCAGCACAAATCCAAACACAGCTCCATACCAGCCACTGTGAAGAAAGATAACTCAATCCCAGCCAAAACCAACACAAGCTGCTTTCATAAAAATATTAGCACTACAAATTTTTTTTAAAATCTACCGTTCACAGGAAAAGAACATTCTTGCAGTTAATTATTAGCCAAAAGGTCATCAAGAGGTTTTTTAGCCACAGGTTTACTGAGAAGCTTCTCTTGAAATACTGGGATTTTAAGTGCCATTTTTGTTACCTGAATCATGGACTCTGAGAGCTGTGTTTCATCTACTTCCAATATCATCATTTTGATCTCTTCATAAGGCACTCGGAAAGATCCAAGGAAAATTGCTAAAACAAAGATTCCACACATAATAAAGAAAGCAAGACAACAACTGTCTTATTACTACTTAAAATACAGCAGCAAAACAGGTCATAGCATCTCCAGATTAACAAACACTATGCCACGTAATATAGGTAAGAGATAACAATTTTTAAGGTATTTTTAATTACTGTTCTCTTTCAATTCCAGCCTTCTACATATCCATTTGTTATACACAACATCCAGCATTACAGAAGACTTCCATAGCAGCCAGAGACAAGTCTACTCCGCAGAAGAATCACTGCTATTACAGTATTTTGTGCTGAGGTGACAATTATAATTTCTTCAACAGTCTTGTCAGAGCCTTCTCTTAAAGAAGCACCACGACAAATCAAAACCAAAGAAACAGAAAACAAAATGCTCTTATAAGCAGTCTTTATTAAGTCACCATAATACAATTATTTCTTAATTAATCTCTGCTGGCATTTAGGAACTTATTCTTCCTAGAACTCCTCTCCATCAAAACTTTATTTTTTTGCATACTATTCCATAATACTGAGTATTGCCTAGTTTCTACAAATTTCAAGAGATGGGCAGACAAGTTGCAGACATTTTCATCCTTTTGTTGACAAGGGGTGGGAACATGCAGGGGAAGGGGTCATCCAGTACTCCTTGATGAATTAATTGAAAACACAGATGGACTAGATATGTAGCTGTATGCTTGCACTTCAATATATACAGTCTTGAACAAGGAATAATCTTTAACTGCTTTTGGAGTCTGTTTCAGTTGTGTCAACTCACATGTTTGGGCTTAAAAACAATACGTACATATTTAAACACATTTTAAATAAGAAGTGGTTACCAGGCAATCACACAAGAGAGAAAGGCATTCTTATGGAACATTTATACATTACTCTGAGGAAAACACAAAAAAACAACAGAATATACTTACACAAATTCTGTGCAATCTTAGGATCCAAAACTTTTAATTCTTTGATTCGTTTCTTAATGGATTTCTTTTCTTCAAAATCCTCCTCCTCTCTTTTTACTGCCGAAGTAAACACAAATACAATCATGGTTAATTCTTAATATTTAGAGGAAACATTCATGAATTTAGAAAGCATATTTGCTATCAAGCATAGCCAAATCATAGAGAAAAGATCATAAAACACACAGACAAAAAATAGAGAGGTTTTGCATGTATTGCTTGTATTCTAAAACTTTTGCTTTTTAGTCAAATTTGTCAGCTTGTTAGCCTTCTAGATTTTTTTTAATCCATAAGACCTGAATAAACATGCTAATGTTAATTGTACAAATTCAGTCATATTTAAAATATCATGCAACATGCTCCGGTTACCCTGGACAGACTAGGATTATGAATTGGAATTTAACAATAACAAATCTTAAAAACATGGCAATATGTCTCAACACTAAGACATCTATCTATTTTTTATTTGCTTTTGTCTAACTATATGCACCAAAATTATCAAAGATCATCAGCTTATTAAAAAATTAACATTACCTTAGAATACAGATGAGTAGTTACATACCTATATAGCATATAGATATACACAGAAATCTATTTTCCTTCCCCCCTCAAAAAGATGTATTTTTAAATATATGATGTAATCGCATTATTACAAAATACCACAAAGACAAAGTGATTGTATAAACATATATTAACATAGCTGGAGATTTTGGCTCATTCTTTCTTTTAATAATTCATACAAATAGGATCTCTCAAATACACTGTGTAAGCTGAATTTATTTCTCATTAGTCACCCATTGTCATAAGAATTTCACTTAAAATAACAACATAGGCTTGATAAAGTATTTGTAGGAATTATTATGCAAACAAACCAAAAAGCGAAAACCACACAAATCTTTCCTTAAATATGATCTGGTATTGTATAATTTTACAATACTACATAATACATAATACTCTTTTTTAAAAACTTTTCCTTCTTCCTCCCCCCAGCACAAATCATCACTGTCAAATGTTATTTACCAAATATATTGGTACTGCTTATTTGATTCTGTATACTATTTCACAAATGAAATTAGTTTCCAAGCTTTTACAGTATGATTGTTCCAAATTAAGTTATACATGCTTCAAATATTTGAGAGTAGAAAATATGCTACAATAATATAATGTGCTACTGACTTCTAAACGAGATAGGTATAGACAAAAAGTCCTGTCAAGGAGACATAGGATTAAAATTCCTAGCTCAGTGATGATCCTTGACAAAACTAGACATAAGCATGAATTATCAAGAGGATTTCCCTAAGCTGAAATTAATTCCGAAAATGCTTAGAGATTCATTCTTAAAAATTCTTTTCAAAGCAGGATAAATTTTGCCAAGGATTAGGACACAGACTAAATGACCTCTTGAGGTCTTTAAGCTTTGTTGTCTAGGATACAACCAAAGAGATAAGGAATTCAAGACCCCACACAGGGATTGAAGGCACTGGATTCAAGTCCTTTCCAAGTAGGTGGAGACACAAATTTGAATCATCTCCGAAATCACTTTTGATACTCTATGCCTGCAAAGCAGCACAATGCTCCTGAGAACATGACCCTCCTTCTCTGCCACAGTGAAGAAAGGAACCTGTATTCTGCAAAAATGAAATCACTAAGCTAAGAGATTAGGCAGTCCTTAGAAGAAGGACTGATAACCAGGGTCCTGGATATGAGTTGATGTCACCCTTGGTTCTACATGTTTTCATATGCCTTCTGATGTTTTTGGAGTTGAGTTCTCACACTTTCTCTTGTAAACAATGAGATGTTTACATTCTTCTCCAGGAGGAGCTTCTTGAGTGATGGTGATATTCACCAAAGAGATTGAAGAGGTGGTGACACCTTTGACCAATCTTGCCATTTTGTACAGTTGTATATATTGGAGTCAGAAATTTGAAATAAGGAGAATTCCTGCTGACCTCACCCTCGTCCTGCCTCGTCCTTTCGTATCCTATTGTGACAAGTTACAGAGCCACAATCCTCCTCTTCTGTCTGTTCCCAGTCCACCCACAAAATCCACTTGGCCTTGAATTTCTTTTAGCACAGATTTAACAGAATGGTTAGCACTCTCCTGTACCAGGAAAAGCTACACACCCTGCTTACTACACAAGTGAAAGCAAAAGTAGGTTTTCACCACCAGTGTGTGAACTCTACAACCCCAGTTCCAAAGGAATAGCATGACATTAAAGCTACTGGATAAAAAGATTACCACTAAAGGTTCACTTTTTCTGATTATGCTTGAAGAAGAGCCCTTACTGAACCCCGAAGAGTATGTCAAGGAGCTGCAGATCCCAGAATCCCATGATTGTTTTCTCCTGCAGTTACACTTTAACAGACCTCTCAAATTTCTTAACTTCTTTAACCAGACACTGAAAGCAGTGACTCTTAAAAGTACGACTTTTGAGTTTTTTTGAGTTTTGAGTTGCCTCAAAATCAACCCTAAAATTGCAGATTCTCCTAGAAGACCTGTACATCCCTGTAACACAAGTTCCAAGCAATTTTCATGCCTCAATGAAAATACAGTAAAATGCTTTATGGCTACCTTGGAACTTTACAAGAAACAAAATCATTTCCTTTGTAGTCACAATAAAAAGAAGTTAAATTATCTAAATTCACTAATTTGCCTAAATGTGCCCTGACAGCCTCAAATTAGACACTAATAGGGACAGAAAGAAAATAAAATAATAATTTTTAAAAATTAAAAGAAAGTTTGCCTCTTCCAGCACTAGAAAGCAAAATTTATTCATTAGGAGTCTTATAACTGAGATAATACAGATACATAAACATGCAAAAAGAATTAACAGCTAAACATGCACTACTTAATTCCCTACTTCTAAATCAAGAAACAATGCTGCAAATGAACTAGATAATAGCCTCGGGAATTTTCACTCAGGAGGGGGTTATGCACAATGTTACAGCACTACTTAAGGCACCACAACACTAAGGAAAAACATATAAACATAGAACATATCTACTCTAGGAAACTCATGCAGGAATTGTATGCAGAGTTCCACAATTATGCAACAAACTAAACTACTGCAAACTTACATGACACTTCTTCAGCAGAATTCCGGTGCCGTCCTTATGAAGTTGGCAACAATAAGAAGCAGAGGACATGTATTACTTTTCTTGCTGGTTTGAAATGTTGCATTTCCCACTGAAAACTCTGATACCTTCTACAGCCTCTAGAAATTTTTACCTCCCGTGCCTGTGTCCTGGTTTCGGACAAGGACATGGGTCACGTAGAGCCATTTGGACATGGCCAAGACACTGTGCTATTCAATCCCATCTCACCTCATGGCCAGGGAGGAGGGAGATAGGTCTCTCTCTTGCTTCTTGGAAAAGAGGGGGAAAGAAGAGGCATTCCTTTTCCAGGGAACCAAGTGACTAATGGAGTGGTGGGGCAACACTGGTCCTAACCAGATGATTTGTCTGCCATTTTTTTCATTGTCTTGGGCTTGGGGGAAAAACATGGGGGCAGATGGTCTATCCACCATTTTGTTCACTGTCCCAGTCAGTGAGCAATTACCTGCAAATCACTCTCTTTTTGTAAACTTTTGTTATTAATATTGTTGCTGTTATTGTTCTTATCTCATTGCTGTTTCCAGCAAATTGCTTTTATCTCAACCCATGATCTCTGCATTTTTTATCTCCCACTGAAGGTAGGAGGGGGGCACTAAATGAGGGAGTGCCGTTCCTAAACCATGATAGGTGGCAAAAAAAAGTGTACCCAAAATCCCAAGAGACATTACTATTCTCTATTTCCAACAAGAAAAAAGGGGGAAAAAAATCCCACAGCAGAGGGGAATGAATAGAAATATCTGAAAAGTGAAGTAAGAATCTAGACAAAGGAAATCGAAGAAAATAAGCAGTTAAAATTTCATTTGTGGAGAGCACTGGAATAGAGGGGGCAAAATATACAGAAGAAAGAAAATAGGAACATCTGCTTACAATGGAAAAAAGAAAGCAGCCTAGTGGGAGTGGGCAGCTGCTGCAGAAAGGATATGACTGTTTGGAGGAAATAGATGTGAGATGTTACCATGCTAATGAGAGAAGAAACCAGGGGATCACAAAATACACAGACAGTTTTCCTGGGTCCAGAAGTTTGATCTTACTAAAGCATTAACTTTTTCAAAGTTCCTTTTTTTTTTTTTCAGCTATTATACAACAGAAAATCACACACCCTTTAAAGTTCTGTCTATACGCTAAATCTATCCCACAGCGGGATACACACATGGCACCAGCATCTGAGCTCTGTTTTGTCAGTAGTGTCTCATCTGATGCTCCTGCTCTGCCCTCAGGGTGAGAAACAAAGTGCTAGAGTACTTTGAAATACACATAATGCACATCCCACCCTTCATAGTTCCTCTTATCTTCACATCCCACATCCTTATTAACAAGACTCTAAAATTAACAGATGTGGTTGCCAACCTACACATACACAAATACCTCAAAGGAGTTTTAGATACTGGACAGATTGTTTTTACGGTCTCCTCCAAATTCAGATCCATATACACATTCAAATGCAGTCAACTACCTCCATCTGTGGCAATGACCTGACTGAAATTAGGGTCCTGGTGGCAGGACTGTTTTACAAATACTACAGTTGGAAGTCTGCAGAACAGCATTTCATAAAATTGTGGACCAGATCCTATGGAGCTACTCTATAAAACTCTGAAACAATTACATTCTTGGTAGGTGCCACTGAAATAATCTACATTCATGAATTGGAATACACATTTCTATTTCTGCCATAAGTCATGATATAATCTGCTACCGACAATCTTTTTAAGAAAAATCATGTATATGCATCTGTATGCTAAAGAAAAAAAAATCTAAAATATATCATCCCAGTGGAAAAAAAACAAAACAAATTACCTTTGAAATACAAGCTTCAAAAGGAATATATCTGAACACTTATTTTTAAAAGTCTGAATTCCTATTTCAGATGAAACGTGAAAACTACATTACACCTAACACCCAGTGGAGTTATTTCGTCACTAAGTAGAGTTATTTTGTCACTAAGTAACAGAGAATACAGAAAATTACACGTGACCTTACACTTTGCTAGTCTCTTAGCTAAGACAACAGTCATCTTGCATTCTCTCTTCACTGGAAAATGAAAGAATAAGCCTAGCATCATGGACTTGAAGGATACTATACCAAGTATCATTATGGAAGTAGATGCCTACTTTATCTGTATAGAACTCTATTTCTTAAAAGTAAATGATATCCTGTGTCCCATATAGTAGGGTAATCAACTGGAAAACCTGCAGTCTTCATCTCCTAAAATGTTATCTGGAATCAAAGGAACAGATCTTCAATAGAAAATGAGGTTCTAGCTAAACAAATCATGCAGAACTTCTTAGCTATTTGAAGCTAAAATGTGGAGTACCTTGGTATCAACCACGATTGAGGTTGGAAGTGACTTCTGGAGGTCACTTGGTCCAGTCCCCTTACTCACACAGGGCTATCCTACAGCCAGGTACCCAAGACTGTATTCAGGTGGCTTTTGAATATCCCCAAGGCTGGAGGGAGAGTTCAAAACCTCCATGGGCACTCTGTGTCATGTTCAGTCTCCCTCAAAGTAATAAAAAAGTGGCTTGTGATGTTCAGGAGGAACCATGTGTTTCAGTTTGTGCCCACTGCCTCTTGTCGTGTCACTAGGCACTACTGAGAAGTGTCTGGCTCAATCCTCCTTGCACTCTCCCTTCAGGTGTTTATGTAAACTAGCAAGACCCTCTTGAGCATCCCCTTCTCCATGTTAAATATTCATGGCTCTCTCAGCCTTTCCACATAGCAGGGAGTCCCTTCACTGTCTTCCTGACTTAGCTGGATGTCTCTCTTTCACTGGGAGCCTTGAGCTGGACACAGTATTCCAGGTGTGGCCACGCCAGTGTAGAAATCAAAGGCCAGACAAGGAATGTATCTTTTGACTAACAGGACAGAAATGTTTGAAGACTTGGATTGTTTTAACAGCTGCATGACTACTGTCCTATAATTTAACATATGACATACAACAAAACAAACCTTTAGTCTGAAAAGAAAATGAAAATAAAAATAAAAATGAAAAGGCCGTGACCAAGCCTATTACCTAGACCATGACACTACACAGGTGCCATCAGCTCCACTCTATTTCATAGAGTTGTTCATCAGCACAGTTATCTGTGACAATCTACTTTAAAATACAAAAAAAAAAATTTGTGAACTAGATCTAAGTCATTTTACAATAACATTGAAAACATCTTCCTTTTTTTTATGAAAACAAGGATAAAATAAGGTTAGCAGGCATAGCCCACAGAAGTAGGAAGGATGCCTGAACACTGAAAGACCAGGAAGCTGATAAATATTCTGCTTTCCAAACTAAGCAACCTAAGGTTGTATCGACACAATTGCTAGCATCAGGGACTGCTCATCACTTAAAGATCTGTCTTCAATGACAGTTCATTCTAAACAAAGAACATTAAAAGTTGACATTTTTTAACAGTAGCTGACACAATCCTGAAGGAAAAAAAAAAAAAAAAAAAAAAAAAAAAAAAAAACAAACAAAAAAAAAAAACAAAAAAACAAAAAACAAACCAATCCTGAAGTCATATTTGTTAAGAAGTAACTAAAATGCTCACAGAAATATGGCATACATAATCAGAATAATCATTCTCTTAGTTGCAATCTGAACGCCTGCTGGGCTCCCCACTAGAACTGAAAGTTTTAACCAAGAATGATTCAACTCTTGGAAATATCTGAATCTTCATTAATTCTTGTCTGAGGAGAAAGATAAAAGGGGAGGCTGAAAAGAGCTTTCTGCTACAATGGAGCTCACTGGACAGGGAAAAGCAGAACATACTGCTGTTCCCAGCAAAACAGTCTAGTGCCAGTAGACACATAATTCTATAGTTTCCAGATCTCCCCATTATAACATCTATTCCTACCATCAAGATTTAGCTGTTTAGGCCTTACAAAGCTGATACATCACTTGTCAAAAGCATCAAAAGTTGAATAACACATCTGAGTGCACTTGTACCCAAAGGGAGCATAGTTGATTCAAGAAACATTATAACATTATTGATTGTGAATTGGAATGGCAACATTCCCCTCCTATTTGGTTCCTATTTGGTGTTCAACAGTTGCCTTTCATACATTGTGGAATTTCAGAGCAAAATCTTTTCATTTAATAATCCTTGACAGCATGCATTTGTGTAATTGCATTATAAACCTACTAAATTTTAAACTTTAAGTCCTTCAGCAAGGAATTCCAATTCTTAATTATGCACTGTACAACGAAAGGCTTCCTTTTCAATATCCTGACCAGTTTTGCTGTACCTCTACTGTATTTTTATTAGTATAATAAGAAAGGAAACCACAAAAAGTATGCAGGATATGGGCACAGCTTGAACTTTTACAATGACAGTTTTACTTACTGTTTTCCTTTTCCAACAGTTCCCAAACCCCTATTTTGCCAGTATATCAGTAATTTATTAAATTGGTAACTGCTTCTGCCATTTATCATTGATTATCTACAATATGTCCACTGCTGGTATCAACTTAGGCAATTGTAGATATTCAAGCCTTTTTTAAAACCGTCATCACATTTGTCACCTTGCTTCCTTTCCTCTGATGTTGGCGTAAGTTCAAGTAATAGTTTACACAGCACAGTTCATAGCTCAGCTGTTTCACCCTTCAGTTCCCTTAGAAGTCCACGGTGGATACCAGCTGGTCTTAGCAATCTGTTACTGTCCACTTTATTGACCTATTCTAAAACTCACTCTACTGACCATGGAAGTTATGTTTCTTCATCTAATGTGGTGTTACCCCAAAGCCCAGCTTGGAGGTAAGTTCTTTATTGGTGAAACAGAAATAATTCAGAGCTTCAGCATTTGGAAGCAGGAAAAAAGGTGCGTTACTCTTTTCTTTTTCCTTTGCAAGGCAGATGTGATGCACTAAGTAATACTTTTGTATAGCATTTTATTACATCTTTATCCATGCTTAAAATTCAATAGTATGAAAATTTTAACACCTTAGCTTTAAATCACAAAGCAGTTACAATCAGAAATCTACTGAAGTCCTCAGAATTAAAATACAAGCACATACTTCTAAGTAAAACCTGCGTGAAAAAGAGACAGTCAAAGACATGGCTTCTGCTGCTTATAGATTTTATGTAGCATCTGTTAAATATGTTTAATATGCTGCAGTTCCTGTACTTCCTTAACTCTGGTCTGGGTTTTTTAAGCGAGTCTACTAGTTAATTTTTTTTAATCTTTCAATGATTTTTAATCTTAATTCATTCACTGTGATATCAAAACTCTTTAAACTTCACTAAAGAGCTTCTAGAAGCTAGACTTGGCTTATTTCTAGACCAAAGTCCAACATAAAAGCTAATTTTAGTTTTTCTTATTGTGCAAGTTTGGAAAAGGTTGGCAGTTATTATTTATTCACAACAAAAAGTAGAAGCATCTTATTCAATTTTATATTTTAATTTACTACACTGGCAAAACTGTTTCATCATAATCCCAACTTTCAATTTAATACAGATGTTTCCAGCCCTTGAGTTTTGAAGACTAGAAATCTTTGAGCATCCAGTAATTCAAGCTTTTTCACCTTTGGAGAAGGACTTCGGGGTGCTTGTCATGGCTGTTCGCAGGTGGTTAAGAGTGCTGTGACCTCCTTGGAGGTGTCCTGAAAAGGATGTCCTGGGGCGCACAGGCACATCCAACCTGTTGGAGTGGTTTAGCTCTCTTGTGAAAGGTGCGGGATTCGGGCAACACAGAAGAGAGGGACAGTGCCTTCTGGTGGAGTTCTCCAGAAGCTTTATTACTCAAGCAGCTCCAGGAACAGAAGACCAGAGCGGCAGGAAAAACCAGGGCTTTCATACAGGGGAGGCAGGGGGTGGGGTTACACAACTTGGCCAATCGGGTTAGGGATTGAAAATGGATCAACCAGGGGAAGGATCGAAATCAGATCAATTAACTGAGGTGATAAGGAGGAAGCAGGGAAAGAGCCAATGGGGTACAACCAATTAATTTGATACTGATAAGCCTTATGGGGCAATTAACCTGGTACTGATAAGCTTTATAGGGGAGGAACATACCTTATTACTATGGGAGATAGCAGTGTTGTTTGTTCCCTAGGGAGTTTACCACAGCCCTGAAGCCTAGAGGCTGCTTTCTCTCCAGGGGAGAGTGTCCTTACCACGGTCAGGCTCCACAGCCTCTGGAGGCTTAACTCCCTCCACAGGTGCTGGTGGATGAATGACTGGACATGACCTGGCAATGTGCACTTGTGGCCAAGAAATCTATCCGCCTCCTGGGCTGCATCAAAAGCAGCGTGGCCAAGAGAACAAAGGAGGTGATTCTGCCCCTCTACTCCACTGTGGTGAAACTCCACCTGGAGTGCTGTACTGAGCTCTGGGGTCCCCAGCACAGGAAGGACATGAACCTCCTGGACCAGGTCCAGAGGAAGGCCACAAAAACAATCAAAGAGCTGTACCAGTTCTATGAAGACAGGCTGAGAGAGCTGGGTTTGTTTATCTTGGAGAAGAGAAGCCTCCAGGGAGACCTTGCAGCTTTTGAATATTTAAAGAGGGCTTAAAGAAATTAGTGTCTATTCTGACAGGATAAGTGCTTTAGTCTAAAAAGGTTTGATTTAGGCTAGATATATAGGTGATTTTTTTTTTTACAATGAGGATGAGGAAACACTGGAACAGGTAGCCTGGAGAAGTGGTAGATGCCTCATCCCTGGAAACATTTGAAGTCAGGCCAGATGTGGCTCTGAGAAATTTGATGTCATTGAAGATGTCCCTGCCCATTGCAGATGAGTTTGACTACATGATCTTTAAAGATCCCTCCCAATCCCAACTATTCTACAATTCCAAAAGTCGCAGTATGAAGACACAGCTGAGCTCTTCTGGAAATATATGGGAGTCCATTCCTTGCCCTACACACTCTGCTTTCCTCTTGCTTGCATGTTCCTCAAATTTATGAAAAGGGCAACACAATAATCAATGTACTTTAAAAACGTCAACTGACAAAAATGACAAAAAAAAAACAGGGCAGGGAAAAGAAGTTTGCTATCAAAGTAGAAAGTTTAATCAACTTGTGGAGTAATCAAATGAGCACCAAAGTGAGGCAGACCATGTAACCAGAAGCAAGGGAGAAGACATCAGTCAGGCCTCTTCCCTTCAGCATCAATGAACTGACATATGTTCTGTTGCTCAAAGAGCACCATCCTGTGATCCCAGCTGAGCAGAAGCTTGCAATGTATCTAAAAGAAGCTGTTCACCATTCTCCTATTTTTATCTATATACTGAATTCCAGAAGCTAGTTTTCAGTTGTGCCACTTCCCTGCACAGCCATACAAAGACTATCAAACAAGAAAGAGAATTGGACTCCCCTCATCTAACAGCACCAGATTTGCCTGCCACTGAAACATGGCACAGAACAAATTAACGAAATTTCCTATCAGGTAAATTATAAACAAAAATTACACATTTTCAATTAACCATTTGTTCTTAAGGGTTGTTTCGCTCAGAATAGTACACTATAACTGATAGGAGAGACATTTTTCATAATTGATTTGATCTTTGTTATTTTAAGATTTAAAGTTATCTTAAGTAGTATCTGAATATACACTTAGGTTGAAGATACATTTCTGACAGAGAAATTATTCCATCAAGATCTCATCTCCTTCCTTTAAACTATGGAGTTCATTTCACTTGTGTGAAATAGTGTTGTATAATCTTACCAGCATCCAGCTCTCAAAATCAGTTTTACTAAATATTCTTATAGATGAACAATACCTCAATTCACAAGAAAGACAATTTTTATTAGTTACTATGCAGAAGTAATTTCATTGCAGAACACATATTGCACTGTATGTTATTCACCTGTAACTACTTTTGCTGAACAGTTTTATAAAGGGTACTCTAGTGTTCTGATGTTATTTATAATTCTTTTATTAACCTCTGACATTAACTTAAAATAATTCAAGATACTTCCAGAAAGGAAACACTGGGTCAGGTTTTCAACCTAATTCTTTGAGTGACTATACAAAAAAAACCCAAGACATGGAAGTAGAATAGATGGGGTAGTGCAAAGGCAGGAATGAATGATCTGACATAAGAGGGACAAAAAACTTACTAAGCTACCACTGTCACCTCATAGCACTGTCAGTGCCTCACAAACCACAAAGGCAGGGGCAGTACCAATGTGACAAAGGACTGATCATTAACTTTTGACAAGAAACAGCAGTACATGGGACTCCAAACTGAAAGGGCAAATAGACAAGAATAGCAAACCGGGATTACCAGGGAGGAGCTGGTGTATCCTCACTGAAACTGAATGAAGAGCCACAGTCAGTAGTGGACTGCCAATTACAAAGGCAGCAGGAAACCAAGGGTATCAGAGATAATAAAGAGCACTACCACACTAGCTCCTAAAGTACCTCAAAGCACCTGAAGCATGTCTGGAGATCAGGATGGGACACTTCTACCAGCCTAAGACATGAAATACTGATATACAGCCAGCCAGTGCAGCTAGATCTCTAGGATGATGGCATTAGCTGAATAGCAGCCTGAAAGCAGCAGTGGCCTTGCAGATTAGATGCCTGGGCTCAGAGTGAGACTGCTTACCCCTTGTTACAATTCCTGAGAGCTAGAAAATCTGAGAGACAAGCCAAAGAAAAGACAAATCACTGTGGATTTCACACTGCAACATACAACCCACCCTCTTCCTCATGCACCGATAAACCTGTTGCTTACAAACATTTACCTTATGTGGTGTATGGGAGCAAGAGAGAGAAGATAAAGGAATGTAAATCTACCCCTTACTTGTAAATTTTTGAAAAAATAATAACAAGTACTGTGTCACTCATGGTCCAAAGTTCAGGTCATTCCTAAAACAAAGTAGAGTAGATATATTTTTCATAATTTTGTTAGGTCTATCTTCAAAATATTGAGGTCTTTTTCTTAGAGAGGCATTTCCAAAGTAAATGTGCCTGAATCTCTCTGAACTACTTGTCTGGAACCAATCTGCAGTTTAAATTTATTCATGACTAGTTTTTACTTATTTCTTGTGGTTGAAACAGTTCTTTTCCCTTTCTAATGCTCTTCTTAAGGAACAAGAAAATATCTTAGCACTACAACATGATCTTTGGGTTGTTTTTTAATTAAATATTTGAAATCCATTTAATCTCTTCACCTGACGATACCAGCAGCTTCTACGCATCTGTGATTTAATCTGCCTTGAGTCTGGGACAGTAGAACTAAAAGTCACATTACAAAGTGTGACTTGTAAACATATTAATGACAATGCTTCCCTACTGGAAACATTTCTGTGAAATCCAGGATTTGTTCTGCTCTTCTTCCCTTACCTTCATTTTTTTTATAAACAACCAATACGTATATATATAAAACTACCCATATGTACATAAACTGAAGTAAAAATCACAGATTCTAGTGCTAACCTAAAGTTTGTGTTCATACTGTTAAAATTTAGGCATGAGTACCTCCACTAAGTTCTGATTACCTGACCACAATGGAAGGCAATGGAACTATGCCATGCTCTTACACAATATCAAATGCATCTGAATGGACTGGAGAAGTGTGAGCTTGTTTCACACTGATTCTTTCTCATGTGTTTAATCACCAGGTTTCTTTGCTTTCTTCTGATGCAGCTACACTTGCACTCACACTCTCCATTCTGAAACACCACCAATACTCTGACACCTCTAAGCAGTCAGTCAGCCGCTATAGGTCTCCATAACCCACTATTAGCAGAGGAATGCCAGCAAGGCCACGCAAAGCCAGTAACAAACGTAGCGACTGCTACCTATCTTCTGTCCTGCTCTCTGTACTGGCCACCCTGCAACCATCAGGTACAGGCTGGGGCCTCAACAGCATACTGGTAAACAGCAGGTAGGCAAATACAGTAGCATTTAGCAATGTGAAAAGGGGAATGATCATGCTAAAATTTGTTATGTGAGAAAAGTTCTGTTTAAATACAAACAAGTTAAGTTACAGTTAAAGGTTTTGTATAAAAGAAGTCCTGCAGTTTTGATTTTGTAGATTCTATATGTAGTAAAAACATCCTGAGATAACTTGAAATGCACTTGAATCGAGCAAGCTCTTTCAGAATTAACAGGTCTTAAAGGTAACATAAAATTTGCCAACCATACTTAAGTCTTTGGCTTTGTTCTCAAATTTGTCTTTCTTCTACTCATCCAGCTTCTGTAACATCCTGCCCTTCTTGAATTTGAAAACGCTTCCAAACTCTGCCATCACAAAGTTCAGCCTTTTCTTAACATATGCAACAAATCATTGAGACTATTTAATAAATAATTATTCCTAGAACTGATCCTTCAGAAACTCTACTAATAGCCTCATAGTCCAATGCACCCTTTTTCAATATTCTCCACATTTTCTTAAACTTACCTGTTTCACAAGTCTGCAGCCAGTCCCACCTTTCATTAATATTGGTACAATGGCAGTCCTACTGCGACCCAGAGGTTAAACTGATCATACTTGTTTTGCTTAGAAAAACTGTCATCTTCTCAAAAAACGAAAATTTTATCTGCTGTCTAGCATAATTTACCTTTCATATGCTGAATCTGACACACACTTAATTCTTCTTTAATCTACGACCATGTCTTTGATTGTAATTTTGTAGAAAAATTAGTGTTTCTGCATATCATTGGTAAAGGACTAATAAATCTATGAAACAAAGTCTTCTGTCATTTTTGAAAATAACTACTAGAAAAGGTGCTGTCTTCTTTTCCCAGCAAAAATAAATATAAACCCCCTCAGTACTCCCTTGCTATAACTACTAAATGATGCATGATTCCCTTGCAATCATCACTAAATATCATACACAGTTTCTAATAAAAGCAGTGAAATGGATTTACATAATTGAATAAAGTAAAACACAATAATGGTCCACAGTATAAGTTAAATTCAAAGTCCTTACGTGCACAAGCACTTCAAGGATTATGCTGAAATAAAATATGAATTTAGCCAACGTTTTTTATTGCTAAAGCAAGAGCTGTCAATCAGCACATTTGTTTGCATGGTCTCATTAGAGTACATTGCCTCAGTCTCAACAGTCATAGTGAAGAATGTTGAGAGCATAACTGAGCATAACTGTATCTACTTAACAAGCATTCATGCACCCTCATTAATTTTTTTCATCTCACTTTGAAGCATGACATGGCTCATACCAGAACAATAGCTTGCTGATAATTGTTTGAGACAACAACTGGACAGGAACAGTGCAGAGGTGAACTTTCCTATAGATTATAGTGTGCCTCAGTGAATTACAATTAGCTTTAAAAGTCATCTGTCCTGTTCAGCAGCTTTCAAGATATTTCATTATCAACTAAAGAAATCCTAACATATTTTAGGTTTTAATGACCTAGTTGCACTGTATTTTCTAAGCTAGAAATTTCTCCAAAACACATGACAAATATTGAAATATGTGAGCTCACAGCTCCATAGTATTTAAGAAATTGTCACATAATATAAACTGTAGCTTAGCTTGTCGTTCATTAATTTAAATGCTAATAAAATAATAATTACACACAACTCCCAAATCACAGACCACCTTTACAAAACCCTGATGATAACTTTACTGTACTCTGCAAGATCAGTGTCCTATTTAGGAATATAACAAAACAATTCAGATCAAGTATAAATCACTAAGGAAAACAACTGTATATAGAGATGCACAATTGTATTCCATAAGCTAAAGGAAAATAGACTATATATCTACGTAACCTACGGTTATTATAATGTACTGATTTAAAAAAACCAAAAACCCACACCACAAAACCTAACAAGATTACCTATAAAATAATGCTAAAAAAATCTTTCAAATATCTGTTTTAATACACTGCTATGTGCTGATAACGTTCCCTGTCTCTTCTAGAAGAATCACTTCAATGCTGCATTATCTCTTGCTTTTGCTGCCCCAAAACTCAACCTTTTTTGAAGTCAGGGGATAACTTCCTCTACATTTATCTGTAGTTTCCCAGGAAATTGTTGAAATGAAAGTGTTCTATTTCAGCAACAGAAAAATCTCCATATCTAGAGAAATGTTATTTCTTTAAAATTATTCATAGTTAGAAGGCTGCTTTCATAATAAAAATGTTTTTTGTTTGTATTGTCATTATTAAGTGACAGATATCTGCAGAAATTATTCACTCTTTTTACTTGGATAAAAAGAAAACTTGGTGATGAAAGAAGAGCTATAAAAACGAAAGCAGATTTTCAACAGAAAGTCTGACTTTAGATGCAGAAAAAAAACTTCACTGAAGATCCATTAGAAACCTACACCCTGACCAAATTCTTCATTTTGAAACAAGTAAATACATGGGCCTCCAGCAACAGATAGTGATGTCAATTTATAAGGCATTTGTTTAAGGAAATTAAACAAATTAATTTGGCAATTGTTTAAGGAAAAAATAATTTCAATTTAAAAAAACCCGACTTTAAATTAAAATTTTCCACTGCCTTAGGAAAAGACCACACATAATGACAGCGTGGAGTCAGACCACTGCATCTATTCCAAACAGAATGCTGGACAAGCATCATTACAAACAAACAAACAGAAGAAAGAAAGGAAAGGAAGGA
>VZSR01003803.1:28835250-28878920 GCA_013398615.1 Brachypodius melanocephalos
CAAGACTTACTTTTCTGCATCAAACAAGTCTTCAGGAAGCAGGAAAGATTTCAGGTACAGTTTAAAACCAGTTTTTAATCAATTAATTGTTTTCTGTAGCACCTACCTCCCAAAGGCAGCACTGAGAACAAATGCAGTTATAGTTTCTAGAGTAAGGGCACAGGTACACCATAGTTTTCGAGCCACTGCCATTTCTTAAGGCATACATTAAGTCATCACAGTCTTCCCCAAAGCTGGGGATGTTCCCACACAAACATGGTCCAGGAACTTTACTTTCAACCTTGTATATTCAAAATAGAAAAAGTACATTGGTACACATGGATAGTATGCCCCAGTGAATTCCAATCACTGGCAAGCAATCTCTCTCCAACATTGTGTATCTCTCTACTTTGCTGTACTCACACACCATCCATTACCTGGAACAGCATCCTGGAGTTTACAGAATAAATATCACTCTTTTAAAAGCAATATAACGCTTAAAGATATCAGCAAGAGAGTAGCTAGTAAAATCATAAATGCACTTGAAGCGACCAACAACCACACTATTATCATAAAGTTCTCTCCATATAGCAATCAATGCTTATTCATCCTAAATCCCACCCATTCCCTTGTAACAATGCCTGGTGAATCTGCAAATGAAGTCTTTTGGGGCTTCTGCAATACAGAATTTGACACACAACAGATGGGCTGCAAACATGATGTTTTGTTTTGGTTTAATTAGACCAATGTAAGTCAAGAATGGAGACAAAGCTGTTGGATGTGTTTCTCTTATGGCTTTTTTTTTTGGAGGTTGGGGGTGGTGTCAGATGGAGAACTGGTGGCCAAGTGGGTGGTACTTTTGTTTTCCCAAATACTTAAGCATTGTTTGTCTATAGTTCTCACACTTCCAACAGGTAGTCTGGAAAGAGTAAGTTCAAAAGACTTCCCATACATACTCTGGAAAATGGAATTAAGAACAAGTCAAAGGTAACACTGCTTTATGGCAGCACTTTATGGAAAGAGATAAGGTAGATGCAATTCTGTCTACCCATTTGAGTTATTCTCTCTCTTAGGGCTCCAATGGACCTCAAGTGCATCCAAAGACACATACCCACTACAATTTTAGATGGATAAACTTTTGGAAGGAAATTTCATCCAAAAACCTACAGCACAAAAAACCCCACTGCTAAAAACAAACAAACAAATAAATAAATAAATAATCTATGCATTTCAGATGGGTAAAGCTTTCAAAGAAAAAGACAAAAAATTCTGCACATGTAAAAACAAAAACAAGTGTCATGGCACCATAGCAGCTTAATTTTACCCAAAATAAAGTACTAGAATGGGAAAATGCCATTTAGTCATAGAGAGTATTTTTTGGTTTCTGTCTTCAGAAATGAAGACTTCTAAACATTATGCAGTCACTACTGAATGTTCTTTGTCAGCTATGCTCCTGCCCTTCTCTCTTTCTTTTCCCCTATCAGAGGTACTGAACACCTCCAGGAAAGGAAGTGGTCTGAACTCTGTCCATAGTCAATTACAATGATCTGCCTTCATTATGCAGGATGGAGATGATCATAATTCAGTTCATGAACCTCTGAAGAAAAGACTCTCTTTTTCATTTCCTTTTTTATAATACACTTTACAAAACTTGGGTTAGTGATTTTAAATTCAGGCTAAGAAAAGAAAAAGAAGTCCTGTGTCATAACAACATATTCATAATGTTACATTTTATAATTGAGGTGGTGGTTTTAAGAACAACTCAGGACAGTAATTCAAACTTTTGTCTTTTTTATCCACTCTAAAGAATTAAGCCTTTATTCCTCAGAAAGAAAATAGGAAGCTGTTGTCTCTTTGAAATCACTCAACAGTTGAACTCAAAATGCCTTTTACGCAGTCAACCTGAAGAAAAATGTGGCTGTATTTACATTGCTCTGTAAGAGGAAGAAGGGAGGTTATACAGCAGTTTCCCACTTCCAAGTAGAGCCTTCAATTTTTCATGACTTCTTTAAAACTGTCCTCACTAACACTGTAGATAACCAGGACTCTATTAGACAATGAAAAAATGCAAAATTCTTCTTCCAAAGCTTTACAGTCCCTTTTAGCTATACTTCTTTACATACTGTTTCAAATATCTGAAATAGGAAACCAGATAAATCAAAAAGATTGCCTAATGTTTCAAAAGTTGGGTCCCAAATACTGACTCTGTATTGTTGCAATGTTCAAAATTAACTCTATTCAGTACCATCTAAAACCAACCTATCTCTATGCTATCCACTTGCAAAAATATGACATTGAGGTTAGAAATACACAAGCTTAGTCTAACTCTATAATGTTGATATTTTTATTGTTGTTGATCAGCAGTATCAACATAATTGATTCATTATTAAGTGATCAGGACATGCACTTGAGAACTACAATTTTCCTTCCCATTATCCAGCTTTTTGGTGGCAGACACTGAGATTCTGCACAGTAATTCTACTTCTAAAGCTATCTCACCACAAAAATGATCCAGACTTGCCTTCTTGCATTTACTTTTTGAGAAAAATGCAACCAAATAAGCTACAATTCAAAAAAACAGTAACAGAGCTTTTCAAGGTTTAAAATATTTGGTTTTATGTCCACTTAACTTCAAATCCACACACAGATCTAGACTGACTATACATGGCAGAGACATTATTTTAATTCTGTTAACAAATATGCAAAGCTATTGTTGACAGAATTAAAGCAACATTTACACTAAAATACTGTACATATCTAGAAGCATAATTATTTATAAGCTATGACCGGCATTTTATCTGAAAGTTGTTAAAAAATGTATCTTTTTTATGTATCAGAGAGTTTATGAAATATTACTTTATGATTTTGTCTTGAAACCTATTGTGATAAAAGCCTTTTCCGAGAAAAACTGATACTTTGGTATAAAATGAGATTTATTCAATAGAAATTATAAAGGTAGCATTATTGTAAATCTCTATAGGTATGTTTAAATCCATGAGTTAACTTAATAGAAAACACATTTTAAAAATCTGCTACTGTTTCAGACTGGGGAAAAAATCTATATTTAAAGCTGCATAGCCATTATTTTCAACACATCCTAAAAATCAAATGTTGGCCAAATATTTTAAAAATCCCAGTTCTAAAGTGCAACAAAAATGAAAGAAAAAATAAAGATGCTTTGCTTCCTAATCTGTAAAACTGTAGCATACATATCTATTTATTAAAAAAAGCAGAGGTTGCAAAGTTTACAGAGAAGCACAAATCGGCAACTCATCCAATATGATGTGAAGATCTGTTTTTATTATGAATGTATGGTATGTAAACTTTGGAATCTTTTTTATCATGTAGAAAGGTCAAAGTAATATAAGACATAATACAGGCTGAAAAAAGCTTCAAGAATATAGTTGCTATGGTGAAGACAGGAGGCAACAAAAAGTCAAAAAGACATGCATAAATATTCCTTTAAAAGTATTTTGATCCATAACAAAAACATGTGGTACAAGAATGCAACATAAGACACTACACTGATTTCACATAATACATGCAAAATTAAAGAAAAACGCACAAAGACACAAACATACACTGAAAACCTACTGAGAAATCTAAACCAATGCAGAGTCAGACATTTAACAGATCATTATTATTTCTAGTAGAATATAACAGTGCAAACTATAATTCTTGATCATTAAGTTTTTGTTAGAAGAGTAATCTTGTTGATTATAAAAAGACTGCTTACATAAAATTTTTAAAAATTGTATTATATTGATATGACATAATCATTACTCAGTAATGAGTGATTTAGTTTAAACTATTTGAGATCTAAGGTAACAGAATTGTCTATTTAATTTAAATTATCTCAGCCATTAAACCATCAGGCAGATTTAAACATGCTAAAACTCAGAAAATTTATCATCTTATACTTAAGCAACTGATCATCTTTAAACATTCGTGTCACATCAAATCGCAACAGTAAGAACAGCTATAATTCTGATCTACCTATCCTTACAAGTGTATGTAAACTCCTCAAAGTAAAGATCAAGGTTTAAAACTAACTAGAATTAAGGAAATGGAGATGAACAATAGAAGTTACAGTTATGTTTGGTTTGCTCAACTAAGAGAACGTCCATATGTCACGTTTCTGTGGCCCTACAAGAATGCTACATTCCATCTCAACTAAACTCCACTATTTAGCACTGTTGGAAACAGCATATAAACTGAAGCATGCAGTTTGCAGCGTAGATGCACAAAGTGCATAGCTATTGTACTGTGAGAATCTTAGAGATCTAGTCTTTTAAGTCCAAGAAGTAGGAGCATATCTTTTCTCTCTGAAACATAGACTATCATTGCATGCATGTACAGTTTTCTGAGAAAAGTCTCTGTGAAGGAACTCAACCTGACATTTGAAGCTTTATACATACATAGCAATCATGTTACAGGTGAGAGAGCTCTCAGTTGCACATGGGAACATTCCATTTGATAAAAATATGTCAGAATAGTTTCTGAGAAAATCTGAATGAATCAGATTATTTACTTTCTGAAAGCAACATTAATGTATCTTTTAAACTTACAGAAATCAGCAAGTAACAAAGTAATCCAATTTTAAGTGTAATAAACAAATTGTACTGAACACCAAATCTTCAGAGCACAAGCGAGTACTTGCATGATCAACAAATTACAGAGCTCTATAACTAAAGCCAGTGTCAATCAAGGTCACACAAAATCTCCATGTGGCTCGACTTGCCATATTTAATAAATAAATCCAGGTATTATCAACAGCATTAACTTGTTAATAGATGAATACAAACAACATAGTCCTCATCCTGTAGAAAAAAAAAGTTAATTAAGAATAAAGAACTTCTGTGCATAAAGTCTGTATTGCAACTCCTCAATAAGAGAGATAATTAATAGCCTTACATATTTTGCAGTACGAATTTATTAACTATCACAAATACTAGGCTTTCAGTCATACAATGCATACCAAAAGCAGCTTTCTGACAATAGCCTGAGGACTTCAGACCAAACACTAAGAATTAATTTATGAGATATTCTTTAAATTCAAGGGGTCACTCATACTGAAAAGTATGCTGAACCCCAGCAGAAAAAAGTAAGGGAATTCAGTCACCCAAACCTTATTTCCCACCTTGACCTTCACACTCTTTCCAGTGTGTTAACATTGCTAAAACTAATTTTTTAAAAATGTTTCTAAAATTAAATACCAGTTCATACAATTAATGCTGGCTTCAACTCATAACAGAAACTACTCTTAAGTATTTCTGTAATAAATTTTGCTAAAAACTCTGATAAACAATCTCAACTTACTTCCTAAGTACACCTTTAAAATGTTAGAAAATTAACTAGTGAAAGAGATCAAGTATTCTAGAGTGCAAGGAAAGGCAGGTCATTTGTGATGGGTTATGTTATTTTCTTTTTCTTGGAAGGGGGTGTTTAACAGCCAAGAAGCCATAGTCATTTCTGAGCCTTCTATAGGCCAAGAGAGCTGACTGACCTCATAGATCCAAGCCAGATACAACTAGATTCTATCAAAATATTCTAGATCAGAAGTTTCTACTTAACACACTACAGTTTACATCAAATTGTAACATCACTTTAGACACATTTAAGGGTTGCCCAATACATTAAAAGTAGCTAAAGAAAGACATTAGGAAGAGTAAATGAGGCTTTAGAAGTTACAATGCATTGTGTGTCAAGCAAAAGATTACACTGTGTGCTCATCATACTAAACACTAAACTCTCATAGTCTCAAGTCATAATGAGACTGCAAATAAAGGTAAATGGAGCATACCTTTATTTAGATTATATGCTTTAATATACCCTGTAATAAGCAAATTATTCAATTCTGTTCAGAAGAGTGTCCATTTAACTATTGATTTTGGGCAGGTGTGACACAGAAAAAAATCTAATAAAAAGTAAGAAAAAGATATAATATGTGGCAATGATCATTTAGTTAATTTTATGACTTTATACATTGTTGATTAAAGTTCTGATTCTCTTGAAATAAGTCTTGAAAGACAAGAACACTAACAAAGCCAAACAAGAGGGAAAGGAACATCTAGGAACTGTAGCCACCAGTTAATTTATCAGAACCTGTAACAGGTAAAATTGCTCTATTCATAGCATACTCATTAAGGTATCTATGGCACAAGAAAATTGCATCACATACCTCTAGACACCAGATTATTTAGCTACCAGATTATTTTCTTTCCTTAGGGATACAAGGACTTTCACATATAATGCTCAGTAAATATGACGTAGCTTCTTATTGTAAGGCTTATTCAATACCATTAACCAATATTTTTCAATAGCAATCTGTAAGAAAAACAAGCCATTGGAATGACCATGATTGATTCCTATCAATACACTTATGAATGTATATTTGAACATAAAACAGAGAGAGGGTTTTAGGTTGATCCGGTTGATTATAGTAAATAACAACACCTGGTTTTTCACATTACAAAAATAATAAAATTAAACAGGGGAAAGTAACTTTCAGTGTTCTCAGTGCTGCTTCTGATAGTGATGCACCTATTCAACTTTTTGAAAGATGCACGCAGTTTGCACCTTTTTTTTCTCCGAATAAACAAGTTTGAAATACCAGTTATATTCTAAAACCACTTAAACTTGCTCGATTATTTCAAGTCCGCTATACTGCAGTCTTGGAACAAAGATATTGAAACAAAAGCATGTATTTAATTCTTAAAGAAAGTTTAACCTAGCAGTGCTGTCATACATCCACAGGATGATTTTGTGCAAATAGTCCTTACTTCCTCCTATCACTTTCCAGAAATCTACATTAAAAAACTTTATAATCTATACCAGTTAATATTATTTTCGCAGCTGCTGCTTATCTTCACTTGTATTCAGCAATACAAAACTACCTGGCAAAAATACTTCCAAGAAACTTCACTGTTTTCCATGTTTGTATTTATACAGTACTTCCCCTTTGCATAAATTTCCTCATACTTTAAAGTGTATTTTTCTGATTGCACTGAACAGTGAGAGCCACACAAACACTACAAAAAGGCACATATTATTTATTTGTAGTCAGTGGCATGAGACTTGCAGTAAAATAAAATGTAAAGCGTTATGTAATTCTCAGGAATCACAAGATATGAGGATTTATTTCAAATCAGAAACATAACCCATTTGATTAGTTATAAACATTATTTAGACAGAGACAAAAAAGTTCCAGCTTCTGTAGGAAAGTAAACAGGATGCACACCAACATGTAAATCATCTTAACCTTTTCTTCAGAAGCGGAGAGTATAACTGAAGACTATATAGTAAACTGCAGCACAATTTTCCAAGAATACACAAATATTCTAATCTTAGAACAGTTTTTCACAACTTGTACATTAAAAGCTTTTAATCACTACTATAAAAAATACAAAGAGTGAAGTAAATTTAGTGATTTAGGTGAATCCACATGATTTAGAATTCACAAAAGAACCTTTTTCATTAATTCACAGCCTAAGTGCTTAGCAATATTTAAATATACTCAAAGATTTAACATTCAGTGCACTATTCCATATAAATACCAAAGAAAATTCTACCATTTTCTTTAAATTAAAATATTCTGTTAAAAACTCTTTCTAATATGAAAGACAAATATGAAAAATATGACACAAACAGGAATCAGTGAAGCAATTGGATTCTGGGTTACCAGAGAAAAGTGCTATTTCACTGAAAATAAAACTTTCAGAAAATAACACTGACTTACTTTTCCAAAAAGTGCAAAAGAGTTTTCTAGTTAAAACTATGGTTGTGCATCTTCCAATTACAGAAGCACATTTCTTCTGCATTATTACAGGGGTACAATTGACATTACTTCCAACATTTGTATTTCTTAGGGTTTTCTCTCTTCTTTCATCAAACCTGTAATAGCTATTCAGTAATACAGATCATTTACTGTACTATGAGACACTCTTGTGGTACATTAAGGAATGAAGTGATGAGCCAATCAAAACCAGAAAGATTCAAACTCAGAAAGTATCCATTGCAAGCAAGCTCTAAGAATATTCACCATTTTAGAATATTTTATTAAAAAGCAAGCAGGAGGGATCTGCAGTATTCATTCTCACTGAAATGCTCTTCTATCTGACACCACTATTTGACAGAAGCTAAACAACAGAAATGCTGGAGTTGCAACTGAATTCTAGTCTTTGTTGGCTGGAGAACACATTAATACCAGATCACATTATAAAAGTGAATGTAACTTCATATTATCTTATTTTAAATTGGGTATGTATTTCTGCAACAAAAATAGATATTTGATTATCTAACGTATCTACCTAACTTGAAATATCAGACAAATACACTGTAAACATAGATTTAGGCTAATTCTAATTAGCATGTATTTAAACCTCTGTCCAGAAAGCTTCTCATTCCTCCAGCAATTCAGGCAAACAATATTTGTATAACTTGAATACCTGTTCCTCAAAGTCTGTGCTAGAGTTCTATGAGACTGAAGATGATATAGTCTCTATTACAGCAATTCTGCATAATTAGTCTAGTATGCGGATTTGGTTATTGTGCACAACTTTTATGAAGAAAAATATAATTTATCATATGAGAACAATAACAGTAGTATTTTTTTACTATCTCATCACACATCTTTGCATTAGCCACAATTTTTTAAATGCTGGAAGAAGACTAAAAGGGAAAAATAAATCTATTTTGCACCAATTGGAGTCTTTTTTGTATTTAGTTAGCATCTCCTAACGCTGTAGACTAGGATTTTATCTCTCTCTTCCTGTTACATTCATGTATGCATAATAATTGACTACCTAGTCACTAGGCCTTTCAGACTTTTGAGGAATTAGTCTAATCTCAGATGCATAAAAATTACTTAGTGGTTCTACTAGTAACAACATACTCATTCTATTTGACCTGAATATCATTATATGTAAATGTGGTTCCTGCAGCAGAATTATAATTTGATTAAATCTATATGATTTCCCTCCCCCTCAAAAGGCGGAATATAAATATTACCCTACGTAAACAGAAAACTTCAGCTGGTGATCAAAGAATAAGCCTTAGCTTCAGAGTCTGGAGTGCCATAAGTATCAAGACCTATATAGACAGTCCAGAACAAATATCAACAGTGGTACAAAAATTAACAATTTCTGTTATTATTTTTAAGAAAGTTCAGCATAACGCAATTTACATTTCATCCTAAAGGCAAACATGAGTTCTAGCAAAATGAACCACATCATATTTCTTGACAAATCAGAGTCACATTAGCTCCTTCACAAGGAATGCTTTGTCCTTAATTTCTCCTCTTCTTTTCATACTGTCTTATTTTTGCCACTGTAGTTTCAAGAGGTCTTTATATATGCTTTCTACTTTGAGTTTTGGTCTATACTCCCAAGTTCCCAGCAACAGCAACCTGGAAATCAGAACCGTGTATTTCCAGTGCATATGAGTATCCTGTTCTCAAAAACCTATTTCTGTTGAAGTGGTTGAGATTCTTTTTGTTTATTATAAAGCATGCGTCTGCACAGCTCAGCTTACGTCAGCATTTGTCTCCACTTGATCAGTACTTCTTTCTTGTTCTGCTGAATAAGGAAGAATGCCAGGTACATTCTGAGTCAAATGCTAGCAGCAAATGGATTCTATCTTCCCCTTTTTAAGGTTTGAACGAGTCCATTTATCACTACTGCTTCTCTTCTATAGAGCATTAAAACAGCAATTCACAGAACAGTAGTTCACACTGCTAGATTAGTACTGAAAATAAACTTTCTCTTTTGGCTTTTTGCAGTTAAGATGCTCTAACCTGGTTTGGTTTTAGCTACATCTATCCATGTTTGTTTCTTTTCACAGCAACATTAAAGATGTGCTGAATTACAGATGCCAAGATTTTTGCTGCAATGTGCAACCATGCCTTGAATCCCAGTTTCTCTTCATGTATTCCATCTACAGCTACCTTCCATTCTGTTAGCTTTGGTAGCAGCTTTTATTAAAATAATCTTGCCGTACACCGATTTGATTTTTTTATCCTCCCATTGTTTCAAATAGATGACCCAGTATTTCTCAAGACCTTACACTCCAATGCCAGCAACAAACACCAACATTCTGTTTCATATATATCAAGTATATTGTAGCCAAATTTCAAGTGCCACATTACACTACAGAGTTTAGGAACAGCAAAGATCAGCAGTCACCCTAAGAAAGCTCTTTCTAGCTTCTTATCCTTGCCAGCTATACATATGCATTTAGAATTTTAGAAAAAGGCATTACTATATCAAAGGACAAGTCAGATTGCACAGCAGGAAACATTTAGTCTTTACAATTGTTAACCCGAGTAATACAGCACATGAAACTTCTAAGTTCCATTACTCAACTGATGTTAGAGGTGAGTAAGGTTGTAGAAGAACTATCTTGTGAATTAGAAAGAAGAGTTCCACTAACTTGTAAGAGTGGAGCAGTAAAGCCGTAAAACAGAAATATGAAAATGTTAAAAGCGACAGGATATGCTGTCCATGCCCTCATTCTCTTAAATTTAAATGACATTGAATGCAACAAGAAGAAGAACATATCTGAAAACATAACTACTTCACTGTAAATATTCAACTATTGTGCCAGCGAACAACTACAACAATGCACATCCTGCCCTATTACAAAGTTTTCAGAATGTGTAACTAGATTATATCTTATGGAAATAAATATTTTGTTTAAGATCTGATTTAACTCCCCCAAAATTCTTATGATTTCAGATCAAATAAATTCTCTCAATTCTTACATAACCTTCAGAACCTGATTGCTCTTAATGGGGGGTACATCACCTACAGGACTTTACCAAAGTGCTTCATGATAATGTTTATTTCATAAAAAATATTGAAAGAGCCCTGTTAAAATATCTGTCAGCAAACTATCATGACAAGATAGAGACTAGAAAAGTCTATTTAAAATGAGGAAATTATACAAGAAATTGACCATGTTGAGGTCATCCAGAGAATAGGAGCCCAAAATGAAAGCCTTTTTCACAAAAATTCATATGAAGTACTCAACTGTTCTTTTTAATTAAAAACTCACCTTAATTAGGAAAATAAATTATGCATTAGATAAGGGCATGTCATATTTACACAGTTAGTAAATAATGAAGAGTATGTATCTTAGTGAGTAAGGAAAGAAAATGTCTATAGCCACTTTTTACATATGAATATTGTTCCAGCAGAACCTGATCAAATGCAAACAGAACCAAAGACAGTCAAGTATAATACTGCTCAAGTCTGCATAGCATACCAGTACCCAAGTACTGTCTAACAGCTGCCTAATTGGACATCACTGCTCCATTAACACATAATCTCTTTGATTTTTTTTTTGTTGTTTTTCAGAATGAATTGTCCTTGAAATGAATTTCTTCTGAAATAAGCCATTCACTGAAAAACTAAATAATAGATTTTCTAAAGGACAAAATCTAGTGCTCATGCAAATTTAAATGCTAAAAATTTTCATCAACAGTGACTTTGAAGGTTTGCCAAATAAGGTTTGTTAAACATTCCTGGTATGTAAATTATTTTTCTTAGTTTACAACGAAAAAGGTCTGCAATAAAAGCAGCACTGTAATGAAGATTTTTTTTATACTCAAATATAGTGTTACCTTTAGTCAGATATAAATGCTTGCAACATCAGACTGGAAATTCATCAAAAGCACTTAGTGCATAAACATGTAACAAAAACAAATAGAAGGTAAAAACCCATGAAAATAGGTTTGTACCAGGTGTAGAGTTTTATACCTCCTGTATGATACAAACACTAGCAAACTAATTCATGCAGAATCCTTGCCAGTATAGTCACAATTATATTGAAGATCTTAAAGTGGGTATTTTCCATTAAATAAAATTATTAGACTGAGCAGGGGCACTGGAATGACTTTCCGTAACTTGCATTTTAGGCTTCAAACTTGTTTTTTCTATTCCGTTGATAGTTATGGTTTAGGCCTTATGAAATTGAGTAGACTTTTTTTTACCTCTCTTACATGAAAATAATATCTACATCCTCTAAGATCTTATTTGTTCACATAAGCAGAAACAGAACATTTGCTAGTAGAAATCAGTAAAGGAACACTTTTTTTTGGTTCTAAAACATGAAGCCTTCAAAGGCTTTTCCTACCATAGTGTTGGGAAATGGGAGTGGAGTGCTTTTGTTACCCTGAATATACTGTCATATTTTCATCAAACATGAAGTGACTACAGACTGATATTGTATTTAGTGTGGAAATCAACTATTTAAAAAAAAAAAAAAAGAATCAATTGTTTGAAAGAAAAAGGTAAAGGTGAACTAAAGGAACTACTCTGTCCAGGCACTTCACTGAGGAGAAAAGGCGAGCACTCAGTCTGGTTTGAAGCTGACAGAAAATAACAGTCTGTGTGTAGAAGGTAAAGAAACAGTCATTTAATAACAGCACATACTACAACTCTGTCAAAAAAAAAAAAAAGGTAAAATAAATTAAAATTGAGGTGTAGTTAATACTGTGCTTGGGTAGATGCTGACACATACTGTAACAAACTCTTCAAATATATCTGTTCACTATTTGACAAAGTAGTTCCTAACTGAAAATACAAATTAAAGTACCTTATCTAATAAAAGTTCTTCTAATCCTATTTACAACATCTGCTGACACACTCTTTTCCTGTCCTAGCATAAGAATGACCTGATGTTACTCATGATTCTGACATGGATTAGGGCACTGATGACACAGTCATTCAATAATTAATTAATTCAAGGGAGAATTCATCCTAAGAAATTGTCAAAGAAGGAGAATTAATGAGAAAACATACCACAACTTTAGCTACCAAAAAATCAAACTACCAAAAAAAAAAAAAAAAAAAAAAAAAAAGAGCTATTGTCAGGCCATTTTAACCACTGCTATGCTAGTGGGTTTTTTTAGGTTTTCTATTGTTTGTTTGCCACACATTTATGGAGTTATCTGGATATCAAAGTCAGGTTTTAGGAGTTATTCACATCCCACTTCTTTAAATACATTTAACAGTCTGAACAAATAAATGTTTCTCCTATCTATGAGAGGACGTCAGAAAAAATAAATTAAGTTGAATTAATTTTCCCTAAATTGGGTCTGTTTTGCTGTGACAGTAATTGGTAAGTGATCTCCTTGGTTTTAATTCAAGACACAAGCTTCTCTATTTTATCAGAGAGCAGTTGGGTAGGCATCTGGCAGCCAGCCAAGCTCAATGCACCACAGAAGCATATTCACTCACTGATCCTTATACACCAATCTCTACATAACAAATATGATTTGGTACAAATATTTACAAATGATAAGAGCAGATATCATTCTGTTGAAAAGAATATAATCATCTAATATAGTTGCTACCTAACAACACCAAATATACCATCCACTCTCTCCATGTAAAGATGATACACTCAAGTTGCAACATACCACTACTAAGACTGCAATGTTTTAGTTGCTGTTCCTTGAAAATCCTCTTGCCTTCTTAAGAAAGAAACTGGTTTTCCTTATTTCATTTTATATGCACAAATCGTTTTTTGAATAATTGTGCTTTCAGAATAGTTAGGATGATACTGAAAGGCAGCCAAACAAATGCATAGCAGCCTTTATTTACTTCTACTTGTACAGTTCCATTAAAAGGTAACTCAGGTTACTTAGTGCTGTATTATAGCAGAAGTTACTAAACTATATTGTTGGCAGTCTACAGGTTTGTAATAGTAAGATTCTACAAGAAGTAAAGTGGAGCTACCTCTGATAAATCCTCTGGAGAAGGAGGCAAATATGAGGTTAGTGGGCTCCACCTAATCTTTCAGATGGATGACAGCATGTTCTATTGCTTATGCAATGTAGGCTGTAGCGTGTTAAACACAGCACTAAACTGATTTATATTGCTAATTTGATCTTCTTGGTAGCATTTACTCTCTTTTCTGATTTAAAATATTTGAGACTTAATTGGCACTATAGCACCTTAGGTCTTGATTTTTCTTACAGAGTATACAGGGGAGAAAAAAAAATTAGAACTATATTGACCTTTTCAAGTCAAGTGCCAACAGAGATAGTACTCCCACAGAAGTGCTTTATTTCTGAATAATCAGGTCTGGCAGGAGCTCTGGTGTGATGGGATCAGACGCTGCCATTTCCAATAAGATTAGGATGAAAATCTGTCCTAGTTGATAAAAAAAAAAAAAAAAAAGCCAGAGAGAGAGATCATGCAATCTTTCTCTCTCGAGTGTACTAGATTAATTCTCTTTGATATCTAGAAAAGAAAGAAGAGAACATTTCTAATTTTTTCATGCCATCTCCCATTAGCTGCAGTTATCTGCATATTGCTAAAAATAATGAAGAATTTACAAGTGATTTTTTGTACTTTTGATGTGCAATTTCTAATCCTCATTTGGACTTTATCACTTTAAATATAAGAGTCTTTGGATCAAGTCAAATCAAATTATTGGCAGGACATTTATAAATACAACACATTAACTATAAAGCACGGATTTAATGAAACCACTAGCTTTCTTATATTTTGCATACACGAGATGTCCAAATTGACATTTTGGACTGAAATGCTTCAAGATTTCTTCTTTGGTTAGAGGTTGCCTTCTTGTGTACTCTATACAAACTCCTAAGTCCTGGAACCACCTTGGCAAACCCCTTCAAGCACTCAAAGGCTTGCTGTAAACAACATGTATCTGGTTGTCTCTTGTTATCTTGAACACATATCCCACATTGTGCCTAACAACTCCAGTCTCACTAGATTAACTACATTTACTCACAGACTTCAGCAACTTACTGCTATAATCTTCTCCACACCAGTACTCTTCTAAGTAACTCCACAAACCTAGTGTTTGCATATTGAAAATTACCTTATTGCAGTACTGTAAGTCTTAAACATAGTAGTTTGAAGCTACTCCAAGCAACCTGGCACTCATACCAATGATTAAAAAACAAGAACTGCAAGGTTCCTAGAAAAGACATTATGCCAGCCTTACCACATCTTATAATCCATTCTCCTCAGTTAGCAAAAGAGAAAGTTCCTTTCTACAAATATAACCTTTCCTACTTGTTTTGGACCATTTATCCCTGAATTTTTCTAATGTTCTTTGAACCTGCTGAATTTTTGAAGTTGTCTCCAAGTGGTCTCACCAATTCCTTAGCTAGCTTCATTTACAAAAAATTAAATACACACTTCAAAAGCAGCTGAAGGGTCCTTTGCAAGAAATTCAAGATTCAAAATGAGTATGTGAAGAACATCCTGTTTATATTTATCTAGATACATTTAATGAGTTTTTCCATTATCTTCACACTTTTACATTTTTAGTGTTTTTTCTTGTAATACTATCTTGAACTTCCCAATCAAAACACATGCAGTTTTTTCACCCCATACTTTAGCTGCTGGCAATTTTTCTGTATTACAAGACAAAGTTTACTCAAATCTTGAATATAATTAAATTTCCCACTTTATTATCACAAAATATTCAGCTTCTTTAATCTTAACATTTTCTCATTATATACATGTGATTGAAGAGCTAACAATACAATGTAATACTATTAGAAGGAATTTCCATTCACAAGGTTTTGCACAGGAGGTATCTTTTTCCCCACAAGATTTTCATGATTCTAGAGCTCATGCTATCTTATATGCAAAGTGTCACTCCCCTGTACATCTGTACATCTAATAATTCCCGCAAAGTTAGCAGCATGTTAGCTTTACAGACCTATGATTATTCTTCCATCAGGCTTTCAGTGCATAACAAAGCAGCTGACACTCAATAATGAGTATTTGTGTTTGTTCATCTTAAGATTAAATAATATAAAAGCATATGTAAGCTCCAGATCTGCTATTCAGTATTTCACATATCAATTAACTTTAAGTCATATATTCAGTTAATTAGTTTCCAAAAATTATAGTAAGAGATTCCTTTAAAATCATTGTTGCTGGAAAGGCTTTATACAGATTTTCTTTATTGGTCTGAGATCATGAGGATAACCCTGGACGGTAATTCTTAAACCCTTGATATTTCATTTCTTTCTTTTTCATGTCTCTTCTAACCACCCTTTATACCAATCCTTCTTTTTGTATCACATAACCACAGATCACATAACCAAAGTGTATCACATAACCAAAGATCACCCATGCAAACTATTCACATTCATCACCTTATTTTCAGAACTTGTTAATTACTTTTCTTTTCCCCCAGCCAGTGAGTAGCCATGGAGCTGTCAGAGGTACACAAAAACAACTCTGCTCAGGTAACCAACGCACAACCAAAACCAATGGCCAAAACAAAACCACAAGAAGGGTAACCCTGATGACAATCCAGTGACATTTCACAAGTTATGGGCTCACTGTATCAGTCAGGGATATCACCACAACACAAATAGGAACAGTGACCTTAAAAGCACACGCTCACGCACTGACACACACGGAGGCCTCTCGCTCAGACCTTTATGACAAAGGAGTTGGTTTGCCATCATGTCCTTGACTAAATCAATGAAAAAAAATCACGTTTCATCTTCAGTAAGTTGTTATCAGAATACCATCAACAACAGATGCTTTGATACCACTCAGTGTTCATCTCAAGGTTTTATAGTTATAAAACATGTTGCTTTCACAAAATGATTCAACTTCTGAAGTGACAAAACCAGCTCTGTAACATACAAAAGAAAATACCCTGTATCATCCATAGTCTATGTGGACTTTCCATTATCACCATCAGCAAGCAGCACAGTAAAAACATTTCTTTCAGTAAAGTACCGAGACTGCTGCCAGCAGCAAGTCAAAGTGGTTATTTCCCTCTACTCCCCTCCTCAGGGAGATACTTTCCCACTCTCAGGGAGAAATATCTAGAATATTTTGTATGGGTTTCTCTACCTCAAAAAAAATATAGGTACTTTGGAATGAGTACAGGAGAACATCAATATGATTAGAGGGCCCAAACATACCAACATAGACAGAAAAGTTGAAAAAGTTGTCAGTCTTGAGAAGGATAATAAAGGACAAGGGAAAAGTTACTGTTGCCTCAAATGACCTGACAGAAGGCTAGAAATAAGAAGGAACCAGAATTCTTGGAGGTGCACAAGCAAGAGGAAATAAGCACAAGTTTCAACAAAAGATATCCTGAAAGATATTATGAAAAAAAAAAAATCACCACAATGACAAACACAATGACAAACACGAGAACAAGGTGTCCATCCCTTCATTTCCATCTTGAAAAATACCTCAAACTCAGCTGGAGAAAGTTCTGAGCAACATGAACTAAACTGGTCCCTTAAAAAAAGCTGTTGGACTTTCAGATGACCTTCAGGGGTTTCTTCCGTGGTTCATGTCTCTGAAATATCTCTGGATATACTCAACAAAGATTTCCTACAGTCGGAAGATAGGCCCTCTTCTACTTCTTTATCCTTGCAATAGTATTTCTTTCATACCTCCATAATATCTTCAGTTTTTCAATTGCTTCAATGCCCCTTCAGAATCAACATACTTTATAACTCCTGTACAAAGATCTGCTGAATCTTCAAACCTATTCTATACTGTTCTGTATTCTTTTTTCTAGCAAAAATTCCTCAGTGGATTATTTACATAGACATAAGACTTCCTTTTCTAGATCAACACTGATATGCTTTTGGCTTATTAGCTGGCAAAATGCACCAACTGAATATCTGAGTACCTCAATTTGATTTTACTAAATGATAATAAAATTCACTTAAAGCATCATTGAACATACTGATACCCGCTTCCTCTACCAGATACCTCTTCTTATGCAAAGATTTTAATGAAAATGCATAAGCAGACCCTTCAGCAGAGTGGAAACCAGCTCCTTCTTTGCATGCCATCATTTGACTACAGAATCATTTTCAATTTGTCATCTTTCTGGTTTTAGACACAAAGCCTTAGAAATAGTCAAGGACTGTTCCCAATTTGAGTGTAGTGAATAGCTTGCTGATTCTACTTAAGAGAGCCTGGTGCTAAATCTCCTCAAGACTGTGAAGAAAACTGTATGTCTCTAATTTCTTTTGTAAGTTTTGTTATAATCAGTAAATTAAGTATAAGCTACAAAGAAGTATCCCCTCTCTCCATGGTCATGAGAACAAAAGCAATTGCTTTGCTGTCCTCCATACTGAAATTCATGCTGTCAGCAAGAGACCTTGAGATGTGGTCCTGCCTATTAACAGACTTAAGCATCCATTTAAAGTTCTGTAAACCACTGACTTGAACAAAGATGAAATTTAGTTCCATGTTGCCCTTTAAACACCTACTTGCTGTTCTAAATAAAATCTGTAGTGTCTCCACTTCCTTTGAAAAATTAAGATGATGGCATAGATACATCACCCATGTGGGATGAGAGAGATTTCAAAACTTAAAAATAAAAAAAAGATTAAGCAGTAAGCCTCACCTGTAAGAAAGAAATACATTTGTCCATGGAGACCACAGTCTTTAAATTGCTACATAAATACATGTTTGGTATAAAAGTGTACTTCACTGACTTTCCAACTGTAGATCCAGTAACTCTCTTCTATTGGGTTTTGTCAAAACAATGTATTCAGTCCATTCAGTTAAATATTGAGGGATGTTAATCTTGTTAACTCTAATGTTCTTGCTGTCTGTGGAGACTCACAAGCCTCTTCTGAGCCATTAACATGTTTGGCCTGAACATCATCTTGTCTCCCGAATTTTACTGTTTAATTACACAGAGGAAAGTATTTCCTCCAGTGGCTTTTAAAACTTCCAACCTATTAATTCAGGGAACATTCTTGGGAATTCTCCTAACATTATAAAGGCACCATAATTAGCTTCCAGACTTATTTTAATAGATCCAAGCAAACATGTCTATGGTGAGGTTTTCTTGCCTTTTTATCTTTGTACAATATTCTTAAGTATCAGCAGCAACAAGCTATAATACTTAAATCAGTAGAAACACTGCTAGGGCATAAAAATCATGCTTTGACAAGAGTGGAATAAAATTCTTGGTTATTGGATAATATATGCCAAAGCATACCCAAAAAAGGGTATTTGAGACTGCCATGCCATTCTATTAATAAAAATATCAAAATACAATTTTTAAAACAAAGTAAAAATACAATACCTCCTGTTCAATTTGCAAAGAAATTAAACATTACAGCCCTTTGGGTGGTCTTAAATACTACAGCTCCGATACCAAAAAACATGGGAGAAAAAAAATGTGTCAGGAAGCAACAGGCATTTTATACATGGGACAGAATAACCTAAACTACTACTAAAACTATTTACTGCCATGGAAAGGATAAAAGTTTTAAAGACTTCAAATATTTTGTTCCTTCATAGTGTTTTAAAAGCTAAAGAAGTTAAGCAAATATCAAAGGAGATCTATGTTCCTATAGGTTTATCAGAAAGTTAAAAAAAAAATCACTGAAAGACTATAGTTCATCATGGATCCAACATACATCAGTTATCACATCAATATTGAGCCTCATCACCCTCACACATCACCTTCTGGGCTCCAAATTAGATTTCAGTAATATATGAAGGTATTCTGATAAAAATTTATAATTTTTCTTTAAATGTGATAAATAAAATCTGTATTATCCAAAAGAATTTTTAGGTTTTTTTCTGTGAGGTTTTCCTACAGGTCACACAATTTTTGTCATGCTTAAGTAAAATAGTTCAATATTACTGATTTAAGCAGTCTAGGATTTTCAGACATTTTTCTTCATACATTCCACTTAGAAACAAGAAGATTAACATTATATTCTAAGGGGTTTTTCATATATTTATTTAAGTCCCAAGAATGTTAAAGGTATCTCCTAAATCTGAAAATTAAATCCATCAGCTACTTACCCCTCTTTTGACAACAAAACGTAAGTTCCAATTTGCAAAGCATGTCAGCATTCTCATACTTGTCTTCTTCTGCCTTAACCCAAAAACAGGATTCTGTCATCTCCTGAGGCCTAATCTACAAGCAAGAGACGAAATTTGATTAATTATTTTGAAACTATGCAGAAACTGTAAAACCTAAAGCACATTAAATATTTAAGAGCTCTGTAAAACGTGAACTTTTAGTACACCATTCATCTTTAGATTTGTTAATATATTACTCATTAAAAGTAACCCTTAAAATAAGTGGGTTTAGAAAAAACTGATTCTAACAATGCAAACAACACACTCTGTTATCCAAGATCTAAAAGAGGCAAATTAGCTTTGGTCTGGATTTAAAACTTGGGCAAACTTCAAATAATCTCTGAATATGGTCTGTTTAACTAGATACTAAGTACCTTACTTTTCAGAATGTAGCTTTGATTACTTCATTAATTGTGAAAATCTCTTTACTGATTTATTTTGATCTAAATAATTATAGTTTGCAAACTCAGTAGACTGGTATACCTCATCTTGTCACAATGGAGGAGAAAAAAACAAAACCAAAACCAACCAAACCTCAAATATATTTTGTCAGACATTAAATTTATGTAAGTACATTTATACTACAGACAAATGGAGAGACCTGCACTCCTTTCCAGTCCAGGCTAGATAGATTCAAGACACTTGTTTGGAAACTGTATTGATGTCAGTATAGTGCAGTGATTGATCCAATATAAGGAGTCTGCTGAAAAACAAGGCATAATAGGACCCAGGCAGCATAAGAAGCATTCTGCTATCGAGGTTGTTTTATTCTAGACCAGAACTGACTTTTTCAGGCATCTCATAAAGTCAACAGATACTTGCCCAGATGATTCATGGGTTAACGAAATAGAGTTTTCAGAAAACAATGGAAAGCTAAAGACAGAAAGTATTCATATCTTACATAATTTTAACTAATGTATAAATTGCTTATCTAGTCTTCTGACAATATATTTTCCCCAAGTTCAATGTCAGACTTTACAACAAGCATTTGTTATTAATCAATACTACCTTAGACCAGTTGAGTCTTTTCATGGTAACCTCAGGTTTGAATTCTTTTTTAGGCTTCATTCCAAATGGCAAAGTACATGAAGGCGGGGACCACTGTATTCCAGGCAGGCCTGGTAGAGGCGGTGGTGGAGGAGCACCACCAAAACCCAGAGGAGTTCCCAAGCTGTTCAGAAGTGGTGGAGGAGGAGGGGGAGGCGGTGGTGGTGGAATTGCTCCATTAGAAGGCAGCGGTGGAGGAGGAGGGGGTGGAAATTGATGTGGTCCTGCACCTTCCAGTGGAACAACAGATGCAGCTCCATGAGTTGATGGCAGAAAACCAGGTGGCACAGACCCATACTGATAAGGAAAATATTCTTACTCAGTTTCACAATTTTATCAACAAAATGCTATAACAATCATAGTTTATAGATTAAATCCAGGAAGCCAGTTGAAAGTCAGTGCCATTTGTCTTGTATAGAACAGTCAAATAAGAACGATAACGAGCCCAACCTACTTTTGATTTCATGATCGGAAGTGTCAATATTTGTAGCGGACATTCAGACCTCGGGGGTGCACACCAAAAATGACAAATTGAAATGGTGTTTCCCAGTATTCATATTTCACTGACCATGAGCTAAGAAGAGTATGATAGATATCCTGAGATCTTATCTAGACTACCATGGTTTAGCTCAAATTTTTTAAAAAAGTAACATCCTAGTCTCTATTGTTTTCATCCTACAGATGACAGAGAAAACATTCCAAGTACATAACAGCAAAATCTGAAGAGATAAATAATTCTGTTGAAAAACAGCTGTCTTCCAGTGTAGGAGCATTCTCATTCTGCACAATTGAAAATACAAAGCAACAATGAAAATATATCTTTTCAAAAAATAAAGCTTCCTTACGCGCCAGCTTCTTATTCCATATAGAAATTACATCTATAATGTATCAAAATAGGATTAGGATTTTGGCAAGTCTAATAAAATTACTTCCACTATTTGAAAAATTTCTATCATGGGCCTGCAAACATAAATAAGAAAGTATCTGACAAAAACAACAAAATAAATATTTATCTACTGGTGATAGCACTAATTACCTTTTCAACTAACTATGAGCTGAAACTCATTATTTTAGAAAATGAAGGGAAATACAATAGGCAAAAGATTTAAAATTTCTGAAAGGAAATAGCTGCATATCAATAAATACAAATAAATGCATGCACAACAGCATGATAATGTTTTGAATTTCTGAACATAAGTATTGTTTACACTGACAAATAGACACTGAACAGTTGAGCTCCAGAAATAAAAGAAATACATCAATACATACTAAATGCAAGAAGAGAGTAAAGGAATGAGACCAGGGGAAAAATAGTTATTAGAGGCAGAAGTCAACATGCTAAGTAACAACTGATGCTATGTGGAGGCTGAAGTTTCCTCTTTAGACAGATTTAAAAGCACTAAGTTGCAGTAATCAATTACCTGACATTTACAAAACTTTTCATGTATCCCATTAACAACAGTGGGATAATTCATGGTATGAAAATTAGTGAGCAGAATCATATGCTATGCTCTCTGTCTGCATGTAAAAAATATTTAATGCAGTGAATAACAGAAAAAATAAAATAGGGAAGAAGGCAATTTCACTTACAAAAACTATTTAAGTATGTTTTCAAAATACAGAAAATACTTTCTTAATGAATGATGTACCACTCTTACTATATTTGGTTTTTTAGAATGCAACAATTCCTATAATTGCTTTTGCTAAATTTTTGACTTTGACATTAACAATTAATTTTGACCAGAAACATGAATTAGAATGACATTTCTAAATAGACCAAAGCAGAGCTAAATTAATTTTCCTCACTAAGAAAATTAAGAAGCCAATAAATATTAAAAAACCAATCCTCAGAAGTATTAAAATAAACCCTGATGCTTTCTTCTTTAGCCATTTTTAGACTATGCTTCTTATTCCCAGAAATAAGACACAAGAAAAATCACTTGGTCATACAGTCTCCTTACACAGATTTAAGAGTTGAAGTAGTTACAACTCAAGGGTCACTCTCAAAAAATCTGTACTATTTCTCCCCATCACATTTTAAAATATCTACTCATGCTTAAAAATTTAAAAAGTATCAGGAAATGTTCTTATCCAGCCACAGGTTATTTCTTTCACTGCTGGATATCCATGGTAAGGCCTCAGCATAGCAAACTGCACAATAAGCAATTTCCTGTGGAACGATAAAGATCACAATGATGAATGCTAATCTAAAAGCATAAGACTTATTACCCTATGTGGTTAATTACTTTGGAAATCTATGACTCTGAAAGCAAAACCCAAATGAAACCTAAGAAACTACTTTAATTAACTGAGCTCAGGCATAAAAGGATCATCTGGGAACTCACAGCTAATTAATGTCACATTACAATTATTTGTATAAAACAGAAATAAAGGAAACTAACATTCAATAATAATCGATAACAAAGATTCTTTGAAAAAACCTTCAACTGTACTATCAGAATCCAAAGAAGATGCAAAAGGAAGTCCCTTTCAAGACCATTATTTCATACATTCATTAATACTGTCTTTTACCTGTGATTTAAAAGCTTGTAATTCTGTTTCAAGTTCATTGATTCTCTCCTCTTTTTTTTGCAGCAGAGCCTGGGTCTCCTGATGAACTACAAAATCTTTTTCAAACTAAGAAAAGAGAAGAAAAAAAAGAAAATTGTTGGTACCAGTCAGTTCCGCATAGTTTCTTTAAATTCCAGCTTTTCTTTTTGAGCTTCTTAAAACTCACATGTTAACAATATCAAGGACACATGTCTGCTATTCCAACTTCCACGTGTCTGCTAAGTGGAACAATCATCTCTATCACCACTACAGGTCTTTACTATACAAAATGGCATAAAGACAATGTATTTTAAGTTGATATTACACAGAGTAGCTTAAAAGCCATGGATGTACAGTAATACAGCCTGTAGATATGAAGGAGTCTATTTTTATTCTCCCACTGTTTATTTTGTTAGAGAAACTGAAAACTGTTGAAAGAAAGTACTCAGTTTGTTTTTGGAAGAGTTGTAAGGAGTTGTTTCTTCTTTTGGAAGAAAACATAAATAATAGAAAGATTCTCAATTAAGGTTAATTACTTTACACCACTTGGCTCCCTAGTCTACAGCGAACATCCAAATTCCCACTTTATGACAGAACTGATAGTAAGTTGAAGTTAAAAACTATGCCACGCTTCAGTCACACCATTCATTAATAAGTAATCCCATGTCCATCTTACGATTACATGATGTAAAAATTACTTACTTTTCTGGAAAGTTCAGAAGCCCTCTCTTCACATTCTTCTAATCTTGCTTTATCTACGCAAACATCTTGAAAAAAATCAACAAGCACACTTACACGCAGAGAACACAAGATTCTTAGTCACCTATTCAGTTTCATATAAGCAAGTATGATGCTGTAATCATTTCCAAACACAGTACTTACCTAGTAAGTGGCTGAAATTTATATCTAATCTCTTACGATACGTGAAATCTGGGTCTGTTCCACTTCGATGTAACACTATCTGTGACACACACTCTTCAATTAATTTGAAATACTGTGGACTAAAGACAGAGATGAGCTATTTTACAAGATATCTATTTATCAATCTATACTTAAAATCTTGTCTATGAACAAAGTAAGGTCAAAAGCTTTGGGCTGATTTGTTTCTATAAAAAGGTAAAAGTTTCAAATGAAAGTTATGTTTGGCAGTTTTATTACACAAAAACATTTCACAAAAAGGCTGAAAAACAGTTGCCCTAAATATAAATAACAGTTGTATTATTAAATCTACACTTCCCTCCCCATGGAAATATAGGAAGGAAAGACCATCTCCTGCTTTCTCTCAGTAAAGAGAAGGCTCTTCCTTCAGCTTGATTCCACTAGTTTTGTGACTTTCGTAAGTACAAGTGCATTGCAGCCCTGCTTCAGTACAAGGAATGAAAAACACCTTGTTCTAAAATGCCAGAGGGTATGACAGCTGGGTCACTTGCCTAGAACATGCAAGCTGTGAATTCAAACCTTTTCAGGTGGAAGAGGTCTAGCACAGATGTACCCATAGCAGGCAAGTACCCTTAACCTTTAAATGTACATCTGTGCTAGACCTTGCCTGAAATGCAAGGCTACGCAGAACGCTGTGCAGAAAATAGATGGCCCCTGTTCAGTCCACACCTTGTTCCTCTAGTGTTTCCTCAGACAGTACAACAGTTTTGGAAGGAAAGTATTTGTCAAGTTGAGACACTTAAAACTTTATTAACTGTTTCCCTGTAATTTATCTGATGAATTTTCCAGGACACAAACCTGTCTACACTGACCTATAATGTATACTGAAAATACTCAATTCCAACCCAAAAGTTACTCTAAATTAGGCATATGTTCAGATTTCTGTATAAAGTGCACTTCTTTGCATACTTGGTTTTGTCCTTTGACTCAAATACACCACAAAATTATAAAGCTACTACCATGATTTATAACTAAGACATCTCTCCTGGTCACTTATACTTGCAATCAAAAAGGATCAGTTTTCAACAAAAATAGTTTTGTATATTTATAAAATAAAATTACACACTAAGCAGCACAGACAAAAACATATAGATGGCATTATTGATCCCAAGCTGAGTCTTTGAAACATGAGCTCACAAATTACAATCCCCACAGAAAGACTAAAACCTATTGTTAAATTTATGGAAGAAATATTCATTCTAATGACTTAATATTAAGTCATATTAATGACAGTATTGAAAAAAAAAAAAGAAAAAAAAAGAAACACCATATTTAACATTTAACACTAAACATTTAACATTTAGCATTAAACATACCGGATAAAATAATCATTTCTTATCAGCAAAAGATGCTGGAGAATAGAAAGAAAATATCCTTCAGCACTAGTGTCCTTAACTGTATTCCACACCATGTTGTAAACATCATTTACTTCAGTGAAAGTGTTAAGGAGAATAATAACAAAGAATCAAAACATTTCAGTCAAACGTTTACTGGTAACTTCTTTAAACAGAAATTATAGGAGAAAAATATCCATTACATGCTTTATTTGGTTCATGCTTGTCCTGCTGATATAATGGAATCATTTATGTTGGAATAGACCTCTAAGATGATCAAGTCCAACTATTAGCCAAGTACTGCCAAGTCCACTATTCAGCCATGCCACTACATGCCTCATCTACAAATCTTCTAAATATCTCCAGGGATGGGGACTCCACCACTTCCCTGGGCAGCCTATTCCAGTGCTTGACAATCCTTTCTCTAAGAAATTTTTTTCCTGTTACCCAATCTAAACCTCACAGCACATCTTGAGGCCCTTTCCTGTCGTTCGGTCACTTGTTACTTGGGAGAAGTGACTGACTCCACCTCACTATAACCTCCTTTCAGGAAGTCATTTAGAGCAACAAGGCCCTCCTCCCATCCTTCTCCAGAATAACCCCAGCTCTCTCAGCTGCTCCTCATAGGACTTGTGCTCCAGACCCTTCTCCAGCCCCTCCATGTTCTTCTTGTGTGTGAGGGGCCCAGAACTGAGCACAGAATTCAAGGTGTGGTCCCAGCAGTGCCCAGTACAGGAGAAGGATCAGTGTCCTGGCTCCTGCTGGCCACACTATTTCTGACACAAGCAAAGATCATACTGGCCCTCAAAAGGATATTCTAGTTCAGATCTAATATCTTCTAAACGATGAGAGAATTCAATCATGTCTTCTTCTTTATGCTCATTGAACACTTTCAGCTGAATATCTAGTGCTTCATTCTTTATACATTGTAGTTGCTGCAAAGAAGAAACAGTACAAAGGCTTGCAAAATTAGCACTTCCATATATAAATAAATGTATATTTTTAATAAATCCCATAAATCTTTGTTAGTTAGAAGTTTAAAATTACAAGAACATGTGAGTTAAGTTAAATATTCAAAAGGTAAACATAACTTCAGGCTGGTTTAAAATTTTTGCACAACAGTGTGTCACATGTTCTTAAGCAAAGTCATAAAATGCTGAGGCATCAGAATACAGCTCAGAGAGCACATTTCACCTTTTCATTTTTAAGGCTGATGTTCATATCTGACTGCTCTTTCCCAAATTTAATAAAATGCCTTTGAGAACAATTTATTAGAACTTGTTCTCCCATTCCCCCTCTCAGGCTCAAATAACTAAAAAAATTAAACAGTAATGCAAAGAGAGATGACAAGATGCTTACTGGCAATATCTCTTTCAATCCACTGCGCATAAATTCATTTCTGATGTGAAGCCTAAAATCCAAGTCATCAGGAGATGTAACGAGAGCATTGATGAGCTGCATGCAAGCTACCTGTAGTAGAGTAAATAATAAACTATCTTATTTCTTAGATTTCAATATGCATCACAATCAAAAAGATACAACAAACTAATAATTAGGCATTACATCATTTCTAATTATAAAACTATTGTAATCTTGTAATTAAGCCACTTATATTCCTGGTCAGCCACATCAGCTATAAATATAAAACTCTAGTTCACAAATTTCCATAAAAATTAAATATTTTCTCACTCCATTGAATTTTGTCACTTTATACAAATATCAAACTCCTCTAGCCAATGAACTTTAGCAGATAAAGCATAATAATCAACATATAAAAATCATTGCAAATATACATTTAGCTATACATATATATAAGAAGTTAGTGACATAATACAGTCTGTATACAGTGAAACATGGGGTTTTTTAAAATGCTGATTAAACTAAACTGAGCCTGAAGAACAGAATGGGTTTTTGTCCGCTTCTTTTTGAAATAGTCATTCTTTAAACATACTGAGCAGTATAGAATATTTCATGAGAATCGCTCCTTCAACTCAAAAGAAAGAATCGGGCCAACAAGTAGTGCCTCCTGAAAAATCCAGAGACTCATCTTGAAAATCCATACCCAGGAGCAGCACAAATTCACTGTCCAGATTCACAAGCCTTTAGAACAATGGCAACTTACTGTTTATCTCTAACACAGATGTAAACAGCCATTATTTCCTTTTTTTTAACCCTCTTTATTGTTTGCACGTTTTGCTTGAATTTACAAAAAATGTATTATTCAAGTAATTCCAGCATTTTAAGGGTGCTTTAAAACACCAGACCACTAGAATTCTATTTAGACCTCACATACTATGTAAACAATTAAAGCACTCTGGTTCAAATACTTTGCTGTAAAGCATTTTATACTCTAAAAAAATGATGATGCATTATGCCATAGGCTAAAGGTGATACTGGAAAGACACTATCCCAGTCATCTTCAAACTATGCATAATTCCAAATTCTGAATTTACATATGGTCACAAGAACAACTAGATGTACAGGGTACTTTGATACAGACTGTGAGAAACAATAGCACCCATTAGGTTTCCAGAAGGAACATGCTAAGATTACATAATAGTACAGACCACAATCATTATCCCACCTTTATCCCACTGCAATGTATGTAAGCATGAAAGTAGCTTTATATATTATTTCAGCTGAAGTGTTATGGAGGTGAACGGCAATTAGCATAATGTAGGCCTGTTTGACTGCAGTGTCAGTCTATGTAGATGACCTTACCAGCAAACACTCTAGAAGAGAACAGTTTAATTATGGGAACAGAGATGTAACATATGTAAACAATCTAAATGTGAGAGCTGTAAACCTGCTGAGAAAATCAAGTAAAGTAGACTGTGAGCTACAGCAGGTTGCTAGGGACCAAGTGCTAGAATGACCCAATTAGGCATGAGGCATTCTCCACCCAGTCCCATAAATGATGGTATTTGGAGTCATTTGAAAAGAGAACCTCGAGGCCACCACAACTCCACATTAGGAGCTGGGACCATCTTTTCAACTTCTGGAGATGTCTGAAAGGACAAGAATGCTCAAGGGAGGATGCTGTGGTTGGAACTACTGCACTAAACCATCCAACACCTCTCCTGGATAAAAGCTGCCACAACAGCATCTATTCTTATATTACTCTGTCATACTGCATATGTTGCATCAACAATAACTTCGAAGCAGTAATAGAAGGAAGGAACAAGCTTTGCTCCTTCTTACTTGAAGGAAGAGCTGAAATTAATTTCTATTCCCTCTGAACTTCCATGAAATTCAGTACAAGCAAATATCTAGATTTGCATAATAATAAAAAAGAAGACTATTGTTTTTATTTTATTGACATAAATAAGGGAAATCACAATAAATATATAAAATCATAGAATGTCCTGAATAGAGAGGGATTCAAAAGGATCATCAAGTCCAATTCCCAGGAAATCTCAAGAATCACACCTTGTGCCTGAGAGCATTGTCCAAATGCTCTTGAACTCAGACAGGCTTGGTGTTCTGACCATTTCCATGGAGAGCTGGCTCCAGGGCCCAACTACCCTCTGGGCGAAAAATTGATACTCAGTCCTAATATCTAACTTAAATATCCCCTGTCACAGCTTCGGGACATTCCCTCAGGTCCTGTCACTGGTCACCACAGAGAAGAGATCAGTGCCTGCCCCTCCACTTCCCCTCATGGGGAAGTTGTAACTGCAATGAGCTCTCCCCTCAGTCTCCTCTTCTCCAGGCTGAACAGATCAAGTGACCTGAGCTGCTCCTCATACAGCCTCCCCTCAAGACCCTCCACCATGCCCATTGCCTCTGGACACATTCTAACAGTCTTATGTCTTTCTTATATTGTGGCACCCAAACCTGCATACAGGACTCAAAGTGATTATTTAAATCAACTGTATAAGTGTTAAAATTGGCTTCTATAACTCACTCCAGCGTTAGACAATAATCAGGTTGCAACATCTAAACAAAATAATACAACACTAGTGGAGGGGGGGAGGAATCAAAACTAACCAATCAGACGTGAAAGCATATTATCAGAGACAGAGAACTTTAAAAGACAATTTGCAAAAAGCATTTATGATTAACAAATCTAATTCCTCAAAGATAACAAATGAAGGAAGACAACAACAGAATATGTAGGGTCAGTAAAAGACCATGGTGTAAAGGAGTGTCCAAAGAAAATAAAGCAACACAAACGGCAACACTTTGTCATACTGGTGTGTGAAAGGAGATCGCAAAGTAGAATAGAAATGAAACAGTTCAAGGGTGGCAGAAAAACTCAGAGAACCAAGCCAAGATGAGAAGTAACAATAGAGCATTCAATCTTCACACATTCACAGTTTTAAAAAAACAGAAGACAAAATAACTTTACTTGCTATTACATCCCAGTTTATACTAAAATGTATCTGTACACTGAAGAAAACAAAAATGGCAGAAATTATATTGACGTTTAAAAGGCCATATTCAGGAAGATCTAGACAACTACAGACAGGCAAGCTTGACTTTTTCTACAGTAGAAATACATTCTGTATAGTTGAGAACAAAATTAATGAGTAATACAAAAAAATGTAATATGAATAAATAGACAGTATAAATAAATGGCTTTGCAAAGCAAAGTCCTATTTCATGAATCAATGAAAGGTGTTTGAAAGGCCCAAGTAGCAGGCAAGAATGCTCCAATCTAAGTCTGGACTTCAAAAATTTAAACAAGTTTGCAAAATATCAAAACAATTCAGAAAAATGTAGAAAACAGCATGCTAAGTAGATAAAATCAAAAATTATACTAGTATTAAATAATATTGAATTTGATGTTTAAAAGTTTGTTTTTTAAAAAGTTTCTATGGCTCAAAAATTATGTTGTATTAAGTTTTTTTGAAGTAATGTTTCCTAATGTTTTCCCCACTGCCTCACTGTAAGTCTGCCTTTGTATGTTTTGTTAGCAAAGGGTTTAACAGACTTGGCATGGCAATGAAAGCCTGTTCCTGTCCTTTCTCCATATTCTTTACAGTGAGGACAATTAGATCATCACCTTATGATTAAAAATAAATAACCTCAAAGAGGTTATCAAAGAGGAATATGCCTATGGTGTGTTTTCTTTCAGAAAGGTATGGGCAGTACACTAGTAGCACATTTTTAAAATAACTCAGTTAAATAGGAATATAGCTAACAATACCACAACATTGACTGTTTTGCCTTAAGTAAAGTATGTTTCCTGGAGAAAGATCTTCCCAATTTCGGGCTTCTTTGAAGTTATAAATAAGAAACAACTCTTGGTTATTTTTCTCTTCTTATAAAGCTGCTAAATTGATAACAATTTGAGCCTTTAACTGTCACAGTGGATTTTTCATCTTTGTAGTGCCTGTCAGAACAATTCTTATGATACTTCTCCTCCCTGAAATGTGTTATTTCCCTCATTTTATACAATTTGCTTCTGTACGTATGTCTACAGTATTTTAGAAACTTAGGGGAAAATAGGACTTTGTTATCAATTATTTTTTTCAAATTGAAACAAAACCTCTGTATTACTCTTGAAGCCTGTTTCTGTGCAAGTACTTTTTCCTAAGAGTTACTCTAATATATGTGTTACTACACTAGGTAACAAAGAAGGGTGCTAACTCCAGCCAAGAAAACTACAATAACCAAACAGTAATAGAAGATAAGTACAAATAATATAATTCACTTACATCCAAACGCTGACACTACAATAAAAATTTTGAAACCAGCTAAGGTGCCCTGTCCACTTTTCAAAAGTAGACTGAATAAAATCTTCCAGGAATTGCCTCAACAGCACCCAACAGAGAAGAGAGGTTCTGCTGCACAATCAAGTACTTTTGAACACAGAAAAACCTCCACATATTGAATATTTGACTGTAGTCCTCTACAGTCTTGTTCAGGACATGTGGCCTTGTAGTCTATTTTTGCTAGTAACAGGCTACAGGTTTTGTATGAAGCTAACACCACATGCTTACAGACCTCTCAGGCTTCACTGAGGCTTGGCTTGCCTGTCTGGAGCTTGGTTTTGGCTTATTTAGTTGTAACAGGATTTGTCTAGTAACAGAATCACTAGCTGTACATTTTTCTTAGACTTGTACAAGTCTCTGGCATAAAGTTTGCCATTACATATATTTCTGTGACTAGTGGATGGAATATGATCATAAATGAAATGCAGCATAGCAAGGTATAGGCATGGGATGGGAGTGGAGAAGTGTTAGCATTACTGACAGGAATTTTATTAGACCACTAATACTTCACTCAGACTAAAAATTAAATTCTTGGCTTTGAATACCGAGTGTATTTTCCAGGCCTACAAATTGCACAAGTTACAATATCCCAACAGAAGAATTTGGATGCAAGAAGTGGTTTAAAATGCAAGCAACCAATCCAGTTAAATTTACTTAAAACCTTACAGAATATATTGTCTTATTATCTGAGTATGGGCTTTTTTCTTAAAGCTTTTTTTGTTTGTTTTGGTATGAGTCCACTTTATGAGTATTTGTCTTCCTCTTCAGCAGCCAGGATGAAAACTTTTACTTCTGCTAATTTTGATCTTATTTAGTTGAAACAAGTTATACCATCTCCAATTCATCTCTCAGGAGTACAAAATCTTTCATTCAGTTGCATTTTCTGGATTCAATTAGTTGTGCTATTCAAAGCCAGTAATTCAGTGCATTGACAGCTGCCACCAACACCTGCTCTCCTGTTAACATCAGTGAGGCATTTCAATGATTGTAGACTTCACTACCATACAGTCAGTACTAAAGTACACTACTACAAGGTTACACTCACATTTCAATTCCATGTTGTTTGATTATATACAATTTGGAATCTTTGTCATTGTTATCAGCAGTTTAAAACACAGTATGTTTTCCTGCAAAACACTATATGAATGGACTGTTAAGCAAGGAGAAAGCATTTATCACAGATGATCTAAATTATCAGTGAAGAGTCAATCAGAGACTGATCAAGAGCAACCTATAGTTTTATCATTGAGATAGCAGGGCTATTTCAATGAAAGGATGTCTACAGATGTAATTGTTTCAAAAGAAAAAAAGAAAAAGAAAGAAAGAAAAAAAAGAAAAAAATTCATTTTAATTTGTCAAATCGACACAGTACATGTGCACATGTGCTATTCAAACAGAGCCAGGATACAACAATGAAAAGCAAGAAATTCATGTAAGATGTACTGTTATCCTAGTACTTCTAGTCAAGCTTGATCAAGTGGGAATTCAATTGCAGTTCATTACAAGAACATACTTTAGCCTTCCTGGAACAAACAAGACAAAGATGCATTGGATAATATTAGCAAACTATTTATTTGTGTAGGAATACAAAGTAATAATGAAAGTGCCAAACAGAAGCCTACAAAAAGCAGAATGAGAAAAAGTTATACAAGAGGAAAGAAAAACAAATCTAAGCAAGGCACATTGCTTACACATCTAGATTTGAGTAAATTAGGTCACAAAATCTTTTTTGACAATTTTAAAAACTTTTGAAAGGACTAATGATAAACACAACAGCAGGAGCCTGATAGTAGATCACAAACATTTAAATCATGCTCCAAGTGAAATTAATTCAATACCTAGCAGTTAGCCTAAAATACTTAAATCACATAAGATCACAATAATTTGAAATCAGTTTGTTCAAGCTTGACATTTAGGCAGGGTAAGCTTTGTTCTGATTGACCCTATTGCACAAGCAGTTATGGAAAGGGCCTCATTAGCACAGAGCAACCAAGAGTCATCAAACTGTTCCGCAAACCAAAATGTCACAGCCATCTCACATCTCATATTATTAAATGATAAGGATTAAACAGTATTCCCTCACAATTGAAAATACTGGGAGGATAAGTAAAGATAGTGATGAATATCTAGAATCTTTTATTTTGTGACAAAAATGCTTCTCCTAGGATATGCATGAACCTGCACATTTCCACAGGGATGAGCGGTGTTCATTTTTTAGGAACTTAACCAGGAAAGGAAAAATTGCACCTTTGATTCACCATTGTACCTCTTCTCAGTCCTAACTGGAAAATTAGACGGAGCTATCATCTGCAACTAGATCTGTGTGGAAGAATAACACTCCTCTGTTAGTTAAACCACCCGCTTGAGAAGCAGCGGTGAAAGTTGATGATTAGATTTGATTCGATTCTTCTAGAAGGAGAAGCTGGCAACAAACAAGTTGTTGTTTTCATAACTTTCTTACATATCAAAATGGGTTGTGCCAGAAAAGCTGTATTTCCTGCCTCCATGACTTGAACAAGCAAAGTATTGGACTTTTCAGTTGTCATCATAAATACACAAGGTACCAGATTGCCCTGTATGCGTTTTAGGCTTAAGATGTATTTACATTAAGAGGCATTTACTTTAACACAACCAGAAACTTGCTATTACTCCTGGGTGTAGTTATATTCTCAGAATAAGACCACTAATCTCGTCTTGAACCAAGATCAATTAAGTAAGCTTTCCATAATTTTGGATTTTATGAAAGGTAGAGCATCTTTTGCTTTTAACAAATGCAAAAAATAGATAGACAGAGCTTTCACTAAAATACAAAAATCACCCTACTGAGGCCTTTTATGTATTCAGTCTTCTAGTAACAAAAATGTTAAGTCAATTCAAAATTGAAAAGGTCAGTTGTTAGTGTCAAATTGAAGTGCCACAAAGCAAGCATACATACATCAAGCAGACAATCAAGGCAAGTATGCCAAGTAACTGACAACTGTAAACTTCTGTCTCATTAAAACACTGTCAAATTAACCACCAGGTCATTGTCATTCTTAGAAAAGTTTACAGCTGATTCACATGAGGAACCTTGATTTTTCTGGTATTAAAAACAAGAAATCTAGCAACCATTTATGAAGTCTGAAAAAGTAAATATCAAAAAGCCTTTTAGCAGAAGGAACATGCTCTAATGAAAGTTTAACTCAAAAAAAAAAAAAAAAAACAGAAAAGAACTTTTAATGAGTTTCCATGTCTACACAAGATACAGTACACGAAACAGCAAAGTATTACCTATTTGCAGGAACTTCAGGCTAACACTCTCAGCAAGCCAAATGAACATATTTAGCAGAAGTACTTTAGCAGAACTACTGCAATGATAAGATTTAGAGTAAATTCACATTTTTAACAATGCGTCTATCTTCTATATCAGAAGATAACAAAATACCAGATGGAGCTACAGCCCAACTGACAGAAGGCATAACTAGTAGGAACAATTTTTTTAATATCTGAAGAGTAGCTCTAGAAAAATAAAAATTGTTACTGCATAGGTAACTCAGCTGAAGTTTCCTGCACTGATTTGGTTATCTCACCTGTGGCATCTTGCTCATGGAGCTAAGCACCCCTGCAAACAGTGGGTACCCATCAGGAGTAAAATGAGAGGTACAAAGGATTAACTTAACTTGCCTGATGGTTCAAATAGAGTAATGGGCTGCTTTTAGGGGAGTTTCACATGCATTTTCAGCTATAAAGATAAGGAAGCTACAGATAGTAACCTTTTTCTGTATTAAATTTACAATCATTTTTTCTTCATTAAATCTACGCAGATGCAAATATACGCAAGCCATGAAAATTCAGCATCACATCTGAAAGCATAACACTCAAAAGAACATTCTCCTAATTTCAACTTGGTAGTCCTCAAATCCTTATATGATGTACAGAGACTCTTGAATTCTCTTAACTTAGATACAACATCCTGGAATTCAAAAAGAATTTTCATGACCTAAAGCATTTCTCCCTACTGAATCAAAATATATTTTTTTAATATCCCAGAGAAAAATTGATATCTCAGAAGTTATTGAAATTCCATGAAATTTATGGATAGCCCAGGAAAACTGTGGACGCCCCATCCCTGGAAGTGTTCAAAGTGAAGCTGGACTAAGCCTTGAGCAATCTCGTCTAGTGAAAAGATCCACCATCATGGTAGCTAGGTTGGAAGCACATGGTCTTTTTTAAAGGTCCTTCCAACCCAAATAAGTCTATGATTAAAAGAGAGAAGGAGTAAGCAAGAAGGGACAATTTTTCAAAAGAGAATTCCATTGGTACTGGCAAAATTGAACTACAAATGATTCTCCACCTGCAAATATTCCTTTATGGGTAGCTTTTCTGTGAGACAAATGAAACAAACACCAATTTTTACTGTCAGACATGAACTATTTAATACGAAAGCTGAGTAATGCAAACATTTCTTTCAAACTTTAGATTAATCTTTTACTATTTTTGTAATAGTCACAAAGAATCACAACTATGAACAGCTTTTGGTTTGACCAGATCGCATGAGTTCACATCTACACTTTCAGACCAATGATTTATAAAGATCATTCAAACACAGTGTAATACTTTTTGCCTTCCTGCAGTAAACCCTAGAACTGAAGCAATTTGAAAATAAGATGAAAGTTTTCTTTCCTCAGACCCTCTGAGTGCAATTTTATGATATCATAAAGTGGACACAAGTAACAGATCTCCCATGATTTAAAACATTATTTATAAAATGCAGTTGCCTAAAAACTTACTTTTTTACTATTATTAATCTTCAATTTCAACAAATATTGCCAGAAGTGATGATCTTTTCTTTTATCCAAACATATGATTTATCCTTTATTTTAAATATATACTGTCTTTTAACTCACAAAAGTAAGATCTCAGTGAATGGAAATCAACAAATTGACCTGCAACACCCCTGTGTTTCCAGGCTGAATCTTCCCATGCCACTTTAAAAGACAAAATTATAAACAATATTCCAAAATTTGACCCCAATTTGAAACAGTATCCCTACTCCTTTTTATTGAAATGACCTGTTTAGTCCAGAAAAATATGTGGTTTGATTTTTACTTGTTGCAGTGGTTTAGAAAAAAAATTACTTACTTGCAGCTGAACTGAGTTATCCTGAAGACCTTCTACAATAGGAGAGAATCTATCAACATTCCTCTCCTCTGCTGCTGCTGTTACAGCTTCCAAAATTTTTTCAAGGCTGTGAGAAAAGAGAATCATTTCACTCAGGAGAGATATTTAAACTTATTTATTTGCTACCTTAAAAGGCATGTTGCCAAACTATTCACCTGCCTCAATTTCTTGTAAACAAATTTAGGAGGTTTAAGTAATACTTGCTGTCTTCAGAGACTTTTGTAACCAAAGAATGACTTACTGGATTACAAGGATTAAGAAAATTATGCTAATAAATATTAAGCAAAAGAATTGCTGCATAACTATTTCCATCTAACCAGTACATCCAGATGTGAAAAAGAAAACTCATTGATAGGACCACAATAAAAAAAATCACAAAGATATTCTGAAAACTGACAATATAATAGATATTATTTTCAAACACAAATTGAAAATTTTATCGTTTCATTCAGCTATAATTTGGGATATTGGAAAATTACCATACTATTTCTCCCTTAAATACAGTACTTACATGTTTTCCTCTCCAACAATGCACATTGCAGATAAGAGTTTAACTATATCCGTCATCATGTTAGTTTGCTTGGGATCAATTGCTTTGGTCAGCAACAAAAGGCTCCTCTCTTCTCCCAAAATTCTTTCCAATCCATACTAAACAACAGAAGAACATTTGTAAGGGAGGGAATCCAAATGACTTTTGAGTATCTAGTAATGACACCAATGGTTCCCCCTCAAGTAAGTATTTCAAATGACATTTAAGTCTGTGAAATAATCAAAAAAATTAAATGAGAGAAAAGTCCCAAATAGAAAAGTCCCTTCTGTAGGATGGGCATATACCAGTATCAAAAGTTTACATTATTGTCTTGGAATATTTCTGCATAGAGAAAGTGGCAGACAAAAAGAACTTCAAACCACAAGTGACTAACTCACCACTTCACCAAATTGCACAGACTTATACTTATCATGTACCTTATCTAATTTAACTGTAGTAATTTAGTTTCTAGATTAAATAAAATCCCATACCTTATTATTCATGAAGGCTCTCAAACACTGTATAACTTTATGCTGACTCCTCTTCACAAGTCTATCCTGACTGAATAAATCAAAAATTTAGTGTAAATAAACGCTCTTTCAGTATTAAAAAAGCTAACAATTTTATACTAAATCCTTACTTTTTTGTCTCAACCAATCGTTCCAAAACATCCAACAGCAGTCCCAGACCCTCTCGGCCAAAGTTTTCAACCCAGCTAAAGATAAAGAAAAAAGACATTTTAAAAAATTGACATTTCTAAGACTAATCACAGGAAAAGAAAATTGTCACCATAAATAAAAGCAGGTGTAACTGGATGATTTTAAACCCAAAATATTTCCAAGAGAACAGAATAAAAATTTAAAATTTCAGCTCCCAATGGCATCTTTTGATGAGGTTAAACTCTTGGTCAGTTGTTTCTACATGAGATAGATGCTTCCTGGTCCTGTTTAGTATTGCTCAAAACCCCTCAATATCAAATACAAGTAACGGCACACTGACATCAGCACTTACAACTATACAAAGAAAAAAACAGATATTTTTACATTTTTTTCTTCTAAAAGTAAATATATTATGAAAATAGATTTTCTGTTTCTTGGATGGCTGTTTTATTCTGAAACAGATTAGGCAAATAACTGGCAACTATTTCTGGCATATCTGGTCATATCTGTCCTAAAGATAATCCTACAAGATTAATTTCTTTGAACATTTTGTATTAGCAGAATTATGAGCAGCCATTTTGGTGTACATCCAACAGCTTGAGATGATCGACGAAAAGTACTGATGCATTTTTACTGCCTTTACTTCTGCTTCCACAAGAAAACAAAAACTACTTACACTACCCAAAGAAAACATGCAGCTTTTTGTCATCCTGACAAAATACTGTTATCAGTGCCTCTATTTTCAATGTATTTATTAAAAATGTCTTCTTAATGAAATTCAATCTGTTTCAACTATTACACAAAAGGAGAAAAAATAGTTGCAGATAACTAGTTATCTGTAATAATAAGTACAGCTAGATCACTTGAACCACTTTTGATGAACTGTGCTGGGAACCGTGAGGTCAAAACACCTGAATTACTTACCTGAAGATTAGTGACCAAGATTGTCCTTTTAGAAGCTTTCTTTTTATAGTAATGGGAAATAAACACAGCTTTTTGTAGTAAATCATAGATTTCAATACCTGTTTCTAAGTATCAGAGATAAAACTACTCAGCATCACTTGATTCAGATCTTCTTTGTGAACTAAAAATACGATTTACAAAAAAAGACTAATTGAATACCCTTCATCAGAATAATTCAGGCTACTGTAAAGCATGTTTCTTTCCACATGAACCATCACATATTCTAAATAAGACAACTCAATTCAGAAACAAACTAATAGAGTAGACCCACATCAGCAACTCTGCCAAGCCAGACACAGAGAAAAGAAAGTTCTGCAATCTTTTTCTAATAATTTTTATCTCAACATTTCATTTGCATTATTTTAAACTACACCCTAAACAGTTTCCCCAAATCAAGTGTTCAACCATTGTCTTAAATGGTAACTCCAAACAAAAGGATGTGAATAGAATAGAATAGAATAGAATAGAATAGAATAGAATAGAATAGAATAGAATAGAATAGAATAGAATAGAATAGAATAGGAAAAAATACAATTTAATAAAATAAAGTCAGCATTTACAAATCAAGCTGCATGGAACAGATCAAAATTAAGATTGGTCAGTGATTACTGAAGCGTTAACCTTCCTTCAATAAAGCACAGGTAAACAAAGGTTGTGCTCTCTTCTGTATAGATAAACCCTACAGGTACAGAAAAAAATACCAGAAGGCAGGAAGGAAGAAAGCTTAAAGTACAATGGACAGAAGAAACAGCACACATTTAGAAATCTATATCTTTTCTGGTGAACAAATTTACACCAATGTGCCTAACTCCCATTATTGATCAACCTGATCAAATAGAAGATCAAAGACTTAGAAAATATTTCAAAAATAAAGATGAAAAACAATTGACCACTTAGCACTAGAAAACAAAGGGAACTGCTTCTGCATCACATTTAATTTACCTTCTCTTACTATTACCTTGTATAGATTAGCCAACTATTAAAAAGAATAGACCTACAGAGGATACATCAATAAAAACGAAAGAAGTTACAATCTTTCACTAATGCATACATACTCCTTAACTAGAAAACCTTGAAACATGTACATAGCCATTAATTTTAATCCATTAAGAAATTAGAATATGATTAATCTCTTCAATATGTGCTAATGATGTTACCTGACAGGATTACTAGTCAAGGACACACGGAGAGATTCTAAGCAAGTGACTAGTCTTTCATCCGTTGACCCAGATTTTAAATCCTGAATAAATTCTTGAGGAGAAATCTTCCTACTGTTCTTGAGACTTCCCTGAAAGACAGAAAATACACTTGTTTTTTATTTGGTGCATATAGAACTTAAAGAGATTATTAATGGCTAAGGTTTGTTTCTGTTCCTTGAAAAATATATAATGTAGACCTGTAAACCCGTAACTGATGCCTATATACTATTTGCCAAATACTGACTAAATTGGGTCATTTTATGAATAAATTTATTATCAGCAGACAAAAACAATAAGCATCAAATGTACAAATTTATGCTCAGTGAAATAAAATTTTTGTATTGAATGGATTCTGTTTATGCATTGCAAACATGTTAATATTCAATATTCAACAGAAGAAAACACCAATTATGAGGTCCTCTGAAGAGATCCCAGTGCACATGTTCAGAAGGGTGACTGCAGTCACATAAGGATATAGAGCAAAGAAGCCAGAGACCAGAACACTCAGTGTGTTACTGCAATAACTTCTGCTCTTGCAGAAGTAGACAGTCTCACAGACATCGAAAAATGAGAATTCTTGTCCACCTAATATCTATTTCACATGAAGGATAGATATATTTTCTACAGAACATATCTAAACACAAAAAGCAGGTATACATTGGTGCATAAAACTTAGATTTGAGTTAATTCATTGCAAGATTCCTTTTTCTGAAAATAGAAACACAACTGCCATGATGCATAGAGACTTACTAAATAGTTCTTGATTAACTAGTGGCTTAAGTCAGTAATTGAAGAGAATTAGACTAGCAGTGCAATAATAACTTGAAATTATTCACTGTAAATGGTGAGGTAGTCTCATTATATTATTATAGATAGCTTCATACAGATGATGTTTTGTCTCTTTTTTAGATCCTCAGGAAATACTGATAAGTAATCTTTTCTTCTATGAAGCAGAAGATGATTAAATAGTTTCTAGCAAAGAAATGTAGTTGAAAGCTGGGAAATATGGTTGACAGGCCAGGCTGCTGAGCTGCCATCCAGAGGGACATCAACAGACAGCAAAAATGGACAGAGGAATTTCAGGAAGTTCCACAAGAGAGAACCATAGATCATGAACCTGAGGAGGAATAATCCCATGCACCAACATGTGTTGGGGCTACCAGCTGGAATGTAGGCTTGCAGGAAGATAGAGGTTGTGATGGATGGTAAGTTGACCACAGGTAAACGCATCACTAGCTGGTTGAGGGAAATTACCCTTCCCCTCAGCTCAGCAGTGGTGAGACATCTGGAGAATTCTGTTCAGATCCTGACTCCCCAACATAGAGACATGGACATATTGGAATGAGTCCAGAAAGAGCTGTGGACATAATTACACATTGGAGATTGGAGAATCCGTAGTACACAGAGAAGTTGGTAGAACTGAGATTGTTTAGCCCCAAGAAGAGAAAGCTTAGAGGAACCCTATCAGTGAAAGGACAAGAAGAACAAGGTGAAACACAGGAAATTGGTTAAACATAAGACAAACTTTTCCTCTCCTCCCTCTGTCTTCTTAAGCATGAGGCTTGTCAAGCACTGGAACAGGTAGCTCAGGCACACTGTGTAGTCTCCCCTATCAGAGATATTAAAATTGGCATAGATAAGAAGTTGGATGCAACTATCTCCAGATGTCTCTTCCATTCTATTCCATGACTCTGTGATAACAGAACATTGGGGGCTATAATAGCCTCCACTCAACTATATTTCCTCAGACTTAATAACAGATGCTTCAGGCACAAAAAAAGCCCCCAAAAAACCTCAAACAAACAAACAAAAACCCCAAAACAAAACAAACAAAACAAAAAACCAAAACCACAAAAACCACTACTTCCAGGAACCATCCCAAAAATACAGCATCTCATTTGAAACACCACGTGTAATACATGGAATGTCATTCTGAACATGCTTCTATATTGATGGATATCTCTACTTGCTTAAGTATGAGGGTAACTTCCTACAACTACCCTCCACAAGAAAAAAGATGAGATATACAGCAGAGGATGAGGGTTGAGGTGAGAACCTGGAAGACAGATCTAGGAAACTCAGAGAAAATTTTAAAAAGCAGTAACAATAAATGTCCCCACAAACAAAAAGAAACTCAGTATTTTCAGTTTTCTTTCATGGATCTTTCCAGCTGGACTCTGAGATAACAGATTGACTAGAGACAAAATGACCAAGCAAACTCCCAGCAGCCTTCATGGCAAAGTATTAAATTAAATATTACAAGAGAGTTGGAAATTTCAAAAAGTCTCAGAAATTCTGCTGGCAGCTCCTGATGTGCATACACTACTTGATAAGCACTCCTTGTATGCCTAAGCATTTGGATTAATATCCTGTGTGGAGAATCTGTCATTTCCAGTCACTTCTCCCAGCAGTTCCTGCTGTAAAATTGACAAAACTGTTGTAACCAAAATACTTAAAAGTTGTCAGTAAAATTGCTTTCTTTTGATGCACAGTCATATAGGACAGTCATATGGACAGGACATACAGTTAAAATTGTTAGAAGATATTTTGGAAGCAGTTTAATATAATCAATAGCAATGTGTGCAGTGCAAAGGTCACATGGGACAGGAGCCCAGCCAGAGTGGAAGAATTCACTAAAATGACATTTCAGAAAGCCTCATGTGACCCATCTGAAAACAGTGTCACACTCAGTGGAGACTCACATCAACATCCAGAGAGTAACCAGCCATCCCATTTCAGACTCAGTTCCCCACTGGAACATTACCTTATGCAAAAGAGCCAGTAAACTGTGAATGTCTGTACAACAAACTACCACAGTGATAAGTGCCACTTATTCATAGTTATGTCAAAGTTCTGCAACATAATAAGAATATGATACATCTGCCGGTGCTTAAATAAAATGAGAGCTGCATTTGGTACCAATTGTGAAACAGATTATATTAGCTGTATTTCAGCACGAGAAAAGCTGCTTAAGTTCAAAATGTTCAAGTTAACTGAGAAACAGGAAATATCTTGAGGCATCAGTGCCTCTAGAAAACTGCTCAACTGAAGAACAACTGGTCTGCGAGCAGATGCAGCATGAAGTCAGCATTAATTAATCTAGTTAAAACCTTACAAGGGTGCAATGTGAACAAGAGAAGCAAAATCTTGAGAAGAAAATTCACTTTTAAAACCCAGTTTATATGTTTTGAACACATAAAACAGTAAAACCTATGGTTGAGTAACATGATAGCAATGCTACTTTTATTTCCCCTTGAGCATTAACCCCATAACATGGAAATTTATTTTCAAAACTTTTTTTTTCTATAAGTATTACTTTGCAAAGAGGTGTGCTTTGTGAGTGCTGGAAAGGAGTTGTGCACATCTAAAGAGAAACCCTGACACTGAGGTTAATGATAAAGCTTTGGTTACAGTAGAGCCCACTTTGATCACCAGAGGCTGTTTCATTTTCATTGATGCATTAGAGGTGTAGTCTCTGTTCATTTTAATAGTTCTTTGTTGGAGAAGATGGAACACAGCAACCTTACAGATATGATTGCTTGGCAAAAGATTCTGAAAATATAAAACCTCTAAGTGAAATAAAAATGAAAGCAAGCTTTGAGATGTAAGAATGGCAAACAGGAAGACAGTGATTAGGTGGCTGAAGGCAAGATATCTGCCGATTGAGCAACATCCCTAAGAGAACAAAGGGATACTAAGGGGCCCAGGGGAGCAGCCCTGCCAATG
>VZSR01003803.1:28879020-28965040 GCA_013398615.1 Brachypodius melanocephalos
TTTCACCCACGACCGATGCAATAAACCACGTGTTCCAAGAGCCGCCCTGGTCTCCAGAAATCTCTCTCCCTCCCGTTGCCGTTTGCTCCTACAGTTCTTAAAATGATAACTGTTTTAAATAAAGCATGCTCAGTACTCTCCATAACAGTTGAGAATGAGGATATCTTTCCCAAGGCAAAATACCTTAGTACCCATCTCCTTAAAGTTCAAGAAGTATGAAAAGAAGTACCAGCTATCAAAAGAAGTTACTGCAGTATCACTTATAGAAGGAGAGACCCAAGATGCTATTAGTTGCACACAATAGCCAGGAGCTGCATGGCACATCAGCTGTTTCAAAACAGTAGGACACTTTCATGAAGTCAAGGTACACCAAAAGTTAAACAAGTATTCTTGGGGTGCAGTGCACTATTTTCTCTAGACTCAGAAGGCACTCAGTCCAACTAACTCGAGGAATGAAAAAGAGCATGCCAGGAACAAAGAGGTTTCAACAGCAAGGGAAGGAACTTCCCATCCCAATAGCTCCAGCACTAATCTGAAATCATCTGCAGCACTACTGGATCAAAGTACTGAATCTGTGCCTCACAGAAACAGCTTCACCCAGTACACAATAGGTGACTGTCACTTCCAGTAAAAACACAACAGCAGGAAGAGAGTTCAGGAAAGACAAGTTTCCCTGCATGGATTGGTCTTTAGTCATCTCCCACCACAGAAGGGGGAACACATGGGTTAGCAGCAGAGGAAGGAAACAGAAAGGAGAAAATGCTGTTGGAGATTTTAGGAAAATGCACAAGACAACAGTGTGTGGGAACAAATCACTGCCCTGGGGGAGGAAACAGACCTGTCTTCTTCAACAAAATACCTCATACATCTGCTTTGGTCATAGTGCAAGAAGCTCCATTGCCAAAACACAAGTGTGACTGACATCCAAAGAAAAAAGGAAAAATGCAAATGGCACTCAGAAAGAAGGATCAATGAGACCTACTCTGTTAAACACGTTTCAGTCTTTGCAAGTTTTAAGTGCCAAGAAGCAAAGACATGAAAACTTTCCTCTTGACAAAGAGAGCCTTAACATCACCACCATCAGTATGCTATGATTCCAGCAACAGATATGAATGCAGCAACTCTGCACAGCCAGTCATGTCCTATTATCACATTACTTTTTAGATCAGACAACTGAGGTCTCAAAATACAAATGGAGGCTAGGGATGCCATCGATATATAAACCCTCACATACTATTTTGGGTAGATAAATTTCAAGAACATTGTAAGATTTACTAGTCTGAAGTTTCTTGATTTCCCATGCAATATCTCTAAAAAAGAAAAACAAGCTAGACATAATCTTCTGGTATTAAGGACCTATTAAGCTATAGAAAGACTAGTAGCTTTGATAAACTCATATAAAGTAATCTCCAGGCAGTTCAGTCCTGCACTAGGCATACCTACCTTCCTAAAAGTGCTAAAGCATTACACTAATAATATACATCATTTGAACTAGACAGTAAGATCTCAGTTAAATTACTGTATTTAATGTTTTAATTTCTCAGTATTTAGTTATAATTACATTCAGGCAATTTTTACTGATATCTCTAGTTACATGCAGCAGTGAGAGTCAAAGATTCAAACATATGAATTTTAAAACAATCAGAAGGATTGAGGACAAGATTAGCTAATACAGCATTTAGCACAGGAGTCAGTTCTCTGCAAAAATTAAGCCGTTTTTCTTATGCAAACTGCATCCTTAATTTGGCCCTTACATACAACTCCTTGCACTGCTTTAGAACAACCAGTCATTATCTCTATAGGTAAAAAATGGACAATAATTGATTTTGTGCACAACACTTTCATTATCAGCTATTATGCAGCATCAAACATAAATTCTATTTTAAGGCAGGTATGAAAAAGGCACATCAGTTGAGGAATTCTTTTTAAACAATGCTAGAAAAGAAAAGGTTCGCATCAAACTTTTGCGAGAAGTTTTTGCAGAATCTTTTCACCTCTATTCTTAGCCATACCTTTGCCAAAAAGAAATGCTGGTTTCTGTATAGAAGACACATTTCAAGTACAAGTGACTATCTGCCACTGTATCTCGTAAAATAATAAGACAGACACAAACATTTTTAAAGGGTATTATGAGACACAGAATCAAAGGAATGTAACATGCATGCATCACTTTTTCTGTCCAACAAGAAATAATGTAAGCTTTTAGTCATTTACTTACAGACTTGGAAGCCGTGCTAATATATTGCATCACCATTTCTTTTTTGGTATTAAAATCCTTTTCTCTCAATGGCATCTTCTTGTCTTCATTTAAATTCATATCTTCCTAGAATGGGACAGGTGAAAAAAGAAAAAACAGTCTTAAATGCAATATTGCAACAGAATGATTTAAATATAAGAGATAAATATAATATAGAATAAAATAAAGATTAAATAAATAAAAAATTAAATAAAGACATAAAAATATGAACTCATACAACTGAAAGCTGTTATACAAACAAATTTTTGTAAGATGTTCATCAAAACCATAAAAATCCTTATCCACATTCCCCCTGAACTCAGACTGAAAAAAAACCCAAGAAAGTCAACTATGCTAGGATTAACAAGTGCATCACAAGCATTTTTAGTACACTCTCTTCTTAGAAAATACCTACAGTTTCACACACATGCGCACCAAACTACAGAAAAGCATTATTTAATACTTCCCAAAACATTTATAAATGTACTCAAACCAGTATTTTACATATTTTTAATTTCAATTTTAACTTCTAATTTTAATTTATTCCATAATTCTATTCCTCTATTCCCAAATGCTTCATCTTAGGCAGCAGAATGTGGTTTGCACTGAAACTAGTTCACAAATTAATAATCACCTTTGCAATTAGCAAGGCCTAAATTCTTACACATTAAATCAAAACCTTCAGCTGTTATCAAAATCCCACCATAATTAATTCATTCCAACATAAAGCCAGAAGTCCAAAAGAGCAGAGAGAGACCTACACTCAAAACCACACAAGTGACACTTGTGAATGTCGCTAGCATTTCTAACACAGGCAGTTCTACTGTTCCAGTCTAGAAATGCTCTGATCACTGTAATCAGTCATACATCTGTGAGCAATGGCATTCTCATCAGGGTATAGGTTAAAAAATAAAAGGGGGAGAAAAAAGAAAAAAGGAAAAAAAAGTTTTCAGGAACAAATAACAATTTTGGCACACACATATAAAGCACATACAGCATTACTATAACCCAAGCTTAGCAAGAATTACTGCAGTTATTTTCAGCCAAGACTTACGAGGTGAATCCCCACCAGCTTTGGCAGGAGCAATGCTACAAAACCAGTAAGTAAGCATCGTGATATCAAAGTTATTTCACTTAGTCAGAAATCAAAGACAAACAGTATAGACAATCCTTAGAATTTATACTACACCGAAACTGAAGTTTCCTTGTCTTTCAATAGCTTTCATGCTGAAGAGAATGAAGCACAGTTCCTAGAAACATTTACACTTTTGCATAAATCCAAGGTTTGAGAAGTTATTGCAGAAAATGCTTGACCCCTGTCTTGGTTTCAGCTGGGATAGGGTTAATTTTGAACTTAACTTGAACTAAAAAATAACCTTTTCACCTTATCATGTAGCTGTTGCAAAGTTCATTGCTCTCTTTAAAGAAGAGTCTTCTTTAAAGAAGACTTGTTCTTTCATGTTTTCTGAAAAGTAGCTTCTAAATTTAAATAAAACTTATATATACACTATATTACTAAACTATAACTTAACTATAACTTCTAAACACAAAAAAACCCCAAGAACTAAGAAACCTGTCAATACAAACTGTATTCCATAAGCCTAGATATAAGAGCAGGTTAATTTATGGGAAATACCCTGTGTGTGCAGTAAAAAGTAATTTGTTCTTGTTTTTCACAAATGAAACATCATTAAGACAATTTATACAGACTAGAGTGGTCCAAGTAGCACAACAGATATTGCTTAGTTAATGAAATACTTCATCTCCATCCTTTATTTCTTAGATAATTGAAATACATTGTATGGTAAGCAATATCTCTTTGTAAAATAAGAATACATTATTTCACATGGATATTTTCCTAATAGCACTAACAGAAATTAAAGGAGCTAAATGATAGTTAATTATTATTTTTAACTGTCTGGTTTTATGAGCTCTTTCATAATTTTTGCCATGAAAAGCACACAAGATGCCACTGCATAAAATACTAGGAGAAGGATGCCATATGTATCCAGGAAAACCCCAAGTACAACATAAGACATTCAGTAAAGCCTAAGAATTTTAAACCTTCTCTATTCAGTACTAACGCATTGACTACTTTTTTCCGTGCAAAATTAGTCCTAAAAGACTGGCTACAACATTCAAATTGTTCACCAGTCCAACTTCCCCAAATAATTTAATTTGATCAGAACAGCAAACTAGAGGCTCCAATATATAATTACCTATATAATCTATTGTGACTAAACTAGCTTTATTCCAGCCCAATCAAATATGGATAATCTGAAAAATCGTTTCTGTAGTACGTTATAGATAAAATAACACTGATAAAGCAGCTTAACACAAGTTTAAGTGCTTTGTTATTCAACGAAACTAGGAAAGCATTCAAATTATCCAGACATCATCAGTAATTCAACATATTTTGCAAAGAAGTTTTAAAATTGGAATTAATTATTTAAGGATCCGTGGATATAAGCATCTATATTTGTCTAGACACACGGTAGTAGGTTTCTGAGGATTTATTGGAAATTTCCATTTATTTATGTCACAGTATAACATCACAGACTACCCTATATAATGTCTGTAAGATGGTCGAGAAATACAATCTAAATGTAAGGGGTGTGTGGAAGGAGGCACACCTTCAAGTTTTATTGAAAATAACTCTCCCATTTCCTAACATTTGAGCAATTATCAGTTACAGTGAAATTTTTAAGAGAAGCAAGAAAATATATACCAAAAAAAACCGAACCATTTAGCAACAAGTAAAAATACAAAAGCTGATAACACAGCTGATTATTCGTTTTCTTCACCAGCTTAACCATGAAAACCCTGAATGCTATCCCTTCAGTTATAGCTCTCAAGAGTTCTACAAAAGCGTCTTCAAAACTAAGCTATCACCACTAAGTACTAGGAAGTACAAATTCCACAAAGGTACTTCCCTCATAGCACATTTCATTTTCTCCACATGCCAGTCCCTGGTAGTACCTTTGTATTTCAAGAGTTACTTGTAACTTGCTGTGAGGCAGAGAAAGAAATAATAATCTAGGCATCATTCTCCTTGTTAATGTTCTCTTGTGCTCTTCAGATTTCAGTCATTCTTTTCTCATGGCCATTCCATGTTTAGTTTCCAATTGTCCAAAATGTCACCATCATGACAAAAAGCTCAACCTATTGAGGTGCTACCAATGCCACATGATCTTTGTGACTGCTCTTTTGTAGTGCACTAACAATGACAGTTAAGGAAAGAAGCAAATTTGCAGACAAATGCTGCTTTGGAGGCAAGTCTCTCTTTTTGTGCAAGAGTGACATGGCATATAAATTCAGAACTAAATGTGGCTGTGACATTTGAAGGCATAAAATCTCTTTGTATAAGTTTCAGATCATCTTGAAAGGAAGAAGGATCCCTCATTTCTTGTTCCTCCTCAAAACAGGTTGCATAATTGCACTTCTAACTTCTATTTTAAATATACTTGGACCAAAAATTTGCAAAAATAATTCCAATACTTTATTTCCTGAGAAACACTCCAACAAACATACAATTACAACTCACAACAACTATAATATTAATAATTCAGGTAAAGATTAGAACACATGCACAGAAGAATACGTATTCCACTTATCACTTAGCCACGTTGTCATTCTTTAAGTAAAAGCAAGTGTAAGACTCTTACCATCATTTTTTCAAACAGTGCTATGACTTCTCTTTCTGATAGTGGTTTTTGAGCAAAATCCTCCGGGTCCATAGGTGTGGATGACCAATCTGTAGAATGTGACTGCTTCATATGTAGCAGAGGGGGTCTTTCTTTTTTACTTCTTGGAATTCTTATACTGGCAAATCTATCCAACTGAAAACACAAAAGACATATCATATACTGATACTTCCATTCTGTGTAACTCTAATTAAGATGGGTGTTCTCAGAAGTTAAACTTCTTTACTTTTCTGTGGTAGCTTACCTGTTATTTTACCTTATTCTAAAGGCTTTTGCTAAAGATACATATGATGGTCAGTTGCCTAGCACTGGAGTTAACCAACCAGAATCCTATTACATTAGAAAGAAACCATGCAGAACATCAGAATTTTACAGAAAGTTTGGAGGAATAGATATCTACAAAACCAATTTATGAAGAATTCTTTCCAAGCGTTGCATGTAGATAGAATATGAGAAAGTAGACTTATTTACCAAAAGCATAGTTATAAAGTGGTTTTAGTTACTCAGAAACAGCTGTACTCCTAACATGGCTACAGAATATATAGACATGCGAAGAAACTACTTTTTATTAAAAGACAAGCATAACTAAGACACGGTTCTATTTATTTTCTTTCTGTTTCTTTTTGTCCCCTGTAATACAAAATTTAGTGCCTTTGTTCCAATTATTTAGAAATTCATTTTGGAGAAATCATTGACTCCTCTATTAAAGTTATGTAGAGTATGTTTATGATGTCATGAATGATCCTTATGACTAATCCTCAGCACATATCAATTGCTCTGGCTTTACTAACCCTTTCAAGAGCCAAAAATATTCTCTAGAAAAGTGGTTTTGGTTGTGGGATTTTTAACTGGTTAGGTATTTATCAACTTTTTGACCAAGAGTTATTAAGTGAAACTTTACACACTTTCAGTGCCAGAGCTTGTGTGTTTTAAGGTACATGGGCAAGGACCAACAGAAGCTAAAAGCAGCTGACACATAATGAGATGCGCTATGTCATCATCATCTTTCTAGCACCCTTTTGAACAGATATGAACAGCAACAGCACACTTGTCAACACAAAAGAAAGTTACAGAAACATTTGATGCATAAGAGATTTTGGACAAGATTTCAACCATATTAACAGACTTCTGTCTTGGAATGGTATGCAAAAATATTCTGAAGCTTCAATATATCTTTGAGATAAGTATCTTGAGACAAGTACATCAGTTACCAAACTAAATGACAAGTAAAATTATTTTAGCATCTGTGGAATTAAGATCAGAGAGAGCAAAGAAAATCAATAGCAGAAATTGGGTACAAGTGTTCCACTCTAGTCAGAGCAAGAATTGACTATCAGACATCCATGAAGACTTTAGAGGAAAAATATAAACACTTTAATTCTTCCTGTTCAAAATTGAAAAGAAGCAGTTTTTGGAACATAGAAATAGATTGTAAGCTACTCACAGATGGTTGCAGAACATGCAAAAGCAGAAAATTATTATAGCATAAATATAAAAGAGCTCAGCATGGATGATGGGGCCCTTCTCTGTCAGATCAAACCAGCAGGCAATGAGGAAGAACATACTCTACAGAAATAATTACATAGGCAAGACCCAGGAAGACAAAGAATGCAACAAAAGCAAAAGGGAGGGTAACATCACTGGAAGTGAAGTAGTAGTCATCAGTGGCAAAAAAATCTTACATCTTGACTAAAACACAATTTCCCTTCCTGCTTTTAAAATCAGAAGTCTATAAGTAAGCATGGGGGGATGAAACCAGACTTCAAACTGAAGTGACTAGACTGGAATTGTAAAAAAATCCTATGATATGAGACTTTTCTTTTCAAGCAATGTCGTTCACAGAGCACTGACAGAAGGCAGCATGCCTGCTCCAAAGAATGAGTTAGCCAGTAGCTTGTCCATGCCCCCACACGTTCACTATAAAGTGCATCACCTAAGACACAAGCCATTGTATTTGTGGGTGGTTCACACGCAGACTTGAAACAAGTGTAGAAGGAAGACACTTGGCTGATTTCAGCCCATGAATCAGTGAACAAAGAACAAATTAGGTTTAAGACAGCTGTGCCCTAAATTCCTTTTCTAGTATCTCCTGAAAAATCTCAGTCCCTTCTTTACAGTCTGTGCTCCCCAAGTGTCTCCTCTTTCTTCTCCTGCTCCACACAGCAGCAGCAACAGCAGTTCTGGCCAGTCAGAACCACCATGAAATACCTCATGCAGTCCCAGAGGTCCACTAGAAGCAGACAGCCCTTATTCAGGAAGAAGAGCCTATTCCTCCTTAAAGAGAGATATTTCACTTGTTCCCATTTTTAGTTTATGTTTTGATTCTAAGCTTCTCTTAAAATAGTAGATGTTTTGCATCATTAACATTACGCTGTAATGTTTGTATTCCCCATATTCACCAAATTCTATACCACTGACCCTAGAGGAGGAAAGCACATATTGGAATATATTTGATCAGGCAGAACATGTAAGACAAATTGAGATAATAGGATTATAAGCACATTTAAATATGTATCAAACTAATTACTTTAAATAATTTAAAACAATGCAGTCTAAAAATAAGATTCTCATATATTAATAAAAGGGAATTCACAACAAGACTTGCACAGCAGTACAGTGTGGATAGTCTACATATACTTCTCTTTTGAATTATACATTGATAGTGCTTCAGAAAAGTTAATACCTCTCAGTATTCTATACAGACAAATAATTTCATGGTCCACAGAAAGCACTATACAGAAAGAATAGAAATTTCATTGCTTAGGTGTAATGAAATCTACCACTGATGCTGTTGGCAGTCCAAGTGCATAGAGGGGGAAACGGCAAAAAAAGTTCAATAATCTTCTGTGTTACACCAAAACATTTTAAATCAGGCTAACCAACAGGCTAGGCTTACCTTTGATACAAAGTTTCCCTACAGTTGAAAATAGGTTTGACCTTGTATCTTTTTTATTTTTTGGTGTTTATTTTACCAATGGATACATGTAGATGCATACAGGAACAGTGCTCTGGGACAGTAAGAATAATATCTGTATGAGCCAAAATCAAGCAATCATCAAGGACGAATGGCAAAGTTTTATTGGCTTATTTCATAGGCCATCATTCTTTGAGAGCCCATGAAATTAAGACAGTGATTCTATGCCCACACTATGGCCCTGAAAAGTCAAAGTTACACAGAGATCCACAATACAAACTTTCTGGCTCTTCACATTTTCTCATCAGGCTCCTAGAAAGTAAATCTATTTGTGCTCTCATTTTGATCTCAGTGATGACTTCTTACACCATTCTCTGTAAGAATATAGCATATATTGAACTTACACACTTCATAATGTGGGAATCAATGGATTAGTTACTGCTAGACTAATTGTTGGCACTACAGCCTATCAAGACATCACCTACTAACAGCTGCTATGCATGCAGGAATGAAAGGTGTTACTTCACTGCCACCTTGCCTCCCTCATCTCCCCCTTAAGTAACACATCAAATCACCTATTCCTATATTAAGAAATTCCTCAAAAATGAAACCCAGCACACGCACATATAAAAACACATTCATTATTACTGTAAGTGATGGCCTTGGTAACAGCACTGAAAATGGCCCTTTGTGATGGCCCTGCTTCTTCATCCTCTCCAACCTCCTTCTTCTCCTTGACTGCTTTTGCTAAAGCTTTTTTGAAGAGTGACCTTCATATACATTTCTTCTGCTTGTGTACAGGGGCAAGTGACACCAGCACATTTTGTTTCTCTGCTTCAGCACCACTGTTTCTCATCAGGGTTAAACTAACCACAGTGTCTGTCACAGTGGCTGGAGCAGCTGCAGGGCCTGGTGTCTCACTGTCAGATTCAGAGACTTTCTTTCCCTCCTGAGGGCACTGGGCAGTGCTGGGCATGGCTCAGCAGGCCTGGGCCAGGCCCCAACACAGTGCAGTGGTTTGGGTCCTTCTGGGTTGCCAGGATGGCAGGCAGCACACCTTTCCCAAGGCAAAAACTTTTACTAGTTTTTCTGGATTATGCACTTGCTAGGTGTAAAGGGCAAACACAGACCCCCGCCCTAGATACTGGCCCATACTGTCCCACACACTCCTCTACTCCAGACTATCCATCTTTTGGGCAAATGTCTTGGTGATGTTCTTAATTAAGAGTCTGACCTTAAACAAGACCTGAACCATACGCAACAACATGCTGGCTTCCAGAAAAAGGATCAGGTTGGTTTCAAGGGTATTCAAAGGTTATTCAAAATCTTTAAAATTCTCAAAGGCTACTGTAATTAGCCTGGAGGAGAAAGAATGAAAGGGGGAGAGAAGAAAGATGTAGGAAGGCATTGTTATGGGTTCAGGGGAATATCTGTGCACAAAAAACTCAAAGACACAGAATAGCAAAGCAAGTCTATTTTATTAGTCGTGTTAGCAATAAATACATACCAACCCCTGAGTGTTGCAGAAGCTGCTGAGCAGGAGGAGATAGAGCACAGCTCCTGAGTGGGAGGGGCAGGAGGACAGCGCACCTTCAGGGCATCCCCTGAATGAAAACAGTGTGCATCACATCGTATTGTCTCCTCCACCCCTGAGCCACAACTTATATCTCCCCCTCAGGAGTGGCCAGTTTCAACATCATCTCACATGGGGTCAGCACATGAGATGAGGTCACAACAGCCCACGATCACACCTCCATGCCAACAACAGCTTTATTATTCCCCTTTCACAGGATGAATTCCATCGACACATAGTTTCATTTCTGAAGGTTAGTCCTACCAACTAACAATAAGTTGTTCTTCCACATTATCTTCTGAAGTGCACAATCGCAGACTAAATATATCAGGCCTTAGACCTGTCTTTGGTCCCTGACACAGGTATCTTCCCCATAGTTTGCCTTTCTGAGGACACAATTTCTGATACCTCATCATAAAGACAGAGCATTACAGAATTATTATGGTTTAACCTAAAGTATGCTACTAAAAGTACTGAACAGCCTTCTTTCTTCCACTCCCATTCTCATGCAGACACACACATTCACATATATATAAATATATATATGGACCATCAAGACACTGATGGTGATCACTAAGCACAATCTTTTAGCAGAGTTCTGATATGAAATATTTACAGGTACAGTATATTCTTTTCCTGAGTGAAGGCACAAAGCCAAGAGTATTGCTTATAGCTTTTTCTCTTTTTCTGGGTGTTCTTCTTACTCTGTCTTATAGGTATGTAGGACAAAAAGTACTGCCACCCTTTATTTTCTAGTTCACTTTTTTGACTGCCTGCTATTTATATACTCAGTAAACACATTTCACATCTGAAAAATCTGCTCAAGCACTACAGAATAGCTCAGTCTCCCAGACATTTTGCCAGTCATTTTAGTCACAGAAGCCAAAAGCTCAATCATGAAAGTCTGCTGTAAAACCCTGATGTTGACAGATGACAAAGACTTAGGTGAACATTAACAACATAGGAATGAACAAAAGAAGAATATAAAGTGGAACAAATCCCGTGTCTTCACTTGAATTAATTATTATTCCTACTGGATAGGGAACAGACACGATGAACTGAGTTGCAACCATTTATTTCAGTATCTTCAGAACTTAAAGCAACCCACTTACCAGCAGAAATACTTCTCAGAAGATCAAAGAAGTTACTTCCAATGACTCTGAGTCAAAGACCTCTTAACATATTTTTCCTCCTTGAAGCTTCAGAAGATTAAAAAAGTATATTCTTTCTTTGACAGTCAAATTGCTCTACAAGATTAACTTCTTAGTATGTGAGAAATTCCACTGCTAGTGGTATAGCTTTTAGGAAGAGCAAGACTTGCATAAACCAGGATACACAGAAGAATCCCTTTGATAAAATGACTTCTTATTTCTAATATGCTCAATCTCAGGGATTATTTTCCCAATCTAAAATTTATAGAATTTTGACCTTTGCACAATCACATCCTAAATGTCTAAACAATATTTCACTCTGAATCTTATTTCACTATATACTGAAAATTATACAGCCTTTCTAATCGTTAAAGCAGTTGCTATGAAATCAGTATAACTTGATGCTCTAAGGAATTTTAGTATGCTTTTCTTTTTTGTCTACATAAGATACCTTTTAATAAAATTCCGTTAATATGCAGGTTTAGTTAACCTTTCTGAGTCTTACTCTCTCTCTCTCTCTCTGTGCCAACGCTGAGGCAGGCGTGCCAGCAAACTGCATCTCAGGAAGATCCTCACCCAACAGACAGGGTGTATTTTTGCATATTTGTATTCCACAAACACCTGAAAAAATGTTTTAGCAAGGTGGGACGTGGCCTCTTCCACCATCTCAAATGAAAGGGTATGATGAAACAGACTTAAGTTGCACCCAGGGAGGTTCAGATTGGACATTAGGAAAAGAAAAATCACTGGCAGAGTGGTTAGGCATTGGAATGAGTTGCCCAGGAGCATGATGGAGTAACCATCTCTGGAAGTGTTCACGAGGCATGTGGACGTGGCACTTGATATGGTTCAGGGGTGTTTATGGTGGTGCTATGGTGACAGTAGAACTACATGATCTTAATGATATCTTGCAACATTGATGAGTCTGTGATTCTTGGAATGTGGAGCACTTGAGAGAGATAATTTCACACCTCAGCTACCTGCTTTTCACCCTCTGTGGAGCAAGAATACAATTGCCATCTTTGCAGATAGTAAACAAACAAGCTAAAAGAAGCACATGTATAAAAAGCAAGGTGTTTCTGAACTTAATGAAGATTTAGTAGACACTATAAGTAGACAATTCATCAGTATCTCACAAATAATCCAATTTAAATACTGAAAAGCAGTCCACATTTTAGATTCTCAACCTGCTGCTAACATACCTGAATTTAAAAAAGTTCCTAGTCACCAACATATAACTGTATTTGTAAGAAATGGGTTGGGAAATATAAATATTTCATAAAGCATAATGCAACAGTAAGTTAACATGGAAGTGATTGCCCATGAGAAGAAAGGAAATACATCATTTAATTGAAAGCTACAAAATCAAGTAGTCTTAAACCTTCAATTTCTTCACCTTCTCTTACTACAGATTTTGTCCCAGAATCACACTCAGAAAGAGTAAACCAACAGAAAACTGAAATAGAGGGATAAAAAGTGTCTCTTTGAAAGCATACCCTCATTCCAAGATGATGCTGCAAGTAAATAGAATATCCCCTTTTACACATTGTGGTGTTGTAATTTTTTTTACTGTTAGCCTTTTGCTAAATAGCTGTCATTTCCCTTTTTAAAAATATATATTCATATGAACAACTTGGTACTACTCTGCAAAAGAGGTTTCATTATTCTGTGAAGGGGCTTTTGGCATGCTCTGAGAAATTTAACGAGTTGGGGAAAAGTTTGTTTACTACAGAGTTAACAGGCTTTTTGTCCTTATCCCAAAAATCCACAATAAACCTGCTGACCTTTTGGGGCTACAATTACAAGCCGGACAAGTCCAATAAGCTTTGTAAAGTACGAGTGCAATAAGGCAGCAGTCTAGCCTCTTTAACAGGAGAAAAAAGCACATCACAAAAACAAACAGCAAGATCTTGTGAATCCCAACTATAACCCTAATATGATGCTATTTCTAGTTACCAAAAATACTTTTGGTTTCAGAGAGCTTGATAGCATTTCCTTAGCTCTCCAAGATAAACACAAGTTTATACAATCAAACTTGCAGTATCAGCCAGTCAGACTCAAAATACATAGTAACAATTTCCATTCAACGAAACTCTGCTAAAGAAATAGATTATTTAAGTCAAACTAGGACTGATTTGCATAAATCTTTCTGCACTTCAGTTCCCAGCTACACATAGAAGTACTTCAGCAAGAACTCTGTATAGCACTGAAGTCATAACAGCTGATCTTCAGGTTATGACAAACCACTACTTCCTAGGCAAATTCAAGAACTTTGTAAAATACTGCATTTTAAGAAAAAATATTATTACTCACAAAAGAATAGTACAGGCAGTGAAATAGGTAACTTCAAGAGCAAGAAAAAAAATCTGGTTTGTAGTCAGATATAGAACCTCATCTCAAATCAAATTCGAGAAACACTGTTAAACATGACACTTAATATACTTAAGGTGGTTTGAACAAGCATTAATGCATTTCACAAGCAAATGTTACTTTGTTAAACATGTTATTTTAAGCTAGCCATGCAGCCTAAGTAACTTTAATATTAAATATGCAATCACAGATCTTAACTATACTGTGTGTAGATTGGCACAATTACCTGTGTCAGGCTCATTTAGCTGTGATTAAAGCATACTTCAAAGCCATCCATACATTTTTGCTACTCATACTGATTATGTTACAGATAATTACCAGTTCAGTGAGACTTTGCTAATTAACTAAATTATCCTCAAAGTTAAGATAGTTTCTTGTATTAGTAAGGCTATTTCTATTGCGTTAGCAGTAAGGTTATTTGCTTAGCACAGCCAAAGCAAAACTTAGGTTGTCTTACCACATCATCTGTCAGTGTCTTGATATTTAAGTGCTGTAAATCAAACAGGAAAGCAGTCATGTCAAAATTGTGCAGTTAAAAAAAAAAAAAAAAGCTCAGTTATAGTTACTTTTACTCAAAATCACGTGGAAGTTAAACAGACTGAATCCTGACACTTGAACCAAGTTTCTTGGCAAGTTGTACCTTGCTGATTTACAATGCACAGCAAGTTATACAGATTTTTAAAATCTTCCATTCAATCCTCCAACAGAATATCAGAAGAATATGAACCAAGTACAGCTTGAAACAAGTTGTGTTTTATTATATTTCATAACTAAATTATATTTTATAGCTAAATATACAGATGACCTGCTCGAAATTCAGCCACTAGACACGTGTCTTCTCAAGATGACTGTGGGGATACCAACAGCAAATCATCCAGAGATTTCAAACTCAATAGAAGAACACAGAGCTCCTCAAAAGTTCAAAATTATCAATCAAGCTGCAACACTCAAACTACTCACATTGTTGAATAGTGTCAAGTAATGCCTCTATGGCAAGCAGAACATGAACTTGTGAGCATAAACTGAACTAAGCATTTCATAATAGTAGCATCCAAAAATTCTACAGATCACACAAAACAGCAGTTTCTGAACCAACATTTGCTCTCCACTGCACATTCACAAACACAGCAAGTACTAGGATATACAGCTCTTGCACGAACCCAAAGAGCAGCACTGAACATTGGCAACTGATGAGTCAGTGGTGCAGGGATCCCATGCAACATTTTTATGAAGAGATTGACAACAGACTTGGCAGGAAAATGTTAGGAATGTGAAGCCACATATTTAGTGAGATAGACTCTTACCCTCCCCTTAGACTCCCCTCTCTGCCTAGTGTGTACAGCTTGGCAACAGCTACAGCAACTGTCAACAATTATATCCTAATAAACCACACTTGGAAACTCTTCACCAAGTCAACAATAATTGGCTATCACTCTCTACAACAACGTGAAAGGAGGTTATAGCAAGGTGAGGGTCAGTCTTTTCTCCCAGTTAACAAGCAATAGGACAAGAGGAAATGGCCTCAAGTTGTACCCGTGGAGGTTAGCTTAGCTATTAGGAAAAAATTATTCATTGAAAGGGTAATGAGGCATTGGAACAGGCTGCACAGAAAAGTGGTGGAATCAACATCCCTGGAAGTGTTCAAAAGGCATCCAGAGATGTAACACTTGGGTTTGGCAGTGAAAGTGGTGGTGGCTAGGTTAATGATGATAATCTCAGAGGCTTCCAACTTTAATGGTTCTATGATTGTGATCATTACTTCTGACATCTTCTCTGGCTCATCCCTCAGAATTAAAGAACAATCTGTGTTAAGTCAAATCTTATCACACAATAGCTCTGGTCTGAATAGTGTCAAGAAACTGAGGAAGAAGTGTCTGATGAATGGTTATGAAGTTAAAAGACAAATGAGGTGCAAGGAAACCCAGTATTCAGTGACACACTAAGTCCTACTATCAAAAAAAAAAAAAGTTAAAAAAGGTGCTAGGTCAATACTGAGCCTTTATGATAATTCCATTCCATGTTCTAATAGGTGAGGATCTGTATTAAATGAAAACAACAACTAAGTGAAAATATTGCAATTCAGCCAGGAGACCGAAGACTGTATCCCAGTCTTCTCACTGGTGTTCCCCTGCCACAGAGGTAAATCAGACCTTTGCCCCACACACTGCTATAGAACTGAGGTTTACTGCTTGTTTTTCCCATTCTGTTAAATATCTACAAAGACAGTAAAAGTGTTAAGTGGTGTCATTTCTAAAAGCTTATGACTTTGCATTTAGCAAGGTTTGGTATAATATTTCTATCCTTAAGTGAACTAAACTTCAAGAGAAAACACACTAACATAAACGGTCTGACACTGCAACTAGGTAGAGAAGAACACGTGTCATTTATTTCTTTTTCATACAGATGACTTAAATCACTAAGCCTTAAGCAATGCACGAATACCATCATGGAGCTCCTATAACATGGCAGGAGATTACATAATCTGCTTAGAATGAAAACCACCTGCATTCAATGCTTTGGGTGGAAATTCAAGATTCATGTGAAACTCATGTACACTAGCTAAAAAAATGCAAGAAAGCAACAACATCAGGTTTCATTTCCACTTAAGAACAGATGTTGGATGTTTTGCAATTGCTCCATACAAGTCACCATCATCATGCAGGTAACCAGGCAATTTCAGATTCAGGTTTTGTTCTTTGAAAAAGACAGTAGTTAGTGGGATAGTTCAAGCCAGTATTTTACTTTTCATTTAAGTTGTGAGACTCAGCAGTGGAATTTACTGATAACAAGTGAAAAGTTTCCCATTTTGTATATCACAACACCTCACTGACCCATGTCATCTGACTAATTAGTGAAAAAAGACTACCACACAACCAATTCAGGACACCTAATGTATAACAAACTTGATACACAGATATGAGTCTTCCCTCAAAATTTTCATCTTACTGGATACCTAGAGTATGGAAGTCTAAAAAACCAGTGTTTCTTTCATAAAAAGTTATGGAGTCTAGTTTGAAAGCAAGTGCTAAAAGCAGGTTCTTAAATAAGAATCTACTCAACCAGCACTAAACATCAACCCTGGTGATGTATTTGGAGACTTTCTTTATAAAGGAGAAGGAATTCCATGCAAACTACAACCTAATGTTCAGCTCTTTCAGCACTCCCATATTAAAAGGCTGAATGACTTGCTGTAAGACATCTCTAAAGACGTATTTAGTGAATTTTATGCTATAATGCTTCTCAGTCAGAGGAGTTGGTTAAAACAGAACTGGGGTTCTCTTTTTCCCCTCTCCCTCATCAAGTCCTTCTCTTCTGACAAGGCTGTACAAAATAAAATCAGTTGACAGCTTTACTGGACTTCTATAGCATTCAAGGATACAGAGATATGGAACATTACATGTGGTCTTAACAACAACAACTACAACAAAGAAACTTACCGCACTGGATCTTTTAATGGCATTACATTTAGAGGAGTGCTGTGACTCAAGAACAAGAGCATATTTTCATTCTTGGCTAGCCAAACAAAACAAACACATTTCTAGTAAGGCAAACAATAACTAGACCAGGAGTCAGGTAAAGACCAGATAGAGGCAAGAGTGCTTTAATTCCTTAAATAATTTAAACTTTAAATAACCTGAATAATTTAAGGGACATATTTCTGGTTTTAGGCTTAGATATACCAGTTCACAAAACACATATTCTGCTCAAGTGAGCAGGTTGCCTTAAACACAGGCCCGCAACTAGATAAATATGACTTAAGTAATTTTCCTATAATATTCAGTCACTGCTAAAAACATTAAGTATTTTACAGAATACTGTTTTGCAATGGATGAAAATATTTATATGCTATTCTGAGCCTTCCAGGAACTACTCTACATTAACAAAATCATTGATTTGAAAGCATAGGAATTATGTACAAGTATTTCTCTAGTCTGTTTATCATGTAGAAAGTAGATATGCAAAACTGAAAAACAAATAATATTTTAAGTATGCTGCCCTTGTGTTTTCTAGTCAGAGATATACAAAAGCACAAAGAAATTAAAGAGTTAATTCTCCCAGAAGGGAAGATTTATGAGCAGCACCTACAGTTAAGAAAAGCAGAAGTAACACCATTGCTTAGTCTTCAGCCATACAAACACTTTTATAAACTAAGTTTTTTAATTGCACTCTTCAACGTAACTTAGTTTTTATTCTAGGACATGGAGGAAGAGGTAATTTTTTTTTGCAATTGAGTAGAAACAGTTCACTTAAAGCTAAGTCAAATGAAAAAGAAATGCACAGGTGCATCATTTTTGAAGAAAGCAAGCATCTGGCAGAATTACCCCTTATGGGAGATAACGTCCCTTAGGCATACTGTTAAATAACCAATGTCATAAGACAGAGGATATACACACACGTGGAGCATGTGGTACAGTGTTCACGATGAGCTGGCAAAACTCCAAGGATACTGAGAATCTTAAATAGAAGCTGAAAGGTACAACAGGATACAAGGGCTGAGTTTCACAATACAAGTACAGCAACAAGATGACTGTTGCCAGGACAGAAGGAGTATAGTGTCTCTTGAAAAGGTCACACATGACGAAGACACGTGTGATGCAACTTTCACACCACCCAGCTAAAGGAAGCCAAATACTATTTGGCTTCAAATATATTCACAGTAAAGAATATTTTTGTCATACTGATGCCCAAAAACTAGGCAAAAAAACAGTACTCCACAGTATAAGGCCTATAGAGCAGGTATTTGTTTATTCAACCCCAGGAATCAGGGGGATAGCTCCATCACAAACTGATTCTTTCATTCATCAGACAGAACAAGCTTTTATACTTTTCTTTACTTAATGTGCACATTATATTTTCCTAACCTTCATATTGTAACATATTTTCTAATTACATGATTATGTAAGCCCTCGTAGCACGTGTGGTTTCTGCACGAGCCTCCTGGTGGTTGTTTTGGAGGAAGGCTCTGAAGTCTTCCTCGGGCTTAAACTTTTCACCTCTGTTTCTCCACATGCCCTATAAGCTTGTCTGCTCATATACCCAGTGGTTAGCTTTTTGCAGTTAGCTTGTTCTGCTAAATTTGCTGATTTCTAAACAGTGCTTCATTCGCATACCCTGTTACAAAGTAACTACTTCTTTCTTCATAGCTACAGCTTTTTGCATAGTTCAAGCATTATCTCATTGCCTCGGCATCAAAAGGGAGGAAGGGAGGAGGGGATAAACCAAGGAGGGTGATGGGGCAACATTATCTTGTTGCCCAGGTATCAGTATACAAGATCATGATCTTATATTGCAGATCCAAACAGCAGGACATACTTGAAGTTCATCTGCTAGATAGAATTTAGTAACTTGAGGGATTGCCCATATAATTACCCCACTCAAGTCCAGGTAGAGACAATGAAGCAAAGCAATGACAAATCCCACTTAATTGGATCAACAGTACTAGTCCGATCTTTTGTGCCATTACAACTATTGCCCCATCTTTACATATCCATATTTACAGACAAAATTCTCTCTAGGTGCGGTACAAGCAGTTCAGGAAAACAGGATCAGAACTCAGGAGAATGACATCTCACATGGCACTCTGATCCCATGTCTTCAGCATTCTTTCCACCAGCACTACAGGTCAGTGTGGCCTGGAACCAATGAAGACTAGCCTAGTACAATACTGAGTCTGTATCATCTAAGAGTTTTGGCACTTTATTAAAAGGGGCAGCACCTACATTCTCCACAAGTGGTCTTTCCACCATGGCATAAGCACAAAGTGATGTTGCTCATCTAAATTTCTGAATGAAAACAGATCGTTTAAATACAGATTCTTTGGTACCTGAACTCAGATCATGTCTGGCAGGGATGGGCATTGTTAGCATGACTGAAAGACCAACTAAATATAACTTTTGATCATAAATAGAAGCAGAAGACAGACAAACCATAGTGTCATACACCCCTGCCAATATGAGAGGGGTTTTAGACATGCAACATAATAGGACATCAGGCAACTAAACAACAATTTCAACACGCATGTCCTCTACCACCTTGAGGTACTCCAATTTACAAAAAAAAAAAAAAAAAAAAAAAAAAAAAAAAAAAAAAAAAAAAAAAAAAAAAACCAAACAAAAAAAAAACACCAAAAAAACAACCCACAGTCCAGATCTTTCGCAATATTCATTTTTGCCCTTTTTACAGATGAAAACAAAGAAACAAACCCACTTATAACACCCCCTCCAAATTACCATGCACATGCATACGTTCTTTGATAAATTACAAAGAGCTTCCAGTCCATATGTGGCTATGAGAAAAGAAAAAAAATATGGAAAAAAGGAGGGCTTAAGCAAGATGAGTTTTAGAAGAACCAGCCAGCTTATACTTGAACACTGAAACAAGACTAACGAAGACTAGGGATGTTCATATAATCACATAATCCCCTCTGCACCTTTGTAAATTCAAAAGTGAGCAAGAACACATTGCCATTAATATTATCACCAAAAAAAAGATTCAACACTAGCTGTTTTTTCCACCAAAGGATATTCTCCAGCAGAAACACAAGTAGAAGACCAAATCAAGGACTGAAGGAAACCTGTAGACTCAGAGAAAAGTTAATTGGATGCTTACAGTGAACGTTATCACTGTAGGATCTCCTTTGTAACAACATTCCCTCAGTAATTTTGCTACCTCAGTCTAAAAACGCAATTTACACACTGAACAGCATTTTTTGCTTTTAATTTCTAATATACTACTTCAGCATTTAGATAATAGCTCTATCACACACTCTGTTTCTGCTGATTGTAAAGCAGTCTGGAAAATGATCAGGAGCAAAACTATCTTAACACGACAGGCTCTACACAGTGATATTCTTTAGGCATTGATGAGTTAAAGTCAAAATCGGTGCTTACAGGTAAGATCATATAACAAAGTGCTAGAACACAGCACTAAAATTTAATATCATAACCCACAGCGTTAATTCATGCCAACAAAAATAACAGCATGAGGAATTTACAATTTTACAAAGCTGCAATAAAGTGTTTTAGGTAACATCTGTTTAGCAATCATTTCTTTAAAAGACTAATTTAGATTCAAGGTCTTACACTGCTGCATAACTGCAGCAATAATTCAGTCACTTTCTAATTAAAGATATTGACACAGATTGGTCTTACCTTTCTACTCTATGCCAGAGAAATGGAAGTGCTTTTCCTCTTAACTACATCTTTCTTTGATTTATAGACACTGTTAAATGCAACTGTTAATTTGTCTATTTTTACAGATTGGTGTAAACAAGAAACCCTTCTTGACTCATAAATTTCATAAAGAACTTAATCAAAAACATAACCTGAAAGTCACTGAAGTCAGGTCAATGGTATACTGAAATTAATAGAAACACCTCTAATTTGAGCTAGAAATTAAAGTTGATCTTTTAAGGACTAGTGTCTACAAGATGTAGTATCAGTAAAGTGAAGTTTGAAGCCACATAATGTAGCACTCACTGTAAAGATTTCCAAACATTTCTAAGGCAAGGGGAGGAATCAAAGAGAGGAAGTGGCAAACAGTTGCTTTTTACCCCACCCTGCCCCAGCAGATTTCAGAAGTTTCTTGCTCAGTCAGTCTATACATAGAGAACAGGCAGAGTAGATTTCTTCTTTTTATAAGGTCCTAAACCACAAGAGTGGATGCATGAGCTTTCAACAAGCTGGAGTACCACAGAAATTCTTTTACTGTTTTACAAGTCCCACTCTTCTAAAACTTTGACCTGCTGAACAAAGTCATGCTGGTATGTGCTTCAAAATGAACCATCACTCTTCAAAAAAAATTTAAAATGATTCTGCGAAAGAACCTAGACAACTGTTCAAACTGATTCACTTCTTCTGAGAAACTAGTTTATTCAGAAACAGTCCTTCAAAGCCTCATTTGACAGAGCTAAACAGTTATAGTGGCTGATTCCAATGCACCTTTCTCCCCCCTCCACCCCTCATATGCAGTGGGTTTTAAAAAACAGTATTCTCCTTAGTTAAAAAAGAATTTTCTTTAGAAGGGAGTAAAAAAGGAGGCACATGTTAATGATGTCACCTTTGTCAACCAGCAATCCAATTTCACCACAAGGCTTGTCAGGGAATCAAATTATTTTTCAGATTAGCATATCTGCTATGACAGATCAATATATTGCATTGACTGGAAGGGTTCAACCTGGATCTTACTTTCAAGCCTTGAACACTGAGTAATATTACATTCACATAATCTCTATTACTTGAGGTCAATAAATCTAACAGCTAATTTAATCTGACAAACGTACACAGATAGAAATACAACTAAGGTAGCATAAGGTATGGCACTCTGAGTACACCAAACAGAGAAAAGGGCACAGGCAGAATCTAAGACTGGATTACAGAGAGCCCAAAGGGGTGAGAGCCAGGTTTTACACATTCTGAAAAAAAACCCAATTTAACTAATAAAATTACATTGGAGATGTATTACAGAAAAAGTTAGATGCAAAGAAGTCAAGTTGGAAAATACCTCTAAGATCATCAAGTCCCAGCCATAGACCACACATTGCCAGGTCCATCACTAAACCACATCCTTAAGTGCCACATCTACACATCTTTTAAACACCTTACAAGATGGTGAATCAACCACTTCTCTGGGAAGCCTCTTCCAGTGCTTAACCACCCTTTCAGTGAAGAAAGTTTACTTAATACCCAATCCTAACCTCTCTTGGTGCAACTTGAGGCCCTTTCCTCTTGTTCAGTCACTTGTTACTTGGGAGAGGACACAGACCCCCACCTCACTACCCCACAGCCTCCTTCCAGACAGCTGTAGAGAGCAATAGGGTCAGCCAGCGAGTTAATGGCACACCCAGAATACAATCCATGTTCAATCCATAATTCTTCAGTCCCTATCAACATCCAAGGATAAAATCTTTGCTTCAAGACATTATTTAAAGATGAAAAATAAGACTATCATTAGGGTGAAATGCTTTTGAAAACTGCGGCTTGACAAAGCATTCTCATGAATTAAGGACATTCTCACCTATCCCTGCTTAAAGAGAAACTGAGCGGCAAAACAGGAAGAGGCCAAAACAAAAAAAAAAAATATCAACACCCACACCTATCTAAAAGATTATTATATACCCTATAAAACTGAGTTATAACCCCAAACTCAACCCCCTTTATTTTCTGTAGCTGTGACCTCAACACCACAACCTCAAAAAGACTCTCAGCTGATGCCTATATTATCAAAATCACCCTTGATAGGCACCCTGGGAAGCCTAGACATATGCCAAACAAGCTCATCTGCACCAAAGAAAAGGCCTTCTTTCACTGAAAAGATGGTATTTCGTCTAACAAAAAAAGGCTCAATGGCTTTTATCACATGTCCTACTCCCTACAAACTATTGCACTGCCATACTAACACATGGTTAGCAAAACTGAACATGATGGCAACACACTACTTTTGTTTTAGCACATAATTAGAGGAAAAAATGTAAACCATTGTGAAATCTGCATAAGAACTTGGCAATTAAAGTATCAGTAACAAGTAAAATCTCCTGATTCAGAGCTCTTGTCAGTCATAAACAAAAATCCGTGTCTCTCACTCATGAAAGGAATAATCCAACCCTCAAGTCATACAGCAACACTATGCAATCTTTTACAGTGGCAAGACCACACAGGGTCCTCAGAGATCATATACTAAAGTGTGTTGTGAGATTGGGAAGATCCAGTGTCACAAGACATTTTGGGATACCTGTGTGTGGGGGAAGAGGCAGATTGGGCCTTGCCCTGGTGAGGTGATGCCGTGCTCTGCACACACCCCCCACTCCAAGGACCTGTATCTCAGCCCCACAGTGGCTGCCAGTCCCTGGCACAGAGGATGCAATGTTCCACACACAGCCTCTGGAGCCTCTAATCCAGCTCCTGAGTGGCCCAACAAACATAAGTCCCATCTAGGGGAAGGGCTCCAGAAGGCCAAAAGGGTATTTAAAACTGAATAAAGGATATTTAAAGCTTGTCTTGACCCTACCTCCTCTTGGAATTTCTATCAACTGAGCACTGCTAGAACCCAGCAGCTGGTAGCTATATGTGTCCTTTTGTGTATCTTTTCTGTCTTCCTCTCCTTCTTCTTCTAATTCCCTCTTCTCCTAATTTTTGAATAACTTGAAATCAAACAGGCTTAAAGTTTCCCAAGTCAAATTGGCTAAGTTGATGCTTTGAGATGTATTTTATGTTGATTGAATGTTGCATTAAACCTTTTGCCAAAGTTCTTTGATTTTCTGAGGTGCCAGTAAAGTATTTTTTGTTGTTTTGACCTCTTGAAAATATCTTGTTGCTATTTCTCCTGTGCATCTAACTCAAAGTACAGGAACAACCCTAAGCCCTTTTAAAAGCCTCATCAAGTGAGAGGGTTTACACATGTCCAGCTATGTCACCTGCACGACTAAAACACACGTGTGCCCAGTGGATACACAGCCACTTAGGAAGCCAAGCAAATAGCTCTTGGTTACAGTTTCATATACCCACATTCAAACATGTAGAAAAAGGCATACGGACATGGTTCAAACAGCCATCTCTGCAGCCACAATACAAAAAGATTGCAGCAAACAGGAATATTCCAGAAGCAACTTGTGACCTTCCAGGACAAGTCTGGCCAGCCTGTTTGATACTGCTTATTGGCTAACTTTTTTGAACCTGTGCACAAATGCCAGACACTCAAGTACTGAATGTTACACAAATACACCTTAGAATTAAGAGTCTAACTAAGTGTTATGGTATCTCTTTTGTAATTATGTAATAAATACATTTTAGAGCAGGTGAGCTCAGGGACAGCTGAACAAAGATCAACATACATCACCTAAATATGAGCATAGGGTGCATCTCCTCTTCATGTGGCAGATACTCCTTGAAAGGAGGTTGTAAACAGATAGGAGTCAGCCCCTTCTCCAAGGCAACTAGCGACAGGATAAGACGACACAGTCTCAAACTGCACCAGGGGATGTTTAGGTTGGACATTACGAAAAACTTCTTCACAGAAAGGGTGACTAGACATTGGAACGGGCTGCCCAGGGAGGTGGTGGAGTCACCATTCCTGGAAGTGTTTAAGGGAAGGCTGAACATGGCACTCGGTGCCACGGTCTAGCTAACATGGTGGTGTTCAGTCATAGATCTGACTCAATGATTCCACGGGTCTTTTCCAACTCAGCTGATTCTGTGGACACAAGGCCTGTAGAACATATGCTGGCCCCAGCTCTAATGCTTGGGATTTTCATGATGTCCAAATAAAAACTGGTTATTATTGGGTACTCTTTGGTTAGAGCACATCTTGCAGATACACTATCTCGTGAACAATTGTAAAACATCTTGAGTTTCCGAATTTCTTGGTGTGCTAGCCAAAAGCTTGTAAAAGCAGGCAGACGGAGAAGAATTTTGGGATATTCGTGTGTGTATGTCCTTTAAATTCAAAGGAAGTTTTTTCACTATACAGTTTATACCACTAAAATTCAAAAAAAACGAACAAAATAACACCGCAGTCCTATTAGAAGTAACACTCTTTAAGAGCTGGAAGTCTGTTCTATGCTCCCACCCATAGATGTCACGCAGCAAGCAAAGGCAATGAAGCCTTGTGATGAAGCATTCGGAAGAGACCTGGAAACTTACTGCATCCTTTCACATGGGCAAGCAAGAGGCGAGCTGGACCAGGCGGGATCAGCCTTCGAAGCCCAGCTGAACCTGATAGCGCCACGTATTCCCACTCAGTCCCCTGGTCTCGGGCGGCCCCAGGCAGGGACTGGGCCCGGAAGGGACGGCGCGGGGGGGGAGGGGGCTGTCACCGCACGGCCGGGCCCCCTCGTCACAGGCCCGGCAGGCCCCACTCCCAGCACCCCCGCCGCGGGAATTCGCACTTACGAATTTGGGCTTCCTGCTGTCCGCCGTCTCCTCGGGGCCCCCAGCGCTCCCGGTCCCCGGCGGGCCCTTCCGGCGGAGCCCCTTGTTCTCCCGCCCGCCGCGACCCGGCGGCGAGGACGGGGCGCAGTAACGCGCCCGCGGCGGCTCCATGGCCGCGCACGGGCGAGGAAGGGAGACGGGCAGGGGGGAGCGCTGCCCGCGATGGGGCCCAGGCCCGGCGGCCCCGGCCGAGCTGGGCGCCTGCGATTAGCGCGGCTTAGCTGGGCTCGGCCAGGCAGGGCGCCGCGGGGGGAGGAGCGGGGCTGAGCGCTAAAGCCGCGGCCTCACCGCAGCTCAGGATTTAGCGAGGAGAAGCCCCTAATCCCGCCACGCCCGAGCCGCGCGGGGCCACGGCCAACGCTCCAACGGCCGCGGCTGGCGGAGCGCGGCACCGTCTCCCCGTCCGAACCGTCCCGCCACTGCCGGCACCGCCCCCAACCGCCAGCCCCGGCCAATCCGCACCGGCGCGGCGGGAGCGGCGCCTTCCGATTGGAGGGAGCCGTGCCCGTCTGCGGTGAGTCAGAGTCTCGCGCCGGGCCCCGCCCCGCCCCGCCGGACCGCGCGCGCCCCTGAGCAGCGCGAGGCCGCCCGGGGGCAGCGACCGCTCGGAACGGGACGATCCCACAGGGCTGAGGTAACGCCGCCTGCCAGGCAGCCACACACACAAACACAGACACACACAGAGACACACACAGAGGAAGGGAGAGTTTATTTCTTTATCGTGCAAATCCTGTCTTCTCTGCATCCTGTCTGCCCAGGATCCGAACACGGGGCGGGTCCCTCACCTGTCTGGTTTAGGATGCCGATTTTCAACAAGTGGCTTTGTTAAAAATTCCGATTCCATACCTCAAGCCACTGTTTGACAAGTGAAAAGTACTTAATCTACTCCTATATGACCTTCTTATATAATTAGGGCACTGACTTTTATATGTAAATATACAATATTATATAAAATCGTAGAATCATCGGGCTTGGAAGAGACCTTTACGATCATCCAGTCCAAAAATCCAAATCACCCAGCACCAGATCCAGATACCTACTAAACACCACCAGGGATGGTGACTCCATGACCTCCCCAAGCAACATTATTCCAATGCCTGCCCATCTGAGCAGTGAAAAAAAAAAAAAAAAAAAAAAAAAAAAAAAAAAAAAAAAAAAAAAAAAAAAATCTAATATCTATTCTGAATCTCCCCTGTCTCAGTTTAAGGCCATTTCCCCTGGTCCTGTCGCTGCAGTAACAGTAGAGACTGGCCCCCACCTCCATTAGAATCTCTTTTCTGGTAGTTGTAAAGAGCAATATATACATAGACATACATACATACATTAATAGATATATATATATGTATTATATAATTAATACATCTCATATTAATTTTATACCAACTTGATGGGATTGGATTAAGAAGGCAGAATGACACAGGAGAGACACAGTCCCTGTTCAAAACAGTCACAGTCCTGCATCCAGGTTTCTGTTTTGTGATGGACACAGTCTGTGTGGAAGAGCTGTTAACTGTGCTGCCAAGGCCAAAAGAACAGGTGTACCTACAGTCAGCATTTGTTTAATGCAATCTGTTGTTTTCCATCACTGAAAGACCTGCAAGACTCTGTGGTTTATGGGGAAATACATAAATAGAGATTTCATTATGCTGTAAACTAGCAAATTGCATATGGTTTACAAGGTAATTGAATTCTCATTACTACAATCAATACTTTGCATTTATCTTTATTTTAAATTAAGAGTAGTTAGAATAATGATGTAAACTAGAGACTTATGTAGGGGAAAATCTATTTTCAAATCTCAGCGTTAGGGATCATTAAGAAAAGTAAGGCTGATACTCAGCATTTGTATATCTAGAGTATTTCCTAAAACAGAAAAACTTCTGTCATTCAGTCCTTCACCATGACTTACACAGGCAGTGACCTACAAAATGTAACATCTTCCAGTACACAGAGTTCTGGTGAAGCATAGCAGAATTCAGCCCCAGGCTCAGCCTTTGCAGGGGAGGTGCTGTGGGGCCACACAGAGTAGATGCTGTAATTATTTGTATACGTTAAACTGCTCATCCTCTGGCACCTTTCTATAGATGTTTTGTAAATTTATATTGGAATTCTTTGTGGAGAGTATAATTAGCAGAACACTGTTTAATGTCATGGTTAATGATTTCCTGGAACATTTGATTAGAAAATTAATCAGGCTGTGTGTGTGTATGATAAAGCTGTTTAAATGGACCTCCTAATTGCACTGTAGTAGAACACAATGGCTTGTGCCAATATATCACTTTCAAGGTACTGTGTTGCAATAACAGAGAAACACTGAAGGGAATAATTTATCAGACCATTTTACTAAGCCAAAAGTAAATGTTAGTACTTTTGATCTATTATTATTATTTTATACTACCCCTCTTGTCCTCGTTAGATGTTTCACAGAACAAATACACTGTAGCAACAGCTCCGTTTACCGAGATTCATCATGACTGAGGAAAAATTGTGAGAAAGAAATGCATCACTAATACTAAAATTGTGCAGATTCTACTTAGTCACAGTATGCATATTGTCTGGGGGATGCAAATAGCTTGGCCATTTTACATTATTTTTGTTCTGGGACGAGAATTTTTCAAATATAAAAGTCTGAGACAAAGCAAATGCATAACGTTAACCGTGGATATTTGCAGAAGCAGTCCTTTAGATTGATGGATTCATTTAGGCTTTTAGCATTCTGTTATATCTCTCTGTCTTTCATTTTTTTTATATATTGCAACTCATTACTTAAAAAAAAAAAATACCCTCCTAATATTCATTGTTCCAGGGAGGCAGTTTTTCAAATACATTCCTGTGCAAAGTATTTCAAAGATGGCCTTTGTGTTTAGGCAGTTGTCCACAATTCATTTGGAGACACCCAGTTCTTTCCTATAAGAAGAAGATAAAATACTCAATTAACTGTTCTTTCATGAGGTTCATCTCTTTGAACTGTCACATAAAAGTTATGAAGGATTTTGTCAGCAATGTTGTTGTTTTTACAAAGCAAGCACACAAGTTTAATGCTACTCTATTTAACTATGCTAACAAGGAAAACCTTCTTATCCTCAGTTCCTGTGGCTTGGCAGAGGCAAGAAAGTGGCACATGTCTTTTCAGGAGAATGGCTTCTTCTTTCTCCCATGAAATGCCCCAAACAGACAATTCTAGCCCAAACCCCTCAAACTTGCATAGCTATTTGTGACTTGTACCAATTGAATATGTATCTTACACCTTTCCTACCATCTTATTCAAAAAGTTAATACAAGAGTTACAGAAAGATATATGATTCATAATGCCAATAAAAATTACCTTAGAAAAAAATGGCCTGTCTTCAGGTGTTATAGAGGCAATTTATGCTTGTTTTATCTAAGAAAATCTTTAACAGTTGTATTTTTATATTGCAACAACACTCATTAATATTTTTAATTTTTTGCAATTATTGTAATATCCTTAAATTAACCTGTGGATAAGATCTTACTTAATTTTCACAGCATGGGTGGCTCGCAAAACATATTATTCCATTATTAGGATAATGGGAAGATAAAATCTCAAATTGTTCGTCTAGTCTAGCCTATTAAGTTTACTAAGGAACATAGCTGTAAGTTTATCATACTAATAAATTAACAAATTTATGTTACAGTTATGAGAAAATTCATACTCTGTTCCAATAATAAAGTTTTATTGACAAAAATTTGCTTTAGGTTGGTTTTTTTTTCCCCCTGTAAAACAATTATTTTGGCTTTTTTGCACGTAATTTGAGTGTCATTTAGCAGTGTCACTGCCACTGTAGTAGTATATGTATTTTCTACATTCTGTTTCTAGCATAGAGAAGGAAAAATTAAAATCCATAGCTAAAACTATCCTGGAGGATCATGATAATCAGAAAAAGGAAAGAACTGAAAATTTGCCGGCTAATACAATACTAACCTTAAGTTCCTAAGAGAGAATAATGTACTAGGCTTTTTTGATATATGGTTATGGATATGAACTTAGTTGTAAAAGGTTACAGAATTATAGCTCTACTAAAATGTGACAAAAAGAAGTTTTGGTTTTAATAGCCTTCATAAAGGATTGAATTTTTCCTTTGCTTAAGCTCATGATCAGGATAACTTCTGTTTGTTACGAATCTGTTTAAAGAGATTCAGAGAACGGAGTTCAGGCTACACACTTGTCGTGGGTAACACAGAATGTTTTTATATTCCATATCTATCTCTGCCCCAAACGTGTTACTGTCTTTTTAACGCCCAGCACAGCAAGAACTGGAATTGCAGGGCAGTGAGGAGGTGCCGTGCCCCCGTCCCTTTCCAAGGCTGAGGCACCTGAGCCGATCTGCTCTTGTGCCTGGCAGTGCTTGCTGAAGGTGGAGGCTCTGCTTCAGAGGGGCTTGTTCTGGGCAGTTGGCTTTTTGCTGGTTTGGTGTTTTGTTTGGTTTTTTTGGTTTGCAATAGTAGCCACTCAGGAAAATTGCATTTCGGAATCCCAGACTGTTTCGGAGCCAACTTGCCCAAGTGAGCCGGTTCCCGGGGCTGGGTCACCCAGCGTTGGTGCCGACAGAGCGCTCCGCTCCGCTCCGCCCCAACCCACGCGTGGCGGGCGGGCAGCAGCACCAGCACCCGCAGAGCTCTGAGGGCAGCAGGAGGAGCCAGAGGAGCTGTCCCCGCGCCCGCCAGCGCTTCTCATCGGCCCCTAGTGCTCCTGTGTTAGCTCCTACCTTCCTGGGAGAGTTCTTTTTGCCACCTTCTTTCCCTTTGTTTCCCAGACCACACCATCACGCGTGGCCGGCTGTCAGAGACTGGAAAAAGTGATCTGTTTCGGGACATCTTGGGAAGCTTGGGATGCATGATAGGGGATGGGTCACAGCTTGTTCTTGTGAGAAGGTGCCCTGTCCCAGTACCCCCCAGCCCCACAGGGTCTGACCATCAGGGGAGCCCTAAGGCTTGCCTGACCCCTGCCGTGGGTGGCCTAAGTCCGTAAGTCCCACCCGGGAGAAGGGTCCTGGATGGGCCAAGGCTTTAAGAAACCTGACCACAGGGCAAACCTGTTGTGTTTTAGCCTTGCCGTCGTCTTGGGGTTTTACTGCTTGGTCACTGCAACCCAGGAGCTGAGAGCTATGACTGGTTTTTTATATTTCTCCTGCCTTTCTGTTTTTCTCCCTTTCTTGTCTCTGCTCACAGAACATAAAATCGAGTGGGTGTAAAGGTTTTTTGTGTTCGGTGGGCTAAGTCTGTGCTGTGATAAATGATGTTATGTTGCATTTAGTCTTTTGCCAATGTTCCTTTATTTCTGATGGTTTGCCAGTAAACTTTTACCTCTTGAAAATATCTGGTTGGGATTGTCTCCTTTGTGTCTACCAAGAGCAAAAGAACCTTGGTTAAATCCTGGAATTAAGTACCTGGGGTGTCACATGGGTGCCTTTGGAAAGGGTCTGACACCATTCTCCCTTTGTCTCCCTACACGCGTTCTGCAGTGGGGGTCACCATCTTGCAAGAGATTTGGAAACATTCTGGGTGTTTTTTTGTTCCTCTTGGAGTTGGTGAAAATTAACAATTTTCTACCTAGTGATTATTCACTAGATAGATTATTTTTTTCCTTTTGCTGTTTTGCTTGTTAGTACATAGTTATTTTTTCACTTATATTTATTCATATTCATTCCTTATTGTTGGAAAGGGGTTGGTTGAAACTAAGAGGAGGTAACTCATTGTAGAGAGTCTGCTTCTTTAAACCGTCTTGAACCGAAACAGTGCTAAAAAAATAGTAATTTTCTTTTATGCTCCCTGGGCTCTTTTTGGTAGCAAGACCAGTTTTCTCATGTGATGCTTTAAGAGTGTATGATGCCACTTGTCTTATGATGTGTCTCTTTTAAAGCCCTGCTTTTGCTCTCATCTGTCTTGACTGCTCAGCATGCTACATACAGTTGGAAGTACTCAAAACAATTGTTTGCCATCATTCATTGGCACCCTGGCAGACAAGTAGTGTGTGCTAGTTAATATTTGTGTAATATTTTTGGCAGAAGTAGAGAGGGACTGTGGACAAATAATTAAAGAAAATGCTTCTTGCCTAGTATGTCAAATTGTCTGTGAAGACAAGCATCTTTGAGCCATTTCTATCACAGTGTAGGTAAAGCTGAACTTGTCAGATCTCTTGGCACATATATTTCTTGTATCTTAAAAATATCTGAACTAGAGTCTTCAGAAGACTGTTCTTTTCTTCTCTTTCTTATATAAAAAAAGTATTATGGCTATATTTCAGGAAAGTATTATGGTCGTATTTCTTGCCATTCATTTCTGTTACCAACAGAAATACTTTTGGAAGCCAGAATATCCTTGGTTTCCATCCCAATTCCTTATCGCTAGGAGTCTTGGACTGTCACGCTTGCACAATGGCGTCAGTGCTAAGTGTCAATGGAATATGTATCTTGCAGCAGTTTAAAAAATACTTGGATTTTAGAGAAGCACAAAGGACTATAGGGCTACTCTTCATGTTTGCATGGCATTAATTTCCAGACACTTAAAAAGCATCTAATTAGATGACTCAAGCTGAAATGAAGTTTCCACTGAGAGTTGTGTCTAAAATACTACAATACTTTTTTTCTTATTACACGAGAATTTTTACTGAAGAAAACAACAAAGCAAGATCCTGCAGGTTTTAGAAGAACCTGCATGTATAGCTGTCTTTACTCCAAAATGGCCAGACAAAAAAGGCATCCCTGAGGACAGCATATGTCACAGTCCTATTATTGATATATCGGTCATACCTTTTTGAAATTTCAAACAAAATTTAACATGCAGTGGATTCATTTTCTCTCTTTTCTAGTTAGAATTTAAGGACTTGCAGAAATAGTTGTCTGAGTAGCACCATTCTCCTTCTTGAAGCTTTCAAAGTCACCCTGTGAAAGATGAGAATATAAGAAGTAGGAAAGCAGTTTGCTGCATCAATTTATTGTGGATTACATGTTGCTAATAATTTCTCACAAAATATTTTAGGCTAGCCTCTCATTTAGCTGAGAAAATCTAATATACCTCCTTCAAGATACTGCCTAGATGGGGAAAAATCAGTAAAGAAGTCCATTATACAGTCCATCAAGTGGATCTTTATGAGGATACTTGGGATGTGATTTGTGGCACTATTTAGGATACATTGCATACTACATTATTATAAAGTTCAGGTTTGTAATTTAATTATGGACCAAATTACATTCAGTTCTAACTTTAGTTGAAGTGACTAGGCCAAGCCTGACAGGTGATATAAATTGTAAATGGTCTGAGTGTCATGGGCCGCAATAAAGGCTCTGTTACATAATTTTATACTTCATGTGGGATTATCAGAGCCGCCTAAAGAATTAAATTAGCTGTTCCAACCTTCTCTATTCTATCATTATGCTATTAAATGTTCCTAGTAAAATTATTGCAAACATTCAATTTTGTCCAAAAGAAAATAAATATATTTTCAGAGGATAAAATCATGCTGAAGTTTTGTTGTGAATATAAGGGCCCATAGAAGTGTGATCAAGTTTAGTAATTTTTGCAGGGCATTCACTGCAAAGATTTTAAGCCTTCTGTCAGAATTCTGAGATGTAATTATCTTCCATTACTTCCTGATAACTCTCCAAATTCTTCATAGCTTTCCTTTTTTAATATACTTCTGTATTTTTTATGATTCACTTTCCAAATTTCCTTCTAAGATTCTGTCTTTCATTCTTCCTTGTGATAATTTATATTACTTTCTGCAAGGGCATGATACAGTTTGCTTTCAGAAATCCCTTCTTTTCTTTTGACAGATGTATCATTTTAAGAGAGAGAGAGGGAGGAAAAGAGAGATAAACACATATATGTATGTGCATATATAATGCTTTTTATGCATTAGTTATGTATTGCAGAAGTCTTAAAATTGACTATAATTTGTTTATATAGCTTTTATTTCTCTCTAACTGATTTTTCTTATTCTAATCCATCTTTAAGTTTCTCAATCTACTTTTTCCTCTTGCAAGAGTAGTACATATAATCATATTATGGTTACTGCAACTTAATATTCAGTTACAGTAAGTATTGTACATGTAGATTAAGAAAAAACTTTCCTCTTGTTTTAAAAAAACGACATATATCATTTGGAGAAATTCCTGAAATACATTCTATATGAAACATAATCAGCCATGTTGTGGGTAACAGAAGTCACTCTGTTGCTATCCAAACTGCATATTATTTTTTGATGTTCTGTTCTTTGGCAAGTTTCAATGGACAACCTGGTTTTTAATGGCTTTTTAACACACATAGTCATAAATTTCCAGAGAGTGCAATGCACTGTCTTTCTTATGTTTAACAGGAGCTTCATCTCTTGTCATAGGATGATGAAGAGTGTAATTGGAGGGTGTATTTTGCATCACAAATACTCTTCCAGTGCAGCGCAGCTAAGCTTAGGGTTTTTTTTTTCTAGGAAGTTTCTTAAGTGGCAGTTTTATGACAGTGTGAATCAGAACAAAGTTCGTAAGTTTCCATCTTATTTCACCTATGTTATAATGAATGAAAGCTATTGGTTAAGGAAAATGAAAGCTTTCACTTATTTTTACAAAGTGTATCTGCAGAAATGGAGAGACAGTTATGTTGGATTGCGATACAGAGGTTATCCTGTAGAACCTAAAGATGCAATGAGCTCTCAGATATGTGTTTGAGGGGAGGGAGACAAGTGAAAGAAATTGTATTTTAACAGTTACGGGATTGCCCCTTAGCTGGCCATAGGCAATAGGATTCAAGATGGTTTTGGTTCATTCTATGACAGCCTAACCAGAATGGACACTTATGAAACCAAGGTGTATTTACAAGAAAAGTAGAGGCCAGTTGACATTTTTTCTGTTACCTTATAAATGGAAAATTTACAGAAAGCAGAATCAGCCTCTGCTTAAGTGTCAGGGCATGGTGAGCACCAGCTTTCCCTAAGGGATGTGGTGCTGAGGGAGATACCATGGTAAGCAGGACCAGGGGCCTTGCTAGCCAGGCCCATCCCACAGACCCCAGCCGAGGCAAGGAAGACCAGCCCATAGCTGATAGCCAGCTTTAGCCAATAGTCCAGACTGTCGGGCAACTTTGTGATGATAAAGCAAGTCTGAGGAAGTCAGGACGAAAATCAGGGTCAGGAACAGTTCCAGTGACTGTAACAAGGATCTGGTGGTGATTGGGTGTATCTACAGTGATGAAACACCAGAGACTTGGGAGTCACATACAGAGTGGGTTCAACAGGGTTCATATCTGGCAGAGCAAAAATCTTTTTTTCTAGGGTGTGATACACACAGGAAACCATCATGTGTGTGCATCCCATGAATAACCTCATGAGACTCAAGAGCTTTGTTTATTACTTCTACAGCCACCCTTAATCTGAGAGAAAAAAAATCCATCATTATAAATGTGCCTATTAGTATCTGAAAAGTAATGTAATTCCTTATCCCCATCCGTGTACAAAACTGTATTTGTTTTCGTTCATGAGTTCACTTCCCCTTGTATTGAACAATCATGCTTGTAACCAATGAAGAGGAAGTCTCCTCAAAGAAGTAAGGAAAGCCTTTGACAAGATTTAAAATGAAGCATGAAGTCATCAAGAAGTCAGTCACTATACCCCACTAAGTGCTCATAAAATTGTTATTTACCATATATTTTGTGAGCTTCAAATCTGGCCATCAGATAGATTCAGGTTTTCCATTTAGAAAAGTACCAACAAAGACCTCTTTTTGTCCCATTGAAAGAGAGGGAATATGAAGATCTATGTGCACAGGTTTGCAGGATGCTGGGAGATTAATAAAGGCAGCCAAAACGTGATAATCCAGATACAGCATTTGGGTGGATGATACATACTTTCAAGCAGCTTTCTTTAAATGAGCTGCAACATGGAAAAAGGAAGAATGTTGCCCCAAAGGTGGTTCAAAATATACATGATTAAAAGCAACACAGTGGTCAACTCTTTTTCATTTTTGTAGGAAATAAGAATAGAGCACCAAGAAAGAGTATTTTTAGAAGAACAGCATGCACAGGAGCCAGAGCAGGGCAGAGCTCATCAGCAATAGCAGCAGGCAGGTTTATGTATGGAGTGTTGCTGAGAACTGAGTGCTGCAATGTACCAGTCCCAAATAAACTGCATTGCTTTGGCATATCTTGAGCTTGATTCATCCACCCTCCACCCAGCCAACAACAGTGTTACTCATTTGTCCCTGTAATGGTCACTCCAAGTTCTGTATAGGGCATGTGACTTCCCTGTGGCCTTTTGTGTCACAAGTCAGTAATGATACTGGGAACAAGTGACAATATAACTGAAATGAGAAAGTATTTCAAAGTACTATGGTTCTGTAAAACAAAATATATAGGAATGTTGTAGCATTTATGTGTAGGAGAGATCCATATTCTCTGGCTAAGGACAATCTAATTGGTAAAGAGCTATGTTAGGCTCTTTCTGTGATTAAGGAGTTAGCACTTAACTGAAGTTCTCACTTTTATCTAGTGAAGAAAAACTAACATCTACAAAAAGCAGTTCATCCACTCTTAAAATATGAATTTAAAACAAATGGAAAGAAGAACCTCTGGAGATCCTTTTATGTCTTCACTGACTACAGAAGATGCTTTGATATCCGGTTTAGACCAAAAGAGTACATTTAAGTGCTGAAGGCAGGTGAGGTAAATCTCGTTCTCTCAAACTGTTCTGGGAATTTTAGCAATTTTCAGTCAATAAATTCACTCTCTTTCAATAGATTTAATTCCACGTATTCATATTAATTTGGAATCACAGATATATTTAAATACCAATATTAATGACTCCTTGGAATTAACAATAAAATTCTTTTGTGATCCTCAGAGAATAAAATCTTGAATAATTACACTTCCAAGGTGATTATTCCACACGTCTTTGGAAATAGTTTTTGATAGTCTGAAAACTGAAGACAGATTTTTTTCCCCTGAAAGGTTTAATGACTAGCTCCCTTACTCCTTTTTCTGCAGGCTGTTATTATTTGGGATATTAAACTACTTCAAAAACTGTGGGAAGTGTTAAGTTGCAAATCTACTCTCCTGTTGTACAGAATTACTAGGATAGTGATTAAAAGAATTAGTACTGCTACTAACCTAAGTGTTCTAAAACATTTTCTTGGTGAAATCTATTCCATCTTTCTATTTTGTCTTTTTCCCCCCTCTTTTCTACTATATTTTCTACAATATATTGGGTTTTTTTCCCTCTTTTCTACTATATTTTCTACAATATATTGGGGTTTTTTCCTCACTTGCAGAGCTTCGCATTCAACCTTGGAAACTTTTGCAATATGAATAAATTAACTCTCTAATGGGTACATGACAGCAGTCCCATCATTAATTTGTTAGCTTTCTAAACAGGTATCTTTGTGCCTTCTCCCTAGATGGCATTCAGTCTATGAAGAAGTCATATGTAAGGAGTCTTATGCAAACAACTCAATTCTTATTTCTTAAATCTTTCTTTAGAATTCTCCTTTGCCAATCTGCTCACAGAAGTGAAGAATTTAATACAGCCTCTCTCACTGTTATGTGTTGCTCCTGATTTAGTCTGCATCTCCTGTCTGTCTTCCACAAAGAGACAGCAAGCTCTTGGGGCGTTGCTTTTTTTTTTTTTTTTTCTGTTCGAAACAGCTCTGGCATTTTACAGTAATAAACATCTTGATTAATACACAGAGCTTAAAACTTGTGTTACATGCAAAGACTAGAACACCTATTTGATTTCTAGACACTCTGTTAGTTTCTGCCTGTGTCTACATGAGAAAATTCACCAGAACAGATATATAAGAGTAAACAGTGCTTGCTTTCCATACTTTCCACTCTTCGAATAGGCTTGCAAGTAACTAAGTACCTGTTGTAATTTCTAAATGTTCACCATATTTAGTAAATAATCCATACTTTATAATTTACATTGTTCAATACAGTTTTCAGACTTGTCATATTTTCTGGCTTTGAACTATACATGTCAACAATCCCATAATTGAATGTTTTATCCCCATATCTATTAGTATGGCTTCCAAGAGGAGGCGGGGGATAATTATATCCATTATATCCATTTATGTTGTAGGTGGAAATAGAGAAAAATGATCTGTGTATCTAGAATCAAAGTTGTCATTGTATAACCACTTATACAAGCTATAGTCATTCAGATTCAGTCTTATGTAAATCATGGCTTTGCAATCACTTAGGAGTTGTATCACATTAATCTACAGTGACAGTGTTCAACAGAGTCTAGAAAGTCGTTTGATTTCACACTCTGTAAATGGCAGTTCTTGATTTTCTGTAATATTTTGGATTACAGACAAAACCTTGTTTCAGTAACTGCATATTAGCTGAATGGTTATAGCTGAAAAGTGGAACTGTTATGGTTGGGTGATATGATCAACATTCATCACAAGCTAATAATGGTGATTCTGAACATCTTAATTGGAGATCACACAAGTCTGTGTAGTGTGAAATAAGATGTCTGGGCGATTGCAAAGATTTTGACTGGTCCTTGTGCTGATAGCCTGCAGAAGATTTTAATACTCTGAAGTCACACCAGATGGGCAGTCTGCTGCAGTATATACCTTGGTTCAGTTTTAAGCTGCAAAGGTTCTGTATCTGATGTCACCTCAAGGAAAAAATAATAAACAGCTGCACTAATGACATTTTTTTAATCTCTCTACTTTTGATTTACCTAGACTTTGACTGATGCCATGGTCAGTTTAGGAAAACTGTACAAAGACCTTCTACAATAGCAAGAAAATAGACCAGAAATGGAACTGGGAAAAAAAAAAAATTAGTACTCATTATGTAACTGCTCTATGCATGTCTTCTAATCCTATGTGCAAAATTTAACTTGTTGCAAAATAAGTTTGGAAAAGCATACAGATATGAGGAAAAATGGCAGAGAAAAGTGTAAAGGAGTACAGATAAAAATTTGATTAATTTTTATAGCTGAAAGAAATGTAGGCAGTTTTCTGGATCAGTGGAGCTATTTATTCTGGTAGTGAGTAGATAGCAATACCAGCTCTTCCTTACTCCAAGGTTTTGCTGGATACATTCTTTCATAGAATAATCCATGGAAACTACTTGAGTCAATTTGAGTTCTGCAGCGCTTCACTGCAGCCCCCACTACCGGACTTTTGTTTATTTTGGTACAAGAAAACTCATAGCTTTGGGTATTTCGTACTGTTGTGCATCTCTTTCAGTGTGGAATTTTTAGCGCAGTTCATCATCTGGGTAACCTGATTGGTAGGTTATGCAATTAATATGAAATAGGGGATATAGTCTACTTTTTAAATATTATTTTAAATAAATGGTTTTGAACTATAGTAAACATGTCATGTTAAAGAGAGAAAGAAATGTGAAGAATTAGGATCTTCTGTTATAATAACTGGCTTTGAATTAGAGAGCCAAAGAATGAACTGTATGTGTGTTCTATTATGCAGAAACATTTGGCACTTGTCACTGAATAAATAAGATATCATCTAAGTGCTTTGCCCTGATGTGACTGCTGAACACAAGTACTGTGAGTAAATGGTAGAGGAAATAATCTGAGTTGAAAAATAGGACATATAAAAGACCACTAGAATTTTCACGTAGGTTGTGAAAGACAAGCAAAAACTTTAGGTAATGCTTACATTTGCCATCTAAGCAATGAATAAGGAGGAAGACAATCGTGATGTCCTTTATTTCTAAGTATATCTGGTTCTGTTACTTGTTATGTTTCATGGTCTTTAATTAGCTCAAGCTAATTGTTAAACTTCATCATGTCAACAAGCTATGAAGCTGGACTGAGGATGGGCCCTTCCACACAAATGTGAAATGCAGGAAGAATGAATGTTAAAAAAATCTGAAAATATATAAGAATCTGTTACGCAGAAGCCAAATGTGAAATGCCCGGAAAGAAGAGACATCTGATAAAAATCCTGATTGAAATTGGAAACTGGAACACATAGCTGAAGATTCAGAGTTAATATATAAAACATGACATAGCTATCATTTCCTGAGGTTCCTGAATTCAGGAGGATCCATTTATGCTTAAGGAGCCTACAATGCTCTGAAACTACAGACTTAAAGGACAAGAAAGATGATAGGCATATGACAGATTGAAATTTTGATACAGACCTGCTCATGCTATGGTAACCAGGACAATTACTAACATACAGAGTAAGAAGCAAAATTGACCCCACTACTCTGCAGAAGTTACACGTGATAACATAGAAAAAGATTGTGCCAGTCCCATCACTGGTTCCTGTTAGTCCATCAGTACAGCAATACATAAAGTTTCCTAGAGTACTGGGACATTCAGTTTGTCTTTTTCAGTTTACTAGGGAGTTGTGCTATATCAAAACCTGACACTGGGAGAAGCTGGGAACTGCTGGAAAGCCAACTGGTAGTTCCAGGATATTTAATATACTCTGGGTTAGGAGACTAAGCCCCTAACATTTTTCAAAGCCAGGACAAGATGCTGAGAAAGCTTGATACCACTTGAAATTTTTAGGAAAGGTTCTTTCACCTTCTGTCTCTGTCATGAAAAAACTTTTTGGCTTGACTTTCCTTCTTTGAGAATCAGAGAAGACAAGATAGAAGGAAATAATGTGGAACTGTACTCCATCAGTCCAGTACATCGTCCTATAACTTATACGTGGCTTGCCATGAGTAAGCTGAAAATCCAGAGGTGGAGTGATTTGTTTTGAAAGTGTGGCTTTCTGAAAAATGTGTTACCTTTGTTTGAAAGACCACAAATAAACCAATTATGCTAATTCTGAAGAGGATTCCATCCTAATGTTGAACTTGAAGACAACATATCCAAAGTGGATTATGATAGACATAGCTGCCTTATGCCTGAGGCCTGCTCAAGAGCAAGTAATATCCCACACTGCTCGCCTCTGAAGTACTGATTAATGAACAAAACCCTTTCAGAAAAAAGGGTCTAAATGTCTCTATTCCCAAGAGAGCTTGCATTTTTATCATCGAGATGCACAGTCCAATACAGTGAATTAAAGTAATTTTCATTTCTGTAGCTGAATGTCATTCCCTTTAAATGAGATCCTGGCAGTTAGATGGCTTTGATTGCTACCAGCTGTCAATACCCCTAAGGAAAGCCAAGATACTTCTGCAGTGGAAGATGAACAAGAAGCCTGCTGATCAAACACATCATAAGCTGTGTCAGAGAATTAGCAAGTTAAATAAAATATATGTGTGTTTACACTCTTCTAGTCATAAACAAGCTATCTATGAGTTTGATTTGTTTGGGGTTTTTTTCCCCTTACAGAGAACACTTCATACTTCAGTATGTTAACTGTTTTTTGTAGTTTCTGTTCTTGCTTTATTGAATACATGTCTCTAGATAGAGAGAAAAGGAGCTAAAACAGCCATTTTCCTGTTGTCCAAATGTCTGTCTATTTTACTTGGATAAGTACCATTTAAATAGACAACAAGAGTAAAAGTGGCTTACTCATTACTTGCAGTAAATGGATATATGGGCTAAATTTTCAAAACTAGATACTCAAAACTTGAAATATGCAGTTAATTCATTAATCAAATGCCTGCTGTACATACAAGTCAGGTATTAGTGTTGCACACAGCGTGTTACCTTGTATTAGTTTCTGTATGCATAATTTAGACATACACACCAAATTATTAAAAATGTTGTAAAATGTAGTCTCTATGTTTTGTGAGTCCTCTTCTGTTTCTTATTACACCTGCTCACTGTTAGTGTTCAGCAGAAAATTAGCTGAAAGCAGTAAAATGGAAGTGAAGACTAGCAATGAAGTTTAAAAAGTCTAAGAACAATATCAAAAAGTTTGACTGTCTTTATATCCATGTGCTGTCAAGTGGCTGAGAATATAAAGTGTTTTTTTAGGAGGGGCATACTGGCTAAGTAAGGAGGCTAATCACCAAGGCTTCCTGTCATTTCATGAGGCAGTTCTTAAATCTCTTTCAAGAGGAGGAGAAATCCCAGACAACTCACAAACTGAAAAGCAGAGGCCAGACTGAGCAGTCAGCCAACAGAGCTAGAGAAGGGTTAAGAGCCAGGCCCACCACATGTGTATCTGAAGGAAGGGCATCAAGTGGCTCTTCTCAGTGGCGCCAGGCAATAGAACAAGAGGCAATGAGCAGAAAGTTCCACCTGAATATGAGTTAAAACTTTTTTTACTGTGCAGGTGATCGAGCACTGGAACAGATACCCCATAAGGGAGTCTCCCTCATGGAGATAATCAAGGATGGTCTAGATACAATCCTCAGTAACAAGCCCTTGGGGACCCTGCCTGAGCAGGAAGGTTGGACTAGATGACTTCCAGTGGGCCCTTTCCAACCCTAAGGATTATATGATTCTTTGATTTTGTGTAATCTCGTATTCTTCACAGGCAGGTGGTCTATGTGCTTTTCTCAGTGATCCTGATTTAGGCTTAGCTATGTGCATAGACCAAGGCAATATAGAGTAAGAATGGAAGTTCTTAGAAGTATTTTGTTTTCTTAATTTTTCTAAATGTGAAGGATATAAATACATTACTGGAATGGGATGTGGGACCCAATTCAGTTTTTGCTCAGATACAGTTTCATGGTGACTCTAAAAAAGCAAGTGAAGAATGTAAAAACCAGTCACAAAGGCTGTGTTTACACCTCTCTAGTGTAGCTAATTTTAATGTCATTCCCAGCTTTCTAGATAAGGGAACAACTGAAATATGCTGTGTCTGTCTTCCCCAAATGCTCATTTCTTTTCTGTGAGTACCCAGAGATAGATGAAGGGTTGGTCTGTGTGTGCAGTCCAGCCATGGTGGTCAGTGAATGCCTGGACCAGGGAAGGCCTCTCCCTGTAGATGTAGTTGATAAAATTTCTCTAACAAGTAATGACACATTACATTAATTTTCTTCTGAGCATCATGAAGGTTGATTCTCTTTTACCTCCATGATGTTCTGCTAGTGTGGGCACCTGACTGAGGCTGGGTGAAAGGAATTCCCTCCTTCTCTTTTGTGCTTTGAACCTCTTCAGTGAGGTGCCTTTCTAATCTTCCCTGTTCCTTCCTTTTGCTTTGAAAGGAGCTTTTGTTCAGTATATTCATCAAGGTATTTTTTTTTTAGGCCTTATTATTTAAATGTCTGACAACCTTTAAACTTGAGTGCTCTGATCTTTAGAACAGCACAATGAAGTAGGAGGGCTCTCCACCACCTTGGAGAAAAAGAACTGAGGACTAAAGTAGCTCAAATGACTTCTCAGGAGCCACACACTGAATTTGTGGATGAGTAAAGACTCCAGTTCTAAGTGCCATACCTGCCCCAAACCATGTGTGTTGGGGGGGTGTCCACTGCCTGACAAACTCCAAGCTGAACCAGTCAGGGAGGAGGCCCTGGGTCCAGGCAGGGTTATCAGGTGGGCAGAAGGTCTATGCTGGTATTTGGGGGATCCTCTGAGTGTGGGACACCTGTGGGACAAGTGTGTGAGTGCTGCATGTGTGCAGTGAGCATCTAGCAGGACCAGCCAGCCAGTCTGACCCTATGGGATGAGTAGGGGATAAGATCTGGGAAGGGGTGCCAGGTAAGCAGAGGGGCCATGCAAGTGCTCAGGGGATCCATAAATGTGTGCTTGTGCACAGCTAAGGCAGTGTGGATTTGACAAGGGGACAGTAAGGGGTATTGAGAACTGGCTGAATGGTAGGTCTCAGAGGACTGTGGTCAGAGACATGGAGTCTAGTTGGAGTCCTGTAGCTTACCAGTGAACCCCAGTGCTCAGTACTGGGTCCAGTCTTGTTCCACTTATTCATCAAAGACTTGGATGAAGGGACAGAGGTCACCCTCAGCCAGTTTGCAGATGATACAGAAGTGGGAGGAGTGGCTGACACACCAGATAACTGTTCTGCCATTCAGTGGGACCTGGACAGGCTGGAGAGTTGGGTGGAGAAGAATCCAATGAAGTCCAGCAAAGGCAAGCTCAAGGTCCTGCACTTGAGGAGGAATTACCCCATGCCCCAGTATGGGCTGGGGGCTGATGTGCTGGAAGGCAGCTCTGTGGAGAAGGACCTGGGGGCCCAGGTAGGCAATAATCTGTCCATGGGTCAGCGGTGTGTCTTTGTGGTCAAGGCCAATGGTGTCCTGAGCTGCATTAGGAAGAACACTGCCAGCAGATCAAGGGAGGTGATCTTGTCCCTCTGCTCAGTCCTGGTGAGACCACATCTGGAGTGCTGTGTCCAGTTGTGTGCTCCTCAGTTCAGGAGAGACTAGAGAGGGTCCAGTTTTGGACAATTAACATGGTTAAGGGACTGGAACACCTCTTTGCTGAAGGAGGTGGCACTGTTTATCCTGGAGAAGAGATGGCTGGGGGCAGATCTTACCAATGTATATAAATATTTTAAGAAAGGGTGTAAGGAGGGCAGAGCCAAGCTATTTTGAGTGGTTGCCAGGAACAGAACAAGGAGCAACAGAAAGAAACTGAAACACAGAAAGTTCCATCTGAATATGAGGAAAAACTTCTTTACTGTGAGGGTAACAGAGCAGTGGAACATGGTGCCCAAAGAGGTTTGTGGAGTTTTCCTTCCCAAGAGATATTCAAAAACTGCCTGGACACGATCCTGTGCAACCTGCTGTAAGTTGTCCCTGCTTTAGCAGAGGATTGGATTAGATGATCTCCAGATGACCCTTCCAACCCTAATCATTCTGTGATTCCAAGAACCTGGGCAGTGTGGTGTGTGTCCTGTACTAGTGACGTGGAGGAGGAGGGGACGTGTCCCTGTGTGCCTGTGGCTGGGGTGAATCCTGAATCTGGTGGATGCTGGGGGGCAGTACCTTGTGGCTTTCTGTGTGACCGGCTCTGTCTGTGCCCTCTGTGAATGGGGGTGTGCACGTGTGTCTGTGTCTCTGGGATAGGCAGTCAGCTTTGCTGCTGGTTGAACCTGTGAAGGGGGAAGTGTCAGCTATGTCCCTCAGCCTGGACAGAAACCCTGGGTTCCCTGGGCTGGGCTCCAGTGGCCAGGCAGGAGGAATTCCGAGGCCTGGAGCTGCTGGAGCTATTGAACACTTGTAACAGCTTACCATTATACCTGTGTAACACTGCTTTAGCTGGATACTCCCCAAAACTAACACCTTTTTTTTTTTAACTTTTTCTTTTTTCCTCACACTGTCCTTTAAAGTTACAAAGATATTATAATTACGGAGACAGGGACCACCAAGATTAAGAGGAGTATTTTCAGAGACGAGTGTTTTTAGGTTCCTCCACTTAAAGGAAGAAAAAGTTGGTCACAAATTACTTTCTGTGGGTTTGAATCTTGTCATAATTTTGTAGTTAATAAAGCTGGATACCCCCTAAGGCACATGAGGGCCTTAGTGCCCTATAAATAAAGAATTTTAAAAATGAGGGATGAAAAATTATTTGACATTTTTAAAAATTTGGCTTCTGATGTGGTTAATATCACACAGCAGATGTAACATGCCACAGAGGTCACAGCTTACTGCCTGAGGTGAGCTAACTGAGCAGAAACCACAAGTAGAGATTATACCCACAGAAACAGTATATTACAAGAGAGCTGAAGGGCACTGGCTGTGAATAAGCTAGAGAAATTTATGCTGTAGTTTAGTCATCACTTTAAACTCCTGCAGCTGACAAAAGAGGCATTCGGCCTTCCGTGGATTACATTTCCTGCTGATGTGCCCACACAAACAGCTGTGCTGGACAAAGAAAGGTGATGGCAGAGGAGCAAGCAAATAAATATTCAATTTTTAACTTGGGCAGGTTTTTCTGCCTAGTTTACTGCCTGCAAAACACGAACTTTTATGTTGGCACAAGTGAGGAGTTAATATGAGAATGGGAATGAATGGCTGAACAAGGGAACCATAATGAATCTCTTTATTTAGCTGTCCTGTGCTATATGAAAATTACTGCAGAATTATGACATTGTAATTGCTTTGTAGATAAGCAACAAACTGGGTTTTCTCATAGTTCATACCATAATTCAGGAAAAACTTCTGAAGGTTACCTAGTCCCAACTCCTGATAATAGCAGAGCACTTCAATGGTCACTGAAGTGGCTCATGGCCTTCCCCACTTGGGTTTTGAATGTTTCCGTGGTGGAAATGATACAACCCCTTTGGACAGGCTGTTTCCAGTTCTTAACCCATCTTTGGAAATAATTTTTCCTTATGTCCTGTTGGAGTTTATTTTGACAACACATCTTATTTGGGGGAGCCCTGACCCGATCGCTGCATTTCAAATACAGCCTCCATAGTGCTGACTAAAGAGAAATAATCGACTTTCTTGACCTGCTGGCTAAGCTTTTGCTAGTGCAGCCCAAGATGTGGTTAACCTTTGTCACAGGGTACATGGCTGTCTCTTACAGGCCACCAAGAGAGTTTCCCTGCTGGTCCTTCTCTGCAGAGTTGTTTTCCAGCCCTGTCTGTCCTGTTGCATGGAGATTTTTCTCTGATTTTGCAGATCCCTATCATGTGATTAGGTTGGATGAAAATAGCAAACAGATTCAGAAAACCTTGAAACAAGCCCACATTGAATTTTCTCTTTCCTAAGGTGGTGTCCTAGTCTTTTGAGGTCCCCAAAAATCTGCAGTTTGTTGTCTTTCCATAGCTTGCTCTCAGTCTACTAAGGTTAACCTTGCCACCCCTGCTTTCTACACATCCATGATCCTCCTCTTTGGAAGTTGAGAGTAAACATAGTAATGATAGTAAAAGCAAAACTTTTAAAAGTTGACAATATAGATGAGAAAGGAAAAGGGCAAAGCAGAAACACGGGATGCTTAGCTTTGCAATTATTGGGACCCTGGCACGCATAATAGATTGCATAAACAATCAAAACAGACTATGAAACTAGAATATGTTACTAACATTAGAATAGTGCTGCCATGTCAGATAAAGCTGTTTTAAAAGTATGTTTTCTTCCCTTTGTAATGATTTTGCTTTTGAAATTACTCTGTATGAAACTGTTTCATCATTACAAGTGTGACTATCCTTGCACTGTTCAAATGCCTTTTCCTACTTCATTTTATTTCTTATCAGGAACAGCACTCCAAACACTTGTCTCAGTGTTCATATCAAAGAAGACAAAATCCAGGCCTCTGAAGGACTGAATTGCTTTCTGCATTTTTGTTCATCACAGAGAACAATCCCCATACTTTCAAGTGCACTAGGTGTACTTGTAGTGCCTTGCCAATTGCAAGGAAATTTTTTCTACTTTTAACGTTTTGCTTTGCTCATTCTTTCCTCCATTGTCATAACTGAATTCATAAAAGAGTTCTTTTTTTTTTTAATGGAACATTCTTTAGGAAGAGAGCAAGAATGTGTACACAGAAATCATTGAAGAGTCACCTGTATTGAAAAAAACCTTCTTACTGAAAGCAAGATTTATAATGAAAAATGATAAATTTTGACATTACATGAAAAAGGTAAATTTAGTGTTTGCTCACCTTAAATATACCATTTCACCAAGCAAAGTAGTTTAGGAGTAACTTATTTTATATTCTTTTACTTTTATAATAATTTAATGATAGAGAAAAACCTAATTAATGTGTCATTTTAAGGATGAAGAAAATGTGATGATAAAGTTCAAGAGTGAAGGTTAGATTCAGTAGGTGTTCTTTATCCTACAGTACAGTAGCTCTGAGAAAAAATCTATTGTGTTCCTTTTTTCAAGTTCTTGCAGAAGGTTCTGAGTATATGTTGCTATTATATCTGTCTCAAAATGCTAAGAGAGTACTTTGTTGTTATATTCACCCCAAATAGCGGCAGATTATTAGACCTGGATGTAACAGGGTGAGATTGAGCTGCAACAGTTTGAGAAATGGTAACAGTTAGAAAAGTTTGTGTGTCTGGGGTTCTTTGTCTGTGAAGACCTCCCACCCATTTTGTTCCCAGATTTTCTTTCCAGCTATATAGAATAAAATGTGAAAAATAATAAATGCAAAACTTTTCAGAATAAGTATAACCTGTTCGTGAATAATTCATTTCTGTCTTGTATGACTTCATTATGTCATGTATAACTAGCACTTTGTACTGTCAGGCTGAAAAGCTACAAAAAGTGTTTAAAAGTGCAGCATAAATTCATAACTTGTAATTTGAAAAGTGACATGATATTGCACAAGTCCTTGCATTCTCAAACATGCTTTCCCAGATAACTTATTTAAGATTTTAAAAATACAAGATTTAGAGGTTGTTTGTTTTTTAGTTTTTTTTTTTTTTTTTTGTAAGTCATAGAGGTCTGCTTTTATAAAAACAAATCATACATTTCATAATAATCACTGGCCTAACAGCTCTCATAAAGGAAGGACTTTCAGCTATTGGTCTTAATTCTGCAAGATAGTTAAAGCCACAGCTAAATATTATATCAGTCATGTCAGATACATGATACATCATAATATACCCATCTTCTAAGTGAGGAAACTCTGGCACTACTCACAAAAATATAGTTCCCTAATTGCCTAAAGAAGTCAGTAACACTGACTTGCTGTTGTTTGGAGCCCTAAGGGTGACATGGCCTATCTGGTACCTGCACATTTGGTTAGTTTGTTGGTTGTTCCAGTGCAAAGAAGATAAAAGTTTTGTTCAAGAGTACAAAGGTTTTGTATTTGCACCTGTATTTGTTTGTGTTTGTATTAATATTCTTTCATGCAGTTTCATAGGTGCTCACCAGAGAATGTGTTTCTGGTGAAAATATTCCTAGAAGGATGGTAAATAAGCATATGGGTCACTTTGCCTTAGAGTTAGTTTGTCTTCCTGAAGAAAAAGGAAAGCAAGCAAGCCAACCTTCCTCTTCTTATATCTCTCAAACTATGCAAATGAGTTAAAAGCTTCTATCATCAATACTGTTATAATCATAGAATCATTTATACTGGAAAAGATGCTAAAGATCGAGTCCCACCTAGCACTGCCAAGTCCACCACTAAATCATGTCCCTAAGCAGCTACATGCCTTTTAAAGACCTTCAGGCATGGGAACTCAACCCCTTCCTGGCCTTTAGACTCCCAGCAGAGTCCCCAGGGATGTCATGACAAAGGGCTTTCTTTCTTACCCAAATAGCAGGAAAGGAAAAAAAACACTAAAAAAACAAAACAAAACAAAACCAAAAAACAAACAAAAAACAAACAAACAAAAAAAAAAAAAAAAAAAAAACCCAAAAAACCACAAAAAAAAACAACAAAAAAAGCAACCCAAAAAAACAAGATAAAGAAGGATAAGAGTGTCTGCACTTAGACACCAAAATTAGATGCCTGAAATTTCTCTGTAGAAGATTTTTGAAGGCCACATTTCTCTCCATTGAATGGAGAGAGAACCTGAGCACTTACTTTAATAGTGCTTCATTCTAACTTTCGCATTTGTAGCAGGTACAGAGTAAGTCTCACACTTTTTTTTTTAATCTTTAACAGTGTGAAATATGATTTTCTAAGATTGCTATTCATGATTACTAACAGTTGCTCCTCTGCACTGTTTAGAAACACCTGCATTCAAGGTCAACAGTTTGATTACCCAGTCATAAATTCAGCTAAGAGCTATATCTACAGATCCTCACTGACTTGCCAGTGTGTCCAATAAGGAACAGAATCAGGATTAATTGTCTTACCACTCTAATGTCCTTCAATCTCAGTGCTCCAAGCAAACTTAAAAAAAAAAACAACTTTCTGGTTTTGTTTTAATTGCCTCATATTTTCCATTACAATCTGGAAGCGAGGAGAATCATAGGCATTGATATGGATTTCTTTTTCTGGTAAATAGGATTTGTTTTGCATTTTAAACTGTTGAACATGGTCTTTTTCTTTCAAACACATGTTTTTTCCCTTTAAGCATACCATTATGTATATATCTCACGAATGCAGAGAAAAGATCACTACGCAGAAATGGGACATGAACGACATTTTGCTATCCTGTATCATCGTGGTTTTAAAAATAATATGTTTGTTCAGATTTTTCTCTTCACAAACTGTGATCCAAGAGCAAGACGACCTCATGACAACCAACAATTACAGGCAGAACATTTCAGAAACAGTCTTTAAAGGATGAAGCCTCAGGCAAGTTCTGTTTCCTATAATGTCAGAAGAAAAGTTAATACAAAGTGAGTCTTCAAATGAACAGAAACTAATTTGATACTTGGCAGTAGCTAAGGAAGAGCTTATTTCTTCTTTAACTTTTTGTTTTGCTTTTCCTCTTCCCACAGAGAGATTTTATAGTTTTCCATACGCCTTTATCAAACTTTTAAGGCAGAAGAGTCTAGATAAGACAAGTGATTCATTGAGCCAGACTTCCCAGGTGAAAAGAGTATGTTAAAATTACATATGAAGAATGCAGATAGGAATTTTATATTCACCTATTCCCTACAACAGCCTGGTGTGTGAGATTATGCAGGGATGCAAATTTGCTGTCTAAATTCCATTTTCACAGTCTTTGAACCAGCAGTAATACTGGGAGTGCAACTACTGCTCTTCTCCATTCAGTATGCAGGTCACTATAAAATTGCTGGTTCAGAACCTCCTCATCTGACCCACCATCACCTCTTCATGTCAAAAAAAGTTGCTAAAGACATCAGTCCTAAACCCAAAGAGGACAAATAAATGACTGCCATCATCCCTTTATGGAAGGGTTAGCACAATGCTTCCTTAGAACACCTGACCTTGCAATGTCATTGCAACAAATTAATTCTGGCCTATAGGTAACTTATTTGTGTAAAAGTTGGCAGAAATTGGATGATTTATCAATCTCATCCTTCATTTGCAATTGTAAATAGAGTATTGAGTAGGCAAATTCTATTTTCATCATACAAATTGACTGTCTGGTACAGAATTATTCAAATACTAATCCTAATTTGCACCCAGTGCAATACTATTCAAGTCAAAGGGTAAAGCTGGTTTTTTGACCTTACACAGCAATTGACCCATTTATTTTTCATTGTCTTGTCTTTGAAGCTTTATTTGTTGGAAAGTAAAGACTGCAGATAGCCTGCACTTGTAATTCCAAAGGCAAAGAAGAAAATTTGAAGTCCTTTCCTGAGACAGTGTTATACAAAAGAGTTCTGTGATCTTCATTGATGAGGTGTGGTTGTCACGCACTAATTGATCTTACTCCTAGTCCAAGTTCTAAATTTCCAGTGTAAATTTCACATGGTCAACACAGATCTTGAAGCTTTCTTCATCCTGCTGTGTTGCTGGAAGTATCTCTGGCATTAAAGATGTAGTTGCATAAAAGAAAGAGTTTGCTTTTTTCTTTTTAAGCAAACATATTTAACTTTGTACTGCATCTTCTTTTCTATCACCTTAGTTATTCTCCCTCAGAAATTTCTTCTAATATGTAATGCTACATAGATTCATTATTTACTTGAAAAGTTTTCAGGAAAGCATCATGTGTTTTCTCTAGTTATCTCAACCCCCTCCCCTCGCCAGAAGGGATAATTCTAGGTAATACTTGTGAATTCTTCTCACTAACAATCCCTAAGTCCTCCAAAGACTTATTTCCTTTACTGTGAAGTCTACAAATTTTTGAAAACTGTTGGACAGTTTGTATTTTAGAACCTTGCTGGTTTGGTTAATGAAAATAGTTTCAATAGTTTCAAAGTTTTCATGCAACAAACTTCCCAAAACACAGTATCATAAAATGGTTTGGGTTGAAGGGACCTTAAAGATCGTCTAGTTTCAACCCCCCAGCTATGGGCAGGGATACCAACCCCTAGACCAGGTTGTTCATAGTGCCACCAACCTGGGATATTTTTTCCCTCTGTCTCCATTATGGATTTTGATTTGAACTGTAATATACATGGACTCACCGTCATAAGGCAAATAAATGGAATGCTATAGAGAACTTGCCTACAACTTCACAGCTTTTCTTGTTCATGAATTTGTATCTTAAATTTATTGTTTTAATATCTCAAAGTCCAACAGCTTATTAACTGCTCTGACACTTGGAATACACTACTTTTGATCATGTGTCACTCATTCTAATGACTTTGTTTTTTGAAGGATCACTAAATCTTATGAGCAGATGTTTCATTTCCTCCTTTGAAAGAAAAGGAAAAAAATGACTAAAGTACTTGATGTTGGCTCTATAGCAATGAGGTATTCATCTCTATTTCTGTCTGGTGAGATGCTTTTCAGGCTAATAATTGGGAATTGATCATTGTAAAAATCTATATTAGAGCAACAAAAATGACATATGCATTGCACTGATAGGATTTTAATATTGAAATCAATTTTTCATAATAATATTGCATGGGGTTGCATGAACTTTTCACACTAAAAATGTATTTTGAGAGTTTCAAGAATACTTAGTATTTCTAATTATTTCATGTAAATTTCAATTCCCCCACTTGAATTGTTTAGTTAATAAGTGCTGGAATTTTAAAATTACATTCTCTCACATTTTCTTCATTATTATGATGAGAATTTTATCTTCCTTGGGCATTTATATTTCTGTAGGTAATATGCATAGTCAGTTGCTGCAAATCTCCTGATTCTGAGCTGGTTTCTGCAGTTTTTCATACTGCAAAATTAATTATAAAAGTTCAGTAGTCAAGCAGTTGGTAAGAATCAGGTGTGGGGTGAGGGGCAGAACTAAGAAATTCAAAATATGGAGAATTAATAGAAGGAAGAAGAACCTGAAGAAGGACCTGAGCCACAGAGATTGAAAAGCTATTTCCTGTAGTCCCAGCTATAAAAGTGTTTCAGGTCTAGCGGAAGAACATGGTGAGGTGGCCTTTGTGGCAGGGTGGTCTCCATCAGATGGAGCTCTTACCTGTGGTCTGCTAGGGTTCATTTCCACCAGAAGTTTACAACAACAAAGAAGAACTATCTAAGTCTTGATTTTCTGCCACAGTAAGTGTGGTAGCAGACAGGCTAGCAGCAGCCCTGGCAAGGCATGGCACTTGCAGACAAGTTTGGGTCTACACTCTAGCTCTCTGCTGAGGCAGAGCCATCCTCACTGGCTGGAAAGCATTAGGGAGGGTGCTGCTCTCCACAGGATAGAACTCATCTGGTCTGTATATGGTTCCAAGTCAACTATTGCTACATGGAGACTTTTAGAATCAGCCTGGAGCATCTGCTGCTCTTTGGATTTGTGCAAATAAAAGTTGTATTTCTACCTCAGTTTTGCTAGAAGTGTTGAAACAAGATAATTCAACCGTCCTTAAAGTTTTGATGCTCAAGAAAAAGAGGTAGAGCTAGGATGACTCTCCAGGGAGGGTATTTTGAGGAATGGGCTCTGAATCTATGTGAGGCAGGCTTTGCATTTTCAATGTCTCTTCTGTGGTTTTTAACATCTGTACTATTAGACACCATGGATCCTACAGGGAACAGGAGCTGGGAGACTGATTCTCTCCTTCACACTTGAGTAGAGATGCCTGTCACTTACACCGGTGTCATTCTGTACTGGGTATCCATGGTGGGGTGCTGGCAGCAGGGGCTGCAGGGCAGCCACTGCAAGGAGTCTCCAGGGCTGCCCCATGCTGGACACAGCCAGTTCTGGGCCCTGTAGCCATGGGAGTGGCATCTCAGGGAAAAGGTATTTTAATATGGACCAAATGCTGCACATGCAATGAGGATTGAGGGGAAAACACGAGAGAAACAGTCCTGAAGACACCAAAATGAGAGAAAGAGGAGAGAAAAATAAAGATACCCCAGGGCAGGAGCAGAGGTTCTCTTGCAGCCCCTGGAAGAGACCATGGTGGGGCATGGGAAAAGTGTGAGGAGGAAGGAATGATGCAGTGGAGCTCTTATGGACTGACTCCAAACCCCCATTCCCCATCCTCTGCATTACTCAAGGAGGAGGAGGAGGAAAGGAGCTGAAAATGATGGAGTGATGCGGAACCTGCAAAAAAGGCAGGTTTGGGAAGGAGGTTTTTACTTTTTAAAAGTGTTTTTACTTTTGTCTTTGTTTCTTACCATTCTATTCTGTTTTGCCTGTGACAGGAACTAGAGGACAATTTTCCTGTCCTCATCTCAACCCATGAGCCTTCTCACCATATTTTCCCTCCTGTCCAGCTGAGCACGGGGCTGAGTGAGCAGCTGGGTGGGAGTTTGGCTGTTAACCACTGCTGACCCGCCACACATACAAGACAAAATTAGACATGGTCACTGACTGACTATCTGTCACTGACTGACTATCCATAACTTTTTCCTCTGTCTAAAAGAGATGGAAAGATACTTCTGCTGCAGTAGCATCACAGACGTTAAGTTTCTTTAGCCTTTAAAGTGGCACCTCCCTGTTGCTCTTTGTAATTATGCAATGAGTAAATAGAATGTAGTGAGTATAACAGGTAGTGAGTTGAAGGTATTTAATTAAACAATTAGCACTATCACAAATACAGACTTAAGGAAGAAAATATTTCAAGTAAAAATATGCCAGAATATTTTTGGTTAGTGTATTTTATCTGATTATTGACAAAATGATTCGTCACTTAAGAGCATTACAGTTATTTTATTAATAAGAAATAATACAAGCTATTGATACTAATTAATGATGCCATTGCAATTCAGATGACCCCTCTTTCTTTTTAAAGTTCAACTGAGCCATGATTCCCAAGGCATTTTAAGACACTCACAAGATGAATTGTTTTTAGGTGCAATTGCTATTTGTTCTGACTAGCAATGGCCTATTGACTTTCTGAGACAATGACATAAGATCAATGAGAATTTGGAGAAGATGAGTAAAGTAAGCCCACAAACACTGATGTCTTGAGTGACATAAATATTGCCACCTTTGCTACTTTGCTTTATGCAGCCAGAATGAGACAAAAGCTGGTACTGGCCAGTGTTGTCTTAAAAGCCTCTGAAACGAAACAGGCAGAGCTCAGCCTACTTCAAAGACACTGCTTGATTAGTATCAGGTCAGCCTGTTCTACTGACACTGAAAAGAGACTGAAAAGAGATTTCTAGCAGAGGCAGAAGCTGTTCTAGCCCCTGATATTCATGTGATTGGAAAAAGCATACACAGACGATGGCTGCTATGCCAGGGCAACATATTTCCTGTTCCAGTATGGACTTCTGGACCTAATGTGTATGGCACATCCTGTTCTGATGTGGGTCTTGGCACCGGCACATGTGCTGAAGTTATCTGACAAAGAATATAGAAAATATTCCTTTATTTGGGATTCTTTTGCTTTCCACCATCCTTTGCTTTTAAGAAGCAGAATTTTGTACTCCTTCAGTGTGAAGAAAACTGCCTATTAGCCGTGACTGTAATGAAGGTTTCTGACACTGACCACAGGAAAGTGACATTGCTGACAGAATGTACCCTCCAATAAGTCCTCACAGGAGGAAGCTTTCCAAGATTTCTGTCTTTGCACAAGATCAGTTCCATTTGGAAAGTTTCAAATCATGTTTCCTTATAATGGTGCAAATTAGTCAGCTGCTTCAGTACATAGGTGTGGTCTTGGGTATGTGAAATGGAGAGTTACTAAAGCCAAAGGAATTGTGGACATCAAATATGGAAATTGATGTAAGCTTATTGACATGAGCTTTGGGAAAGTTTTAGGAAGCAGTGGCATAGGAAGTGTGCTTTTTTTTCTTTTTGAAATAGTAGATTTGAGGAGGACATGCTGTTTGAGAGCCTGTAAAAGAAACACAGTGAAGGGACACAAAAAACAAGTGAAAAAGACAGGGAATAGGATGGTGCTTAGAAGGCAGTGGTTGAAGTTAGGGACATAGTGCAAAAAGAAAATGCCAAAGCATCCCAGGTTTCATTACAGTCACAATTTCAGTTCTAAGTCTGAAAGGATTCCTAACACCCATGCATTTCTTCTGTATCACCCGTTTGCACAGCTTGAGATACAGCTTATCCCTCCCCACTACTGTTCAATTCCCCTGCCCACAGCCCTACAGAATTCCTTGCTCTGTTACCTGCAGGTCCCTGGGAAAATTCCTTTCCTGTCTCTTAACCTATGAATCATTTTCCAGGATGCACCACTCAGCATCAGGTAGGTAGTGCTGGAACCCATTCTGAGTGCAAAAAACAGGGAAACAGAGAGCCTGTAGAGCTCCCATATCTACTACAAAGGAACTGCTTATTTAAAGCAGTGAGGCTGTGTTAACAAGTCACTTGCCCTCGTCTTGTTTTGAGCTACCTTAGGACTCTCTGCTGGCTGCTGCTCAGTATAATCTGAGCATGCCCTGTCTAATCCCTGCATTGAGCACAGGGAGTCTCACTGTGCTGTGCATAGCCATGATTGCATAGTTCTGGTGTTGGCAAGTTCTTCCTTATGCTAGCTGAGTGAAGAGAGGCAATGACAAACTCTCTGAATTTGTACAGTTCTCTCCTGATTTAATGTGTCTGTTAACTACAGGCTTCAAACATATTTGCTATTTGGCATGTGGACAAGAAATAGCAAAGCCAAAAAGGAAATATAAATTTTTTTCTGAAGCAAAGTCATGCCCTTAATCACCTGTAATTATGTATCTAATGAATATTTCAAATGATAATTGGCTTAGTTTTGAGAGTTCTATAAAAGTTATTTGAAAGAAAAAATATTCATAAACATGGTGTTTTTTAGTGTGGATGTATTTAAATGAAAGATATGCACTTACAGTCTCAATACCATTAAAGTTTGCTGTGCAAGAATAAATATCCAGTTGCAGTGTGTCAAGCATATAAATGAGAAGGATTGTCATGCATGTGAAAAAACTGCATTGTTCTGCTGTTTCTGAAGTAAATGACAAAAATCACAGAGTAATTTGCATAGCTTGGAGATTAGAAATGTATCTCTTTATTCTTATTAATATATTTGCCCTTCTTAATTATAAAGATTTGAATCTTATTTTAAAATCATTTCCTACAAAATATTCTTGGGGATAGAAGCGGCATGTTAATTCTGAATGGATTATTTGCCTAACCTTACAAAAGAGATAAATTGCTTCTGTTTGATAATAGTCAAATTTTTAAAAAGGGATTTAGGATATCTGTCAAAAATACTGATGCCTGTATAGGAAAAGAGGACTCACATCTAGTTTAGCTGGTTTTATCTGTCATACATATATCTTTACACACAAGATTTGCATTTCTGTTGATGTCAGTTACAATTTACTCTACTTTAAAAAAACATAGAAAACTTAGAATTTCAGAGAAATCTTTCCCATATTTTTGTAAAACCCTTAATTTAGTTCAGTGTCAGTTCTCCTGTGAGTCTGTAACACAAGGATCTTGGCTGATTCACAGAATCACAGAATAGTTTGGATGGGAAGGGATCTCTGGACATCATCCAGTTCAATCACCAGCTCAGGACAGGGGCAGCTTTGTTGAAAAGCAGAAAATTGCCTAGGTCTGTGTCCAGGCATGGTGTAAAGATCTGCTCAGATGAAGAACTCATAACTTCTCTTGGCCACCTATGCCAGTGTTTGATCACCCTTACAGTAAAAAGTTGTTGTTTTGTGTTCCAGTGTAATTTCACGTTTCATCTTGTGCCATTGCTTCTTCTTAGTCACTACTTAGAAGAATCTGTCTCTCATCTTTATTTCTGTCCATCAGGTATTTGAATACATTGGTAACACCCCTCTGATCCTTCTCTTGTCTGGGCTGAGCAGTCCTGTCTCTCCCAACATATCCTCACATGAAAGATGCTCCAGTCCCTTAAACTTTCTTGTTTTCTTTCACTGAACTAATTCCAGCAAATCCCTGTCTTGCACTGAGGGTCTCAATGGCCCAGATGTGGCCTCACCAGGGATGAGTGGCAGGTACAATAGATTCACTGGCACATTCATCTGAGGAATTCCAACATGTTGCAGATAACTGGGGACAGCATCTCTGATTTGGGAGGAAATCTGAATGCTGTTTTGAGAGAAGAAAGTTAATGTAGGACACATCTAGATATCAGTGCAACAAAATAGGATTAACATGCCCATACAATGAAGGAAATGAGTGGCAAACAAAGCTTCTACAGAGGCCTCCATGCTCCCAGGAAGTCCTGTCTTCCACGTAAGGAAAGCTATTTTGTATGTCTAGATGGTCAATAAAAACAAGACGTGGTGTGTCACAGCAAGTATCAACAGGTAAATGTTGGCCCAATCTATTCTTTAAATAGCACCATTTCTGCTCTGTTCCCTACATAGGGTCCTGTGAACATTGCTTTCGACTATTTTTTTTCTATGAACCATGATGACATTAAAATAAAACTCAGATTCTCTTTACAGTTTTGAGCTCAATATTACCCATCAGAGTAGTATGTTTATTCATGATAGTGTCTCTGAATCCCAGCAAAGCAGAAAACTGGGGTTGAAGATGTTTCATTCTCCTCCTGTCGAGGGACAATTGGTTGCACATGTAGACTGCTGTAGTAGATGGAAAGTAGTTATAAGAAACCTAACAAAATATGAAGTACAGGCTAGAAATAAAAATGAATAACTGCTAAATTTGTCATTCTTAGGGGAAAAAATTCAAGTACACAACATTTGCAAGCAGCAATTTTATTCAGAATCCCCAAGGTACAGTAGTACTATTGAAAATGTCTCACTTAGGCAAGCTTCACTGCTTTTAAAAGGCAGAAAAAGTCAGTGAACATCTGGCTGAGATCTATTATCAACATAATCCTTACACTGCTTTTGTCTCCTCATTCAGTTATCCAGAGGCTCCATCTTCTTAGCAGTATCTCTTTATCTTTGGTCTCCATAGGCTTTTCCATATTCTGGTGACAAAAAGGACCTGGCTTCAAATGCCAGTATTCAATGATAAGAACTAAGTGTGGGTGCCATGTATATAGCCTTGAATTTCAATGTGGCTGATAGTTAGAAATTGGAATATCAGAAATAGCAATGGAGACTGGGATATTAACAGTAATATAATTTAATTTATTTATGATCTTAATTTATACAGGATTTATAGAGACAGCTATATGCCAATGATTAAATGGATCTCTTTGCTATTTTATAAAAGTATTTACTTTGTATTTACAGATAGTGTTTACTTAGTATAAGGTTTTGTATCTGATAAGTCTTCATATTTTTCTTTAAAACAATCCTTCCTTCACTAAATAATGTAATCATGATCTAGTGGTGTCTGCATGATCAAATTTTAATCTAGTTGGTTTTGTTTATTCAGCTATTACAGCCTATCAAAATGAGATCTCGAGTAGAGCAATTATTCTGAAGGAAGAGTGTCTAGCTTTTAAAAACTGATATTGCATATATTCTACTTGTTATTTGGAATTTTTATTAGCTTGGGCATCTGCCTGGACTTGACAAGCACGATCATGAATCAAATGACACAATAAATAATACTGCTATTTGGTGGAGATGAGAAAAACAAAACAGCCATAATTAATTCCTAAAGAACAATAACAATTTGTTGTCTTTTCCCCTGTGGGCTCTGTGTGTGTGTGTGCAAACAGCTCCTTCTTCTGCAATCATTTGCACTCACAGTTTGAAATTGTTTGGGCTTACTGGGAAGCACTGATTCAGAATGAGGCAGTGTGGTGGTGGTTGTGTTAGCTGTGTCTCATGCTGCCAGTCCCTTGCTAGCCATGCTGGCCCCGTGCTGCCAAGGCTACCTGACAGCACCCTGTACTTGCCACTCTTCCATGAGACAAACCATGTAGTTTATTGTGTTTAGAACAGGAAATTTAAATATAAGCCTTCACCTAATTGTTCTAATTTTTCGTATGTGTAGGAGCATAAAACAGCAAACTATTTCTACAAACAGGGAAACTTTTTTTTTAAAAAAAGGATTTTAAGTGTTTAGAATTGTTGTTGGATACAGTGATGGCAGATTACACAGGTGCATAAGGTGAAAAATGTAAAAAATTAACAATGGACAGCAGTATGGACTTTGGATCTTTCACTTCCATACTTTGACATTCACAGTTTTCCTTCAGTAAAGTCGTTGGATAAATTTACCCTGAATTTGCATTCCTAATGATGATGAGGTTTTTTGTTGACTGCTCATGCCTTTCTGAGGTAGGAAATGTTTTCTTTTATTGTTTAAGGAAAGCAAATCCTGGTTAATAGTATCTGCCAAGTCTTAACATTCTTTATGTTATTGGCAAAATCCTGTAGAGATTAAGATATGAAAACTTTTATTTGAACTCTTTTTCTCTGCTGGATTTTGTCACTCATCTCTCCCTACTGCATCACTATTTTGTGTGATGTATAGCAGCATTGCTTTCCCTGACAAAGCAAAAGAAATCAAAACTGAGAAAAACAGCAAATATGTCACATCCTTGAGGCAGAGCTGAAGGGAAACCTTTCAGAAACAAGTTGGTTAAATTTAATTATTCTAGGTCCTTCAAGATAAAATCCATCATATTTTTATGTTCTGAGGTTATGAATGTCTATTTCTTGAGTGCACATGAAAAGGAAGCTTTTGGATTTAGCATGAAAGGACAGAGATTTAAGAATGTCCTGATCAATGTACTGAGATTGTTTGATGCAAGTCCAGAAAAAACATCAGCTATACGATTGATGCAGCCCATACAGTGACTGGTGAGACAAATTGTTTTGCTGGCCAAAGAGAAGTTTGGGTCAGAAAGGTCTACCTCTGACATATTTTCTTATGATATTTCATTTTCAGCTTTGCCAGCCACTTGACAAGTTAAGCTGCCTTTGTACTGTTATGAAGTAGTGAGTTCAAAATGAAGATCTGGAACCATAGGCAGATTTGGGCCATTATTTAAAGTATTACAAACTTGCAGTATCATAGACTATTGTAACATATTGAGGTCAAACAATTTTCATGAGGACAAATGGTCATCCTTATTTCACATACCTTGCACACTGGCCATGGGTAGGTGACACAATTTCCAATTCTAGACAACATCTATAAAATATTTTGTACTGTAATGTATTGTTTGGGTGAATTCCAGTTGGAAAAGATTGAAGTCAGCTAAAATCAGTTACAATATAATTTTAAATAGAATTTATACTTTGTGGTAAGTACTTTTAGTGTGCTTCCTGGCATCATTCCCCTGGTTTTGTTTATCAGATACAAATTTTGAGAGAACAGAGACTTCTCCCTCATCATGGGATGACTGCATGAGCCTTCCTGTCTCTTTGTATTTGTGTGTGAAAACTCTTTTACCTTCTGAGCTATGTTTTGTTACCTTTCCTTTGCCACATGGGAAATAGGGAGTAAGCAGAGAAAAGGTTGCAGCCGATGGGTTCTAGGCCAAAGGACATCTCCTACATTGACTGTACTCAAGCAAGGCAACTTAATTCTTGCAGATTTTCAGTCTATTAGGGTTTGCTGAATTATTATGACATCAAATGCTAGACTTTCACATCAAGTTTAGATTTCCTTTCTACACATTCAGGGACTTTCATAGCTTTCTTTACATATACCCATTGACTTTTATGCTACTTTTTAACCCTCTGGCTTTGCTGTAGCCATTTTCTTACTTTCCTCTCAGCCTAACTGCAGGCCAAATCCCATGTTGTTCACAGCATATAGAATAACTCTTTCAAAAAATGGATCAGAAGACTCTGATGATCTTCTCTCCCTCCAGTTCACTTCTTTCATGGGTTGTGCCGAAAATCAGCAGATATCTGATGGCTAGACACAACAGCTTTAAGAGGAATATCTAATTCATTAATGTATGTTAAGAAAAGCAACAGAAAAATGTTTTTTCGTAATTTACATTTGTCTGTCAAGTTTTGGTTCTTGGTTGTTGCTGCAGAGATGTCCTGTCCTCTGTTTGGTTCCTACTGCACACTGAAGTTTCTCGTGAACCTCCAAATGGAAGAGCAGCCCAGAGCACTCCCCTCTGTGCCCATCTCCATGCTGGCACAGTGAGAGATGTGGAGCTCATCTCTCGGGCGGAATGTCTCTGACTCTTAGCACTTTGCAATTCACAACCACTTTAGAATTACCCTGCACTGAAAAGTGGAGCATCCTCCTTTCCCCTATGAATCTCTGTGTGAAAATTGCCTTGTCAGACAGTACAGGTATTGAACTCAGTGCTTCCTGCTCTTTATGCTGGGTTGGTCCAACAAGGTCCAGCAATGAAGAATTGTGGATGGAAGAGTGATTTTGATTTTTTTTTTCTGTTTATGCTTTTTCTGTAATAGAGCTTAGTTAATAGGTTTTGCAGTGACAAGGTTTATGAAGGTAAGGCAGCGAAATGTGACATTGCTATGGCTCTGCAGTGTCATTTGAGACCTGTAGGATACTGCTGTAATGCCAGTTGCTATTACCAATCCCAATTGCAACTGAGGATCTCCTGTAAGTTCTGTTTCACATCTGCTAACCTTTGGCTGATGTCTTTGATACTTTGGGGCATCCACCTGAAAAGAAACTTAGCAGCTTTGCATGGGTACAAAGTTAACATTTGTTACCTGAAATGAGATCTTGTGTATCTAATGCAGAGGTGGTCACCTCTATTTTGGTATCTGTGGTCTGGACCAGAATCCTGCCCCATATATCTTATAGCTAATTTACACATCAACTTAGGGCCTGCTTTGAGAAATTAGACTGTCTGAATCTGTGTGCCCACATCCAGAAGACTCAATATGAGACAGTGTAGCTAAGGGAGAGAAGCAGGAGCAAGAGCAGTTGAGAGATCTTACCTCAGACTGGCCCACTCCAGCTGGCTTCTCTCCAAGCAGCTGTGGGAAAGCTGAGCCCCAGGGCAATGCTGGTCATCATGAAGGTGGGCAGTGGTGTAAACAAGTGACAGGATATGTGTCTTGGAGCTACAAAAACTCTAAATCATTGGAAATTATGGGAATGGTTGTGCCTTCCTCCAGTACAACTATCTTGGCCTCTCCATAAACTTCGAAAGGATATTTGGCTAATTTTTCTCATGCTCCCTTGGGGCAAACGAATGTGCCATCACATCTGCTTAAATAAACACACTTTCACTAAGACAACTAAATAGTTAGAAATTGAGAGGTTATTTGGGTTGCTTGGTTGATTTTTTTTCTTGTTTAATGACATATAATAGAAATTCAAGCCCATGAAGTATATTTAATTGCTGACTTGAACTGTACAACATAAGTTTGCTAGTCCTACCGTGAGTTTCTTTAGGCTGACATTTCCAGGTAATTGCCTGCTACCCACGCTGCTGTCACCAAACCAGTGGCTGTATTTCAGTATTTAGTGCTTTCTTTATATATATAACACTGTGGCTTAATGAATGAAACACCACAGTTTTTTGCCATGCTTATAGGCAGTTGAAAACACAGATTATTCTTCAGCATGAGCTCTGATCATCCTTCTAGACAGTACGTTTTCAGATGCCCTCTTTAATTTGTGATATTAATACTGAACTTGATCACTGTTCAGTGGTTTTACTGAAGTATTTACATATAGATTGGTGAAGTATTTTTTCCTAGAGTATTGAAAGCTCTCCAGGCCAAATTGGAATCATAAACTTAACCACAGTATCTGTATGACATGAATATGATTTTTGCTTATGAAATTGCCTTGGAGGTTTACTTTCAAAGCAAATTGAGTGCATTTCCTCAGCTTCATACATTTAGCTCTGAACTACGTGGGGAATGACTCGGCAAGTGAGTGTTTTGAATGAGCAGCAGTGAGTGTATTCTGAGAATTGTATTTTTCCACATCAGCACCCTTTTAAGAAAGATGAACTATTTCAGTGACTTTTACAAAAAAAAAAAAAAACCAAAAACATTTTAAAATTATAAAATAATTAGTTAAGACCTACATTATTTTATTATGGAAAAAGAAACCTTTCTCAGAGTAATAGCTTAGTTACATAAAGTACCCTTTCATTTTATGTTAAAATGGAAAGATACACCTGCTATACAAAACTTGGACCCCTATTATTAATTATCTGATTTCAAGATCACCTCTGGCTGTTAAAAAGATTTATATTAATCTGTACTTGATAGATTCAGAAGGATTAAAGGAGTGAAGGAGAGTGAATAAAAAGAGAACATCTTCCCATCTTCATTGTTAGATGACCTTGTGCCATGGTATGTTTAAATTGCTTACTTCCTATAACTCCATAAAGTTCTGTGTTTTCATTTCTGGATTAGATTGAAGTGTCAACTGTTTTTGATGAATTACACTAGTAATATATGTTCATGTTCTTCTTTGCTCTTTTTTATTTATATATGTCCAGTATAATTTAGTTCACCTTAAAAAGCTTTTAAGAAAGATTTTTTTTTTTTTTTTGATTACAGTTTTGGCAAAGTTGTGGGGTCGGTTTTTTTGGGGTTGGTGGTTTTTTTGGTTTTTTTTGTTTGTTTTTTGTTTTGTTTTTTTTGTTTTTTTTTTTCTTGTTTGTTTGGTTGGTTGGTTTTTTGTGGGTTTTTTTGTTTGGTTGGTTGGTTTTTTGTTTGTTTGGTTTTGATTTTGGGGTTTTTTTTTTTTCCGTTTTTCTAATGCCTTTATTGTTGTTCTGAAGAAATAAAGTGTATATTCAATTGTTAAAAAAACTCAAATGAAAAGTTATGTCGAATGTGCTCTGAAATTCAGAATACTTTGTAGAAAAAAAAAAGAGTTGTGCAAAAAAAAGAAAAAAGACAAGTTATTGCAGGTAGTAATTTAAACTCTTAGCCTTTAACTTCATCTGTGTGAAACTACTGAAATAAGGTCTCCTGCTAGAGCAAAGGGTTAGCCTTACCTTCAGTACTGGGGTCTTATTTATTTATTGCTGAAAGGTACAGAGGGGAGCAGAGAGCTTTAAGTGCTTTACTTCTGTTATTGAAGATTCTCACTGATGCAGAACTTGAAAGCAAATAAAATCAAGGCACATTTATATACAGTGTGTGTGCTACTGACTGGAATTATAGAGGATGAACCATACATACACTGGTTTATAGACTTACATTAGAAAGGACAGAGGCATCTCTAGTCAAATTCATTTTGTGCTGATTAAATGACATTAATATAGTTAAGTTATACAATTAAATCTTTATATTTTTCAAGTGAAAATTGTATCAAGAGCAACAGCCCTTCTATACATTAGATAGCCCTGATATCTTCAACAGCTGTGAACATTTTATGTGTAATCATAAGAACAAAATAATTTAGTATAATCATCAATAAAGGACAAGTTTGTATTTCTTCTTTACACTGGGATTTTAAATGGACATGGTTGTGTTGTTTTGAGCTTTTGTCTTAAAAAACCCTCAAATTTGAGATAAATTTTTCTGAAAGAAAAGAGTGAACTCAGAGATGTCTGAGCACAGAAAATCTGTTGTTGCAACACTGAGATCGTGAAAAATACTAAACAAATCTATTGAAAACCTCCATGTATTTTATATATATTTTACATATTTCTTAATTTTAGGAGCTGTTGTGAAGGAACTAACATACAGGGAAAGTGGTACCTTATGATATCTGCTGTATATGGTTCTCAACTTTTTCCCCAGTAGCTCGCAGGAATGTGAGCACATACTACAGTAAGAATAAAAACAACCATAAGTTATAAAGGGTTAAGTATCAGAAGAAGTTTTATATCAGTGCTTACTGAATCTCATGAATATCAAGAGCTTTTTGTATCTTTGTCAAACCAGTTCATGCTTTCTCTTGTGGCTTTAAGCAGCTTTTTTTTCCTATTATGTTTCTGTATCCCACTGTGTGCTGTGTGCACATCTCAAGCAGGACTGGAGCTGCAGCTGTAGTTCCACTACAAACAGTGATAAGGAAGTACCTGCCCTCCTATCTGTTGTTTTCAAATACAGCATTTGATTGACTGGACCAGTTCCTCAAACTGTACAGCATTTCTCCAATGCTCACCTGTCATTTAATGTTGTTACTGGCTTTGGTTGTGTTCTATTTTTCTTTCCAAAACAACAGAGAATCTTGAATGAAAAAAATGTGATAAAATTTGCTCACAAAATGAGACATTAGAAATAATTAAAGTAGCAACACTATGCAATTTATTACGGTGGTTCAAATACGGGAGTAAATTAAGAGATGCTTTTAGCAAAATATTTTCTATTGTGGACTTCACTGATTAATATTAGAACTAGTGTGCTTTTGCTGTCTATTTGTCTGTTGTTTTGTTTCTTCTTCCAATTGTTTTAAAATTACAACCAGTTGTTACCAGTTTCTGACAGACACATGTTGCCCTGGAGAAAAAACCAGGAAGGATTGGCTCTAGGACCACCACTTTAGGCAGCTCAAAAGCCAATTGCTCCATTCGTGGCAAATGGGTTAATAAAGACTCTACCAAGTAGATGTGAAAGATGGTAATTGCTAATGCTGTAAGTTATAATGCTGCCAAGATAGTACGAATCCTCTGACCTGAACCACACTGCCTTGTCTTATTCTGGTAGTATTAGATTGTTGGCTGGGAGATGGAGAAGGGAAGAAGCCAAGGACTGGCTTGAGGAGGAAGATCTGCAAAGATCTTTCACTCTGTTGTTAGTGAAAAGACAGAAAATGTGTCCTTAAAAGGATGTTCTCCACAAGGACCCACGTCAACTATCTGAAGTAATGGAGAGGAGCACTCTTTGGTGTGGTAGCTTATCTGCAGGTAATTATAATTTTTCAGGATGCTTCTTGGTATGATTTTGGCTCAGGCAAACTGTCTATCCAAAAATTACACCTAAAATTACACTCAAGATATGTTTCCCATCTTACTGCTTGAACTGCCCTGAAAGTACAAATGAGTCCTTCTAGAACTGAAAATATCTCTTTAAACCCACTGCCTCCTATAATTTCTAATTTCCAGCTTGTGAAAAAGGGAGGTGAAATGGCAGTGAAAGAAGCAACTGCCCAAGCATCTTGCAGTGTCTGCTAAGCACTGTGGTTGCCTTTCACTCACCTGGGATGAACTGGGAAAGGTGGCCATGAGACAGGGGTAGAAGGATTGTCTTCCTTCCAGAGTGTAGTAAATGGAGAAAATTTTTATCTAAACACAAGTGTTTCCAACTGTTTTATTGTTTTAAACCTTTCAGGAATGGCAAACTCAGCCATGACAAACAGAGGTTGAACCAGTGCATGGTATCATGCTGCTTTGGTTTCACCCTGAAAACCTTCTGCTTTCTCTGTAGAGTTTTTGTTACATCTTCTAGGGATATTCTCTGATATTAGCCTATTTCTAATTTAATTTCAGTATCTGCTTGCACTTTTTGTATCCTTGTGTTCATTTATCTTAAATTATTTGTGTAAATTTTTTCTTCTCCCTCTGGAATTTTATGCTGCTTATGTATGCTTTTTATTTATCTCTCAATATCTTTTTCAATCCTGTTTTTATTTGCTATGGTCTTTTTCTCATCCTAGTGCACATATTGTTGGATAATACGTACCACCCTTGGATATGCTGTAATTGCTTTCTGAACAGTTTCCATTTCCTCCGTGTCCTTCCCTCCTCCCACACCTCCCATTAGGCGCTTAACCCACTGGATTGCCTCCAGCACTTCCCCATTCTTCTACGTTCAAAGTCCTTGGGGGTTTTTTATTCCTCTTGTAGGTTCAGTCTGCAGTAATGAATCCAACTGGATTATGGTCATTAGTGAGTCCTCCACCTCTGTCTCCTAACAGCTGCACAGTTGAAAGTCAGAACTTATGTCTTTTTTGCCACCTTTTAATACATTGAGGATAATAGTACATGACTGTTGCTTGATTTATTTCTCTCATTGTGTCCCTGTTCCTGTGTGTCTGGGTAGCTGAAATCTCCTCTTATTAGTTTTGACATTTTTCTGTATCTTATATGCTTCTTGTTCTTTCTGATCCTATTTTTTTCTGGTTTATATCCAGTCGGTACCGCCACCTTGCTCCCCCTATTGCCTCGAATTTTGAGCTGTGAAGATCCTTTCAAACAGCCGCAAAAACTTTTAGCTTCTTCAAAGTTTTTGCCTATTGGAAAGAAAGAGTTTTGAACCAAGCCATTATACCTGAGCAGCGCCTGCCTTAGCAGGGCACAGTCCCCTGCCTGCAGCTCCCTCTCGCAGCGTTCTCAGTGCTCTGGCCCCAAATCAAGCAAGGAAGCACATGCTCAATCACATGAGAAGCAGCATTAACTCACCAGGACTACTCACCTGCTTAATGCTGGCACAGGTTTGTTTGCTAAACCAAAATTTTGGAGCTGTGATTTTAATGCAGCTTGGATAATGAAGGCTGTGTGTCCTGACACGTGAGAGGTGCACAGTACCCCATTCTGGCAGGCATGTGGGTGTGGGAGCAGAGAATTCCATCCCACATCTACGTCTCAATAGCGACCGTGTCTGTGGGCATTTTTGTACACACACAGAGTTGCAGGGAGCACAGCACTGTATTTGAGAATATCAAGCACATTGTAAAAGCAAATGTAAACAATCTAGGCCTTATTCATTGCCTGTAGATGCAGATAAAAATTCCCATTGACTTTAGCAGGTGCAGTTTAGGGACTAAGACAAACACTGCAGCAGCGTTTATCAAACAGCTCCATACCATGGACATTCCTCTTACTGCAGCCTGATTCTACTGTGCCTTATGCTGTGTGTACAAACTTTACAGACAGTGGTAGGTTGACTTAGTTTCCTTCTTCTGGGTTATGTTAATGCCTGAAAAAATATTTAATTAAGCATTTATAAATCGTCTAATTTTTCTAACCTTTATCCTATCCCCTGCTCAGAGTCTTTAAACATTACAGTGATAATCCTACTGAGCATTTAGATAATTATGTACCAGCCCTTTCCATCATAGATGACTTAGCAAATAATGGGTTTGCCTACTGTATCTTAGTTGTAGGGTGAGCATTGTCAAAATTAATACCCATATGAGACAAGGGTATTTATTCTAATCCGTGTCTTGTAGTTTTCAATAATGTTTTAAAGAAAACTAAATCACCTCTGAAAACTGAATTCTCAGGGTGAAATTGCATATTGTCATAGCCATGATGTGTCACATTCATTTTGTTACAAATGAATATATCAGCTTAGATTTATTTTAGCATGGCTTATGCTTTCCAAATTCAAGTTTTAAAGGTTCACTCTGAATAGTCTTTCAGCAAAATGCATCTGGAGAGACAGTTGGATCTCATTTATAAGCCTCGCTCCCTTTCTGCCTTATGCCATAATAAATGTTCTCAACTATGAGATTTTAGATGAGATCAATTGTACTTCCCTCTTATCCCCTTTTCTACTGGCAAGTTTTTTAAAAAAAAGATTATTTCCTTTTAATGGCTTTTAAAAAGGGACGACTTACTTGATTCATTTTTAAAAGTAGATAATTTAATAGTCTTGAATTACTGCTTGAATTCCATCCGTAGGTTGGCATTTATTACAACAAGCAAAAATAAGAGGATTGCTCACATCACAGCTTCCTTCTTTCACTGCCAAGAACTATTTGCCATAGCAAACAAATTTTCTCCCAAACTTTTCTTTTTTAATATGTTGTAGTTTTTAATAGTTATCTTCAACAGGTGACTGCACAAACTGAAGTCCTAAAATTAATGAAGAGCTCTAGATTTAAAGTATTAATTTTTAAATAATTTTGGCTTGGGGAAAACTTTTAAATCTTTATCTTTGGATTAAATTGCTTAAAATACATACTATTCTTTTTATAGTGAAGTAAATTGAAGTGAATTACTTCACTTCTTTAAAGTGAAGTATTTTACATCTCATGGCATAATAAATAAGAAAATCCAGATGCAGACATTTAATGTTTGCCAGCCCTAGTGAGGTTGTAACAAGGAGAAGGAAACATCAGATCCTTTGGGACACACCATGAGAGGTTTCATGTCCAGAGAGGTCAGTAGGAAGCTCACTGTAGTGTGTTTGACTGGGATGGAGTTAATGTTCTTCCAGCAGCCTGTAGGGCCCTGTACTTTGCATCTGTGGCTAAACTGGTGCAGATCACACACCACCAGCTGTGTTAGCTATGGCTGAGAAGTGTTCCTGCTGCAGCGAGGCCCTCTCTTGTTTCTTGTCTCTCACCTCCACCCCATTCCCCCAAAGGTGAGTAGGCTGGGGCTGGGCAGGATGTTGGGAGGTGACACAGATCAGGAACAGCCAACCCCAAGTGACCAAACTGACCAAATCAAAATGGAAAACAATGAAAGACCACATTTTTCTGTGATGCCTGTGTAATCCCATAAAAACTTGTGGAAGTGTTGTAACAAAACAAAATATTTTAGAATGGAAGATGGCATAAAAAGCAGATGTATTCACAATATTTGCTTTGCTGTTCAAATGCCAATGCCCTATATATATTCCTCAACTTTCAATATTGTCACTATGTGATAAGATGTATCAATAAAGTGTGAAATGCTAACAAAGTAATGAAAGATTTTATAAAGGAGATCCAAAAATACATCCCCCAATGGCAGCAATGTGTCTGTGCTTGGTATGGGATGCCATCACTGACCAATTATGCTTTTTAAATTAATAGTTAACCAAGAGATACATAACATATTCTCTAAAAGAAAACTGGAGGGAGAAAATCCCTATTATATGACCACAGGGTTCATTTTCTCAGGCCATCAGCAGCCTGAATGCTCTTTAGCCTTCCTAGCAAATGTCCAGAATTCTGTTTGCATGTTCTTTCCAGGAGGACGCTGCCCGAGCAAGTGAGGCTCCTGAAAGAAAGTGATCTTGTCAAGCTCGGACAAAATGGTGGCTCAGAGTTAGTGTGCAGTGCCGCTTCATGATGAATTGGGAGGTGACAGCAGCTTTCTAAGGGAAAGTCTGAGGTTTAGCTACACAATAAGCTTTCTGAGATACACAGACATACAGCATAGCAGTGGAAAGAGGGGACAATCAACTTTCTTCATTCCTAGGTCAAAGCACTTTCCCTCTGCTCATATAAATAAGGAATCTCTCTCTTGCAGATGAGTACCATAATGGAAAAATATCTCACAGTGTTTTCCCCTAATCACATAAATCAGTATAATATACATCTCTCTTGGCTGAAATGTCAACTTTCTGCAAAATCAAATCTCTTTCATGTTTCTGATCATAATACAAAATTAATTGAATTTCATGTCGATGAGACTGCAGGTGTGGAATGACTTCCATCTAAATAGAACTACAATCACAGTTTTTAAGGCAGATTCATCAGAAATCAATGTCATAGAGATAATAGTGGGGTAATAATGTCCAGCAGGTGGCCTAGGGAAGGAACTGCAAGGCATGGGGGAAACTACTAAGTTGCCATCCTCTTCAGTAAGAAGAAAAGGTGGAAAGGAAGCAGGGAAGAGGAATCTTGCAGCAAGTGGCTTTCTGTTGAAAAACTGCTGCCAGCAGTTCTATTAAATTTGCTAACAGTAGTTGCAGTAAATGCAAATGCTAGAGAGACCACGAAGAGTGTGGGGGGAAACTGTCTGTTAAAGAAATACCTTGCATTCAAGTGATGTTAAATAGAAATTAGTGTAATGTGTAGAACCAGTTTCTGCTGAGCGGATCAGGAAAATATTCCTTGATAAAATCTTGCAATACATTTCCCTAATTTCCCCTCATGCACGACTTGGCATCTCTCGATAAAAAGATGAATGAGTGTGAGTGTTGAATGTTGGCGAGGTCGTTAGTCATTTTTAAAGAATGATTCAAATATTTGTTTATTTGTTACGAGAAGAGTAGAAACGCTTATGCCACCTCTTCTGCCTGGGGTTTGCATGCGACTGCTACCCTTAATGCTCGGGGGGTGCAGTGTGTGAGTGTCCAGCCGGGGGTGACTCCCACAGGGAGAGCAGGGCACAGGGTGCAGTGTGTGAGTGTCCAGCCGGGGGTGACTCCCACAGGGAGAGCAGGGCACAGGGTGCAGTGTGTGAGTGTCCAGCCGGGGGTGACTCCCACAGGGAGAGCAGGGCACAGGGTGCAGTGTGTGAGTGTCCAGCCGGAGGTGACTCCCACAGGGAGAGCAGGGCACAGGGGCTGGCTCTGTGCACAGGCTGTCGCTTCAGACAGAGAGCATTGCATGATCACAACTGCACTGCTACCGGGGTCAGCCCTAGTGAGTCAAAAGCAGTTTTAGCTACTTCTCCATGGCTGATTGATCAATTCATGACTCCTACAAGCCGGAGCCTGCTCCTCACAGTGAACCGAGAGTCCCGGGGTGCCTGTTTCAGAGGCAATTAGCTGTCCCTCAGCAGCATCGGCCGGGCTCATTTGCTCTGGCTCAGTCCCAGCACCCCGCTGAGCACCACCGAGCCAACCTCACGGCTTCGCATCATTCCTCCCAGGGCAGTGAATTCCAGGAGGCTTATTAACTCCCTCGGCAGCACTTTGGGAGCAGGCAGAGCCAGCAGCTCAGATCTGTGGCCGTGTGCCAGAAACCATTGATCACAGGGTGCTACAGGGCACAGCAAGGAGTCTGAGTCTCTTCTGTTCTCAGCTCCATCTCATGCTGAATGCTGGCTGACTTCAGTGGTGCTTCTTCAGTAGCCCAGCACTGTATTTCCTACTAATCATATTTTGGGGGATCGACATTAGTGTGTCTTGATTTAACCCAGATAATAGAGAATTCAGCTGTAATATTTTTGGAGCTTACCTCATTGGCAGATGGAAGAGAGAATTTTTCCAAGGGTGGTTGTTGGGTGGCTTTGTGACCTTATAGCGATCTCAGCCCTAAAGCCTATCAAGTGGGAAATATGACTGGATTATGTTAACTGTACGTAGGCCATACAGTCCAGTATTAGGATTGTGCTATTTAATCCCATATTTAAGAAGGCTGCTGCTATTATCAGAGACCCTATATGAGACTCACCTCCAGGAGTGATCAAAGGCACACCCAAGGTGGACACGGAGCAGATAAAATAAGTGCCCCACCCTCCTTTTGGATACTGCACACTCTGCAAGAGGAGGCAAGAACTGTCTGAGCCGGGTGTGACAGCTGACAAACCTTCTGCTTTTCATGAGGTGCATGCAGGTGTTAAAAAATTAAGCAAGGTACTATATCAACTATTCCATGCAGCCCCTGCACACATCAAAGATCTGTAGGCCAAGAAGTAAAAGTGTATCCTTCTATTCCTTTTTCTTCCCTGCCTAGTGTTAAGGGAATACTCCTTTCGTGTCCTGCCAGCTCATGAAAGCACAAAGAATGAATTTATGTGCTTGTGAAAAAAACCTCTTCTGATAATACTTTCTGAAACCTTAAAATGAGCTCCCAAATTGGTCTTTTATGTGAGTAAGTGCTGTCAAAGTTACAGAAGTGCTTTCTGGAGCAACTGTTGTGTAGAAACCTGTCATAGTAAACACTCTTTTATTTCTGTTGCTTAGTTTTTTATGTTGTTATGTGCAATAGGGAAGGTAATAAGAAAAGCAAAAGAATAGCTACTAGAACAATTATGACATTTAAAAAAAAGGAAAAACAGCAGTGAAAATGTAGCTAAGGAAGCTTATTTGCTCTCTGTACTTACTAGAAAATATTCAGTCTACGCATTACTCTGTGAAAGCAGTCACGACAGTTGAATCACTGTCAGAAAATCCCTATTATATGGAAAAAAATGGGAACAAAATATTTGTATTAAACTGAGACACAAACCTAATTTCTTTCCTGATACGGGATTAGAAAAAAAAAAAAAAATCCCACTTTTTTCTTGTCTCAACCTCACAGCAGGGTTTGACTCATAGTTGAAATAATTTGATAATCTAAATCAAATAACCATCAGCTTGCTGGTTTATTTGCAACAATATTTTTAATTTGTTTGTTGCATTATCTCAGCTTTAATTTAATAAGTAATGGTCTTTACATCTTAATGTGTTTATTAAATCTTTATACTGCAATCTAGATTTCTTCTAATATGCAATAAGGAAAACTGTAGAGAGTAATTTATACTTTCAAACTGTATCTATTTCAGCATGTCAGGACTGAAATACATCCACTATAGTATTTGTATACTCATTATTTCTCATCCTGATAATGAAAATGTTCAAAAAGAAAGGAACTGAGAGAAAGGAATTCTCAGTCTGGGGAGAAGATAAAAAGTTTTTACGGAAAAATAAGATATCAGCAGAAAAAGAGTTAACTCAGATGACTTTGGGGAAAATCCCCTCTCACAGAGAATAGACAATATATTGGAGTTGCTGAGATGACAGGGTACACAGAACCAGAATCACAGAATGATATAGAAGAGTTTGGGTTGGAAGGATTAGATTAGGGATGCCATGGGCAGGGGCACCTTCCACTAAATAAAGTTTCTCAGGGACCAGTCCCTGGTCTTGAACTTCCAGGGATGGGGCATCCACAGCTTCCCTGGCCAACCTGTTCCACTCCCCAATTACCCTCACAGTAGAGAATTTCTTCTTCACATCTAATTGAAATCCCTCTTCTTTTACTTTAAAACCATTAGAACCATTTATTCTTGCCCCATCAATATCTGCCCATGTAAAAACTCACTGTCCCTCCTTTTCAGAATACCCTTCAGGTACTGGAAGGTGCTATAAGGTCTCCTCAGAGCATTCCCTTCTCCAGGCTGAACAGCCTCAGATCTCTCAGCCTGTACCCATAGCAGAGGTACTGCAGCATTCTGACAACCTTTGTGGCCTGCCTGTGGACTCTCTCTAGCAGCTCCACATCTTTCATGTACTGAGGACTCCAGATTTGGACACAGTATTCCAGGTGGGGTTCTTGCAAGGGCAGAGCAGATATTTAAGCTAAGTTGCTCAGAAAATATAGATGTAGAAATGGACTTTTCCCAACAGCTAGCATTGTTTTCATTGACTTAGGCAAGTAAGTCTTAATGACAGTTAGGGTACATATTACTGACTGGCGGTGGATATCTCTGAGAAATGCGCCTTTATGTATTCTGTGTAAGGTGTGGCACTTGTGTGATTCCTTGCAGTTAGTGCCAGCTGACTGATGGCTCTGTGCATGCTGGTGCCATCAGGAATTACCTTTCATGATCTGGATAACAAACTGGGGTTTAGAGAATTGCCCCTGGGCTTCTCAGTGACAGTCCTAGTACTAGCAAGTGGACGTGGTAAAAGTGAATCAGCTGATAGCCAAGCTTTGCCAGTTAGGACCACAATGGGTCTGGCAGTGCTGCTCAGCACCCCCTGGCATCTCCACAGCCCTGCTTCCCATGCAGAAGTCATGGAAATGGTGGAAACCTCTTACACAGCAGAGCTGCCACAAGCCCTCATGATTAGGTGTTTCGTCCAAAACTAACTCCTGATTCCTTCAGCAATGGCCCTTTGCTTTTGTTTGGGGTTTTGCTGATGTTTTCTGTTGGTTTTTTGTGGTGTTTTTTTTTAAAAATTTTTTTTGGGGGGGTGTATTTTGGGGTTTTTTTTTGTGAGAGGGAAAGGTGGAGAAAGTTTCTGCACTTTAGGCATTGCTGGAGCTAAAAAAAAAAAAAAAAAATAATCCTCAGCTGTCCAGTATTGGAGAGCCTCAAATGTTTCAGCATTGGCTATTTGAGTAGGTTGAAGAATGATTTAAAAAGGAAAACAACTAAGTGAAAGCAAAGTCAGGAGAAGGTCATTCAAGGACTGACCGCAAGGAAACCTCTTACCTTTTCTGACGATGTGTTTCTAAAACCTGTTTCTCCAGCAGCTGAGTGTTTTTGCTTGTTTTCTCTCAGCAGGGCTAAAGGTTGATCATTTGATGATCTCTGCAGAAGATTTACCCGTCTTCATCTTCCTCTAAACCCAGACAATTGAAATAATGTACCTGATAGTAGTTTCTTCATATACAGAAGTGGTTAGTCAGTTGTTATTACAGGCTAAATAAACGTAATTAGAGTCAAAGTGAAACAAAGGAAAAACCGAAAGTTGAGTGCTGCATTAACCTGCCATGCTAGCCCAGATCCTGAATGCAATTTTAAAACTAAAAAGTATCATTTGTCTGCCTGTAATTATATTTGACTAACAGCAGAAATTTATTCTTGGTCTCATTCATTTTGGATTATCCCTATTTGTAAAATGAGCAATTGAAAGGACCTTGATCAAGGAGTATTTTTAAATTGTTTGCTTTTTAATGAGAGAAGAGAGATCAAACTGTAAGCTATCTGTACCTCAGAGAAATGAATCTGTTAAGGGAGTGAAATGATTAGGGAGATTTTTTATCTGTGGAGAGGAGAGAAATCTGAAACTGCTCATTCAGATTCCAGTCTACTTCACCTGTGCCACTTAGTGAGGCAAAAGCTTGACTTTAAATTTGTACACAGGAGAAAATCTGCATTAATATAAGCTGACTAAAAGTTCACCGTGGGGGAATTTTCTGGTTTTTTATTGTTTATTATAAATTTTTGATTGGGTTAGATCTAATAAATTGTGTCTGTGCGAACAACCAACAAATACATTCGGATAAAAACAGCAGAATGTTCTTTGTTTCACTGACGCGTGCAGTTAGGTGGCCCATTAGCACTTTTATCATGTGAGTGGCTGCCCCATGGGAGCATCAAATGGTGAAATCTGCATTTTGACCGAACACAGCTCTGAGTCACTCACCCAGAGAGAGAACCGTATATTCCCATCAACCACGCTTGCACATATCTTTAATATCAGTCCTCTCCATAGCACACTCATACTGTTTGTTATATTTTATGAGTAAATCTTCCAGCCATGGGAATTTACAATTAAAATAATCCTCACATTGAGGACATTTCTGGTACTAGCCATGTCCCTCATTATCCTACTTCTGTTTAGCCTCTTAGATGTGAAACTGAAATGGTTGATTATACGTGGTAAAACAAGTAAAATCTATTTTTATTTTCAAATGATGAAACTTCCTGGTGCATTGGCTGAGACTAAACTTGAGGGTGGTAAATTTTCAGCATGGTATATAGGGAGTTAGCTACACGACTCATTAACATTAATTCCCATCTGTAAATAATTTTGAAATACTTTAACCAGCAGGGGAGCTATTTCATCTTTTATACTTAGCTGATTGTAAAAATGTATGCTGAAACCATCTGGCCTTAGTGCTTTGTTGGACTTCAGGCTTTTAATAGCCAGTCTGATTTCCTTTGCTGAATTGGGGTTTTCTAATCCCTGGCTCAATTCTCCTTCCAAACTAGGCAATACCGTGTTGCTATTTGTTTGTCAATCAATCCCTATCTCACCAATTGAGATGAATAACAGAGTTGCTATAAAAACTTGGGAAGGCTTTGGGTCTAATTCTCATTCATACTAAAGTTACTTTACACTACTCCGGTTGCTCATTTACTGGGTGTAAATGCAATTTACTGCCTGAGCAATATAAAGCGGCTGTAACATAAATGAAAATCAGGTCCCCTATGTTCAGAGCAGCTAACAAGTTCAAATTGCTGAGTACTGTTTTCCCACAGGAGCTAGTGTACTAGAATTTCAATGCATATAAAAAAATGCAACAAGCCAATTAAAAATGAAGATATTAAACAAGAAATTGAATGGTTATTTCTAAGGTCTGTTTAGAGACCTGATCCAAACAATGAGACTGACTTAGGCTAGCTGTTTCAAATATGCCAACTTCATCTAAAGTTCAGCCCTGCGTGATGCTTGGAGACTTGCCACAGTACATGGAATAGATTATTCTTATTATTTAGAGAAGGAGGACCACATTCCAGAGGTGCAGGCAGGGCTCCCTGACTTACCTGATAGCATTTCCCTCTGAGGGTCTGTCACTGAGATTCAACTGTTGTTAACTACTGATGCACAACAGTGTGTTTTGGCAATGCTTGAATGAGGGGATAATGGCAGAAGTGTCTTGAAACTGTACCTACCACAACTGCCAAAGCAGACACTGCCACCTCACTGCTTTTCCCATTTCTGAAGTCATGGGTTTTATTGCCTAAAATCTTTTAAAAATGGGTTTCCTTCTAGTGCTCTGTAATGATGGTGATGATCTGAGCCAATGCTGGTCTATAGGAAGGAAGATATTTGATGGCAAGTAGTCTGTGGAGTGGAGTATTCCAGTTTAGACAGAGGTCAGTCATCCCTATGTTCTCCTTACACCTCTTACCCCTCTCTTACACCTGCATATTCATATCAGCATATCCACTTTGATGTGAAGTTCACATTGCTGTCCCTCTCCTCCTTTTCTTTTGGTCTGCTGAAGACACTTCAGTAACCCACACACTAGTAAGGAGTTGTATTGTGGAAATCACAGACACAAGAAGACTGATTTGTGATTTGCTAATCCATGAATCCATATATGCCACAATTGTCCTCTTTGTTCTGTTCACTACTTCAGACCTATAAATCTGTACCTATTCTTCCCCCAGCAGCTGCTAATCAGCTGATTTCAATCCTACCTTCACCTTGCTGAAGAGCACAGGGAATGTAGTGTATACATCATCTTATACAAAGATTAATAGCCTTCTGTGGTTGCTGAATAACAGCCTGGTTGTCTAACGTGGGGCTGTGTTAAGGTATGCGCACCAGAGCCCAAGGAAAGATCCTTCCTTTGCTTCAGCAGTGTTCTCAGATACTGTGTTGTCTTTGCAGCACTCCGTGTGATGAGCAGCTCCTGAGGCTCAATTCTGTGAGGGAAAACCAATGTGGCTCCTGTCCTGAAGTAGCAGGTGTGTTCCCATTGCACAAATAAACATCAAAAAGCTTTGTCTATTTAAAAGTGACTTTTGTACTTTTCTAAAGAAGACCTATGCCTAAAATTACTTCACTGATTTTTAAATGAAATGTAAAATTCAGCCTATTGCTCTTATAAATAGACAACAGGCTTTGTTTTTATGGCTGCTAATATACAGAAACCTCTTATTCTTTGACACTGAGCGTTGTGATTTACACCATTGTAATTGATAGTGGAATATTTTCCTAGTTCTCTGTTCAGATAAATTATTGTAAGCAGTAAAATATTTTTGAGATGTTGTTCCTTCTATCGTAACTTTCCATTTTGCTCTGAGAAGAAAATCTATGTAAGTGTTTTAGAGCTAAGTTGATCATCATATATTACTTAGGCAGTCATGATTAGTTTTGCAAATGTTAAAATGCTATAACATTATTTAATGTTGTGGTGAATGGAGGAATTTGTAGTGTCATCTATTTTTGGAAGATGTAGACTTGTAAAAGTTGATTTGCATATTCTATGGTAAAGGAGCATTAAAAATTTAATGTTTTACTGAGTTTTATTGCAAAATGAAATAGTTTATGTAATTGCATATTTGGAATGTTTGTACTTTGCATTCTTTGAAATTTGTCAGTCGTCACAAAGAATATCTCTGGGTTTTATTTTCGTTACTATCTTGCATTTGAAACCAAACTCTGTTTCAGTTTTAGACACTGAGTAAAAGCTTGTAATGATTTACAATAGGAGAGAAACCAAATTTTTGCTTGTTGGATACAGTTAATTTTGATTAGAAGATTCTTCAAAAGTGCACAGTAATTCAAGCCTGAGTGTTGCCATTCCTAAGCAGTGCTGTGGTCTGTTCCACTGATCAAGAAACACAGGTCCATTCTGGCGCTCTTTCCTTCACCTCTTTGTGGTGCTTGAAAAATAAAGTCCCAGCCTTTACTCAGAGCAGAGTGATATGAGGCGTGCAAGATGTCTGTGCGGAGGGAGTGAGGGACTCCAAAGAGACCTCAGAACATCTAAATGTCATTCCTACCTTTCAGAACTGATGCAAAAGAAACCTCTGATGAGCAAAGCTGAAAGAGCAGATGTAAAGAGACAGGGATTTTCTCACTCTCAGCATGCTTGGGAGCTGTTGCTTTGGGAGTTGCAGCAGTAAATTTTTTCCTGAGGAAAAGGCGAGAGCTGTTTCCTACCACTGTCAGAAGCCCTGAAGAATTGCTACACCGTATCTAAAGCTGCGTGGTCTCTGGCTGCCACAACAGGGGATATTTGTCTTGATGACATTTGAATGATGATTTCTCAGTGTTATTTTCCTGTATTGCAACTGTTTGCTGCATCGCCACACTCCATAGGACAAATCTTTGTCAAAACTGGGCCAGTTTTACTCTAGGAGTGTTCATCTGCCTTGAAAATGCCTCTAAGCCACACACTTCATCACCTGGCTTTTGGGGACACTCCTGCTTTTTGGCTGCTGTTACTGTACAACAAATAGTAAAGATTTTATCTGTGGGAAGGAGGCAGTGACTATCTACATCAATAGGTACATTTGCAGGATGCTGACATGATCAGATAGAATGCAGTCTAGCTAAACCCTTTTTAAATGAGGCTAAAATTCAGCTATGTTGCCCACAGCCATCCATTCCAACTTTTTCTAATCCCTTATTCACTCTAATTTGGTGGTGGTGCATTCCTGCCTGTCACATTCTCCTCCACTGCAATCCCCACATAAGCAGGCATTCCTTGTCTCAACCCAAATCCCCTCAATATACCCTGATTTTCAGACATGATCACGTCATGACTTATGTACCATTGTGTAGCTCAGCATACAAGGACCATGTGGAAAAGCAGAGAAGCAAAGCCTAAATAAAGGTTTGTGGATAAAGGAATCACCAAAGACGGAAGAGAGCACTGATTTCCAGAGAAAGCTTCTTGAACAGGAACGCTTTACATTAAACTGTATTTGTTTAAAAATACCAGTAACCTTCAGAGCAAGGACCAAAGCTTCCTCCCCATGTTCTAGCAGAATGCCCAGAACACTTCCTGTTTTAGCATAAGGAGATTAGGCAGTTTGTGGTTTTTTTTTCTTTCTGAATATGTTGTCTTCATAATAACAGAAATGTAAACTTTGAAAAGTTGTTCTATTCCTTTACACTGACAGGATTATTTTAACAGTTAAAAATAATAATGTAAGAAAAAATAGGTATATCACAGAACAATCAAAATAACTCTAACTGAAAAATATTCCATTTCTGTATGGCAAAATGGCTTTCTTATGAGAAATCAGCATTGCTGTTTTGCTTGGGTGAGTCATTTCACAAGAAAAATATAACATTTAAATATAGAATGATTTACTTTTAAATTACAAACTGTATGTTTTACCTTTAAAGGAATGTGCAATAATCCTTCATTGCCTCACAAATATATTTTTGTTTTTCCTTCAGTTTGTAACTCACAAACTATAACATTTTGGAAATAACACCCTTCTTTACTCTTACAGGTCTATAATAAGAAGAATAGCAAGACACAATTCCACAGAGATATTGCTTGAGAAGTTAAGCAGTTTGAGACCTTTCAGATTGTTCTATTTTCCCCGAAATTGATTTTGCAATCAGAAATATCTTTGTTGTAATCTTGTTTATTTTTGAAAAATGTACCTGGAATCCTATTTGCCTGAATATGGTGGAAAAGAAGAAACAGGAGACACATCTTTCATCTGATAACATTTTACTCTGAATTCTCTCGTTCGGATTGCTCTCTGACTTAATTCTCTTGCTGTTTCCTGTGTTTTCCTTCTGGTGTACACACATGCAGACGTAGTAATTTTAACTCTGGTCATCTATTAACATTTAATCTGAACATAGAACACAAGTCCTGTGAGGAGCACCTGAGGATTTGGATTTGTCTAGTTTGGAGTGAAGGAGGCTGAGAGATGACCTTACTGCTCTCTGGAGCAGCTTCCTGAGGAGGGGAAGTGGAGAGGGATGTTCTGATCTCTTCTCCCTCTGACCCAATGATAGGACAGAAAGGAATAGTTTCAACCTGCACCACAGGAGGTTCAGACTGGATTAGGAAGCATTTCTTCATGAGAGGGTGGTCAAAAGCTGGAACAGGCCTCCTAGAGAAGTGGTCAGTGCCCCAAGCCTGTCAGTGTTTAAGAGGAATTTGGACAATGCCCTTAATAGCATGCTTTAACTTTTGGTCAGTCTTGAACTGGTCAGTCAGCTGGACTGCATGATTGTCTCAGTTCCCTTCCAACTGAACTATCCTATTCTAAGGTTGCATTGTTCTCTGTCATTAGTAAAACAGTCAGAAATTGTACTGCTTCCTTGTTTGGCTTAAATTAAATATCTGGCCTTGCTTAACCACATCAGCTTTCTAAAGTCCATGGTCCTATATCAGCTAAAGACCTAAGAATTATGAGCCATTCGGCTTCCTGCATAACAGCTGGATTGGGACAGAACATTAAATTTAAGCTTTTCAATTGAGATATTTGCCTTCCTCATGTCTTTATGGCACTCCAGGCAACCGACAACATCAAGACTTGAGTGTGTACAGTGCCAATTAATGACATGTAATGTCATGCCAAGTTTCAGAAAGAAAAGACTCTTACAGGCAAAAATGAGTTATTAAACATGAAATAAAAAGACATGAGAGTATTCTAACCCCAAATTCAGAACCTTTTTGAAGAAGCTCAGCAATAAACTTTAACTTCATTTTTAGCATTATGTTGAAATTTTTTGCTTTGGTTTGTAGCAATAGATGAGCCACTGTCATAAATACAGAGAAACTAGGTTTTTTTTTTAAAAAAAAACTTACAAACAGTGACAGGCAATTTAAGGAGTATCATTCCCAACTGTTTTGACAAAAAACATCTTAGCAGATTTTTAGTTGCCAATTTTTTTTAATGTCATTCTGAAATTGGATAGAACTTTGAGTTGATTCTTCACTCAGGATAAAATTACAAATCTATTAAGCACATTGTAGATCTGCTAGCTCAAATAATTAGGTGTCATAAGGCAAAACACAGGTCAGTGAGGAAACTGAGTTTTATGGATCAGATGTGTTCATAACCTCTGTGGGGGCAATCCACTTGACTGAACACTGCATGTGCATAAGATCCATTAGAAACACTTCCAGATACTGTAAATATATTTTGGAATGTTTAAAGGTACGTAATATAGATGTTGAAATGTCTAATACAACCTGCAGTATTCCTCGTGTTATACAGATACAGCTTATATTGGTTCCAAACTTCAATCATACCACCTCTTACATACTCATTTCCAAATTTAGGAGCACTGTTTATATTTGTCACTATCTGATGTCTTGAATTGTCAGAATGCCAGCTGAAGCCATGCATGTAATCATGCTTGATTGGAGGAGATAATGGCAGGGAGCCTGAGCTGTAGAAAGCAAAAGGAAGGTACAGGAGACTTCCTTGGCTCTTCTAGGCAAGTGTGATGCCCCACAGTGCTTATCCAGCAGGGACTCCTGGATAAGACATTAATGTCGTTATGGTTACGTATTCATATCTCGACAAATGCTACCTTGCACATACATCTTACAGACTGAACATGTAGGAAGAACAGGAATTAGTTTTCAAAAGTTATTTGGGATAATTTGAATTAACTTCCACCCCTTCTCTGTAATTAAAAATGAGAAATGAAGAAAACTACTATGAATAACTTTTGAGAAATTGAAAAGTTATAAGGCATATATACATGCCTTTTGCTGGAATGTCCAGTTTTACCCACAAAGTGGCAAGAGAAATCTTTCATGTGCTTAGCTTGAGAACATGAAGTTACATGCACATATTTTTCCAAAATTGTGACCTTTTGAATATTCTCATTTGATCAAATTAGAGATGCTACAAAGATGATACACTGGTATGGTAGATTACCCATGGCTAACCATCTCCTACCCAGCTGCTCTCTCCCTGCTTATCCTCAGTGGGACAGGATGAAAAAATAAGAAAACACCTCATGGGTTAGGATGAGGGCAAGGAGATTGCTCACCTGTGACTGTTGTGAACAAAACAGACTTGATTGGGAGAAAATTAGTTAATATTAACAATTAAAATAGAGTAGGATGACAAGAAAAATAAGCATAAACTAAAGCACTTTACCACCACCCTCATCCCTTCTTTTCCCAGGCTCCACATCACTCTTTCATTCCCACAGCCTTGTGCAGAATGAATGGGGATTGCAGCCAGCCCATAAGAGCTCCTCTTTCTCACTCCTTCCTTCACTTAGTTTTCCTCTGCTCCAGCATGTGCCCTTCCACAGACTGCAGTTCTTCAGAGTAAACCTGCCTCTGCATGGACTCGTCAGGGGCTGCAGACTCTAAAGGGAATAGGATCTGAGGTTAATACATCTGCAAGGGTTTGAAGATAAAAACTCTGATATAACTTTTTATGTGAGCAAAGCTACAGATGATGGTGCCATTTGTGGCCATCTCTGTGGGTCTTGTTTTCAAGAGAGTTATAAATTAATGGGGGGTGGGAGAATTGTAACACATTGACTCACTGGTATAGTTGGCATTCCTTATGGTCCTATGGTTTTATTTGCACACATGAAGTTTGTTTGTTTTAAATAAATGAAGACAGAAATGATGGACAATGAATGACTGTCTAACTTTAGTCTTGGGTAGACCTGTAACAAGGAAGGGTATTATGGAAATCCAGGAGGAAAGACACTTCAGCCTCTGAGAAAAGAAAATATGTTGAAATTTGGAAAAGAGATGCTTACCAGCTGAAGGACTTACATAAATGCCCATGAGTAAACCATTATTCACAGTCTCTGAAGACGGCCAGAGTCAGAGGTCTGGAAGCACATGTTGTTCATTGGAAGAGGATGTTTCTGCAAGATCAGCAATGGCCATTTCTTCAGTGTGGGATGGTTGTGATTATGTTGCTATTTTGTTTATTGACTTAGAAAAAGTCAGTTTGGAAAAGTATTTTAACCAGTAATATGGCAGGATATAAGTGCCTAAGGATCAGAATCAGACTAAGATTTCTTGAGCTACAAGGAGATCCGATTATCACTTGTCCATTAATTTCTTTTAATATGTGATAGTGCCTCATGAAATCTATGGTATGACCCGTGTGGAATATCAGTGTTATCCCTTTACTGTCTCAGAGTATGCAGCCATAATGTTACCCTCACTGGGCATGTGGCAAGGGATATCTGCTGAAGTTAAATTCTAAAAAAGAGAGGATAAGATGATTTTATAAGCTATCTGCCAGGTTGTAGAATTTAATTTGCAAGACCAAACTTCCACAATATTGTGTTTATGTTGCAGTGCCATTTTCTGTTTAATAGAAACATTCAGAATGCTCTAGTTCCATCTGTTATAAATAGAGAAAGCTGATAAACACTCTGCAAACACAAGATGCAGCTTTGTGGCAAATTATGTTTAGCACAGCCCCCAAACATAAAGTAAGATTTATAAGTTTTGTGTCGCTCTTTCTTTTTTTTTTTTTTTAATTTACTCTACAGTAATTACTCCAGCGTTTTAAGTAGATACATAAATTACACTCAAAGTTTTACATTAAGTTATGGTGTGAGAAGACAGGGACAAGTATATGCACACACACATACATTTCACACCTTCAGTTGTAATGCAGTTACAAGTCTTGTTATGGCTGCAGAATCTTTCATAAAAATACTTGCAAATACATTTTTATCATATCAATAGATTTGACAGGCAAGCCTACACATTATTATGCATTGTATGGGGAAAAAAATCTGTTTTCAATTAAGAAAATGGAGATGAACCAGATGAGTCGGTATAGAATTGCAAAGGGCTCTGAGACAAATAGCCCAAGATTAAACTACTGCTGTTTCCTGCTCTCAGGAGAAAGGGAGAAATTGTGTAGCAACAGAGCAAGTGAGTCACTGAACAAGACTGTTGGAAGGTGTGGGTGAGCTGTTCTAGCAAAAGAAATTTCCTGGTAATGCTACTTGGGTGTGATCACTTTATTACCTGCCAAGAATGAAAACAAACTGTTATACACAGTTAAAGAAAAACTAACTTACAATGTGAAACACCTCACACAGTCTACAAAGACACTTGAAAAGACAGAGTTTAAGTAAGTTTATGTCTTCCTTTGCTCAGGCTGGATTCCAGCAGGTGACTAATGAATCCACTCAACAAGTGGAAGAAAGATTTATTTTTGAAGCCAATATATTTCAAAGACATTAACCAGACAAACCTCACTGCAGCCACTACTAGTCATTAAGACTAGTGAATATTTCATTTGCTGCAGAAAATATTTGTTTTTCCAGTCAAGTTGCCCAACTCTGACTTAGCTGCCCTTTCCAGGACATATTCACACCAGTTAAAACTTCTGGCTGTGTGAGCAGATGATCCTGTAGACTGGACATTTTGACAGCTGAGATAAAACAGTTGCTTTTGGAAAGAGCAGTAAAAAGTTCTGGGATTTTACACATCCATCTCCTCAAATATAATTTCTTGGAGTAATTAGCAGGAGACATATTCTAAAAGGCAAAAACCTAATATTTCAGAAAACAACTGTTTCTCAGGGTGTCATCCCTGTGCAAGACATTGCTTCCATATCCACAGCCTTAGCTGCACAACCCACTCTGCACATACATTCACAGTTTCATATTCTGTTTTCCCCATTGTTTGAAGTATTGACTTCTGTCAATACAGGGACACAGCTTTGATATGACCCTCAAACTTGAGAAGAAAACAGCAAAGAAAATGTGTATATTTACAATCTACTGGCCGATGTAGCTGTTGTTTAAACCATTAACATGTTTATTTCTCACTTTCTGCTGCAATAGAGTATGTTTGTTTTCTGCAATAAAAGCGCAGCATTTTAGGAGTTACATGAAGAGGGGAGATTTCCTTGACCCTTAGTGTTTGATTTGTCTGTCAGT
>VZSR01003803.1:28965140-28981453 GCA_013398615.1 Brachypodius melanocephalos
TTGCAGATTCAGTGTGTGAGGAATCTTCATGGAATAGGTTTTGAGCATACTGATCACATTCTATCCAAGGAGTAGCAGCTGCATTTTACCATCTAATTTCCGTACTGTTATAACTTCTGTTAGGATGTGAATATAACTTCTCTGTTGCCTCTAATTTTACCCCGTCATCTTTCCACGTAAGGCATATCAAATCAGAACATATAATCAGAAAGTGTCCTTAATCTGGAATACAGTGAAGTGTCAAGGGAAAAGATTTCTTTCAAACAGTCAGAAGCCTACAAAAAAGGCAGGCCACTTATCCCTCTGGCCATTATGTCTTTAAATTCCGGTTTTAAGTGTGCATTCTTCTTACTCTTTCTTTGTGACCTTTCTCTTAAGGACAGGCATTTTCTTATCTTTTTCTTCCTGGAGTCAAGTTAATTTAATTTACTGATCATATCAAAGGCCTAATTCTTACGTATGTGTATTTCACTGGATTAGTTTAACTGAGTGTAGAAGAATGTTAAGTAAAGATAATAGGATGATTCTTTTGAACACAACAGGTACAAATTAAGTTGTTAACCATATTATATACCTTGCATTGCTTATCGTGTCTGATAAGCAAGCTCAATAACATTTAGCTTTGGCACAGCATGTAGCTTCATCAAGAACATAACTCTTTGGACCAATTTTAGTTGCAATGAAAGCAAATAAGAAGGCTGCTGATTCAGAAATTTGTTTTGCCCATGGTTTTGCTTCTTCCCAACCGTCTGCTCTCCACCTCCCGTGGGGGAAAGTCAGTGTTGCATGCAGGAGCTACTACTGCATTGCTGGAAATTATGGCATGGTCTAGCATGAGGAACTAAAACTTGTCTATAGTGTAGATCTGGAATTTATGCTAGTTTATCATATCAGGTTGTGGTGTTAAGCGAAGTAGTTTAGTTCATGCAGGAGAGACAGGGATGGCCAAGACAAGCACAATGGATGGTAGGATGAGGTGGACATTCATGTGTTGTCTGCTGAGTAGTCTTTTGTTTTAATGAACCAGCACCCTGATAAAAATCCTTGCTCCTGTCAAATATCATGTAAGGTCTTGTGCAAAGAAAGGTCTGTATTTCAAGCCTAAATTACAGCATAGCTTCAGTTACACCACTGAATTAGGGCAGCAGACCTAATTAATTAGTCATAGAGTCAGAGTCATGTAAACTGGAAAGAACCTTTCTGTGGAACAGATCAGCTCACTCTGATTCACCGTTCAGAGTAGGTCTGGCAGGTTGATCGGATCACTCAGCTGAGCTTTGAGTATTTCTAAGGGTGGTGGTTCCTAACAGTGGAGATACCTGTGGCTGCCTACCCTAAGTAGGAGTAATTTTTTTTCCCCTCTTAATATTTTACCAGAAATTCCTTTGTAGCAGTTGGCTCTAACTCTGCCTCACACTTTCACTCTGCACCTTCAAGGAGAGTTCAACTTCATCTTCCCTACACTCCTAATGGACATTTGTAGACAACGACCTCCCAAGCCTGTTCCAGGCTAAACAAACTCAGTTCTTTTAAGCTTCTCCTCATAAGTCATGTATTCAGGTTTTAATCACTCAGAGTAGATAAACGGTTTATCTAAACTTGTGCATTGAAGATCGTATAGAGTTCAGCCCTTGGAATTCAAGTCCTAGACATATAGCAAATTTATCTTTGTGTTCAAGAGACAGAGGAGCCAAAACAAATTACAAGATTTATCTTAGATGCATGTAAATTGGCAGGATAACCTAATATCTAAAATGCCTGAATTAACTGCTGTGATCCTTAGATAAATTAATGAAAGCACATTTCTCTGCTTATATATGGCATTACTTCAGAGATGAGGAAGGAATAACATTATTTTCTTCTGTGTAGTCTTTAAAAATATACACCAAATACTTTTAGTTTCTTCATAATCTTTTTCAATTTGGTAAGGTTTGGAAATCCATACCTTAAAGCCAGAAGAAGTTAGTAAGTGTCATTTAATAAGTTTAGGCAACAGGAAAAGTCAGTGGTTATTTCATTTGTTTCTACAGTGGGATGAGACAGATTGGAGAGCTGTGGAATCAGTAAGACAACATTAAAAAGTTCTGTAGTTGGAAGACAAATATATCAATTCAAGCTAATATAATGTACATCATTTTAGTATGATGGCAATTTACAATCAAAACAACTTACCTTGGGAAATAAGGAATTTATCACAATGTGAAGCCTTTAAATTATGACTGTGTGTCTTTCTAAGAGATGTCCTTCAGCCCAGTCAGATATTATGGGTCAAGAACTACTAGGTGACCTCTATTATGCAAAAGCTCAGAGTAAACTGTCTGCATAACTATTCTGAGTTTTAAGTCTGCAGACCTATAAAAGGGAATCAAAGTGATGTGCTACAAGGTCAGTCCCCAATGGCTTCCTAGACTGGAAGAAACACTTTCCTCCTGTGTTAGATACTGCCATCCTCTCTATTCTACAAATTTCTTATCACTTGCATTCATTATTGCAACATCTGTTCCAAAAGCTGGATGTCTTCTTTCAGTATTTCAACTTGGGTTGTATCTCCTATTGCAATTAACTAGATCTATTTTAGGGCAGTTTCTGACCACTAAGCATAACAAAAATGAAACCCATTAAATAATCTAGGTGGATTAGAATCCTTCATAACATTTCACTTTCAGATCCTTTGAACTTACATGTTATTTCTTGAATTTGCTGTATATGAAAATCTACAAAACAAACAAAATCGATGCATATAACTTCAGAAGAGAACAGTGTTCCAAATCTAGGAAAAAAATTGTCTCTCTATTTTTGGAGACTTGTGAAAGCCAAGAAACATTCAAATCCCCCATAGAAAGCTCTAAGGGCAATTATGAGCTAAAACTTCTGCACTTCATCTTTCAGTTCCTAGTCAGAAAAGCAGTAGGTTTCAATTTGCCATGGTTTTCTCTAGAAAGCCCTCTCTTCTCCAATGGAACTCCTCCTGCTTTGCAGGACTGGGCTCTTTGTTCCTGGAGCTGTTCCTTCACTGCTAGGGTACCATACCATGTGCATTCTAATACTTCCTTACATAACAGGTTGCAGTAAATCTCCAATCTTTTATCCTAAACCCCTTTTTTAATGAAGCATAGAAATAAGTTTTCCTTCAGTAAGTGAACCTTCCTCAGCTTTCCAAAAGCAACAACTAAGTTGAGAAACCTAAAATAAATTGCATGCATGTTCTGTAGAAATCCTCTAAACAAATAAAACTGAGAGACACTTTATAGCAGTAATAATTTCTTACTTGCAAGTGTTTTAGAAGTCTCCCACAGCAGCAGGTGTTAAGGAAGTATCCATCTGTTCTTGTTTCTCTGCACAGAAGTACATTGAATAGATAAGAGTTGCTAAATGTTCAGGGTTGTCATTAAAATGGGTTAGCTGTGATCGTCACTTAAGGCATTCCTGATATTGAAATTAAAATGAAGACAATCTCTGGCTCTGTTGCAATTTGAAAATGCGATCAATGGTTCCCTGAAGAAACATCCTGTCAACTGAGTGCTTTTTAAATTATCTTCTGAAAACCACTTCAGTATTCCTGTGACTGAACTGGAAATGCTGTATCAGCAACATTACTGTTCTCTGAAAATATGGATCAAACCCCAGCTGTTGCAGATATGTTAATTGATGAATAAAGTTAAGAGATCTGAAGCCTTTATACTACACTTGAAACTTATGCTTCTATTTAAATATTGAAGGCTTTTCAGCTTTCTCCTCCAAATGCGAAAAATTACTTGAGTCACTTCTAAGGAAGGCTTCAGAACCTCTAAAGTTGAATGCTACAGTATAAAGACTGGAGGATTGGAGCTTCATCAACACAGCAGTGAAATCAGCATGAGAAAGGGGAGATGGCAAACAAGCTTTGAAAACAAATCAGGTTTTTTGGAGGTGAGACAGGAAATATACTGGACAATAGTATGAATGAATCTATGAAATGGGTATAAAACTTCTACATACTCCAAGGTGTTTTTATACCTTAAGTATTATATAAGCTACTACATTGTCCTATATTCAGATCAGAAAATGGATCTTGGCAAGCAGTGTGAAAGTGTTAAGAATGAAGACTCCCTCTCTGCTCTTTTAGCATTGTACCCCACCCAATGGAAAGAAACAAAAGGAAGTTTTTGCATGTAGCACATGTAACAATTATAATATCTTTATAATTAAAGCTAAAATAATACCAACTGAGGTACTAAGGCTTTGTATTAGTTTGCAACTTGCAAAGTCTAGTAGCTTCCACCTAAGAAAATGCTAGCAGTTCATTGCTTGCAAAAGTTTGATCTGTCTGTTTTCACTTTTTATATTTCTCTGATACTTTCTCCTCTCAAGAAGGCACATTGCTTTAAGTAATTTTGCTATTTGTATGTGAATTACTTGGTCTGAATACTTGGTAGGCAAATATTCTCATACCTCGATGGAGCAGTTCCAGTAGTGTCAACCATAACTGTTTACAGCTGAATCTATCTCCAGAGCTTCTGGATCTCAGCTTTGAAATCGTCAGTTGAAAAAAAAAAAATACAGATCTTTCCATCTCCCAAAGAATCCTCTCAAACAAGTAATAGCTACCTAGCCTTCAACTGGTATGGGATCTTTCCAGATTTTTAGTCTAACCCTAAATGTAGTTATAAATATAAAGTTCACATTGAATTTTTGTGGTTTATGCAATCTTTTTTTATCCCTTGGTTGTTATCTTTACTGAGACTGTTGGATCTACAAAACTATGAGTAGAGGAAACAGGGTGTTTCTTTTAGAAAATAGTTTGTTTGCAATGTTATAGCTGAAAAGTGGTAAAATTTTGAGAACGGCATTGTTATACACGAGAAAAAACAAATGGCAAACAAGAAACAACCCACCCTACCATGATATGGACAACAGAGCATATGATATACTAATTTGTTTGATGGAAAAGTATAGATTATGTGCTAGGATTGCTTTGGCACTCAGTGTTTTGCTAAGGCACCTGCCAGATTAAGCCACTGTAATCATGTAACCATGGCAATACTGCTGGCGTCAGCATGAAGAACTGATTTGTGCAGCCAGTAAGGACTGGGCACCTTAATGCACTGACTGGAGCTGTTAGGAACTGTTTGGAAATAAATATGTAAAATAGGAATAAAAGGTTCTTTTAGATGGCTTAGTGTTTTGCTTCAGGCAATATTTGTTAACAGCAGGCCACCCTGTTTATCAGGCTAAGAGAACATGGTTGTGAGCACTGAAGTAGATAACAAACTGCTGGTAAATAACTGCTGGTTAATTCTCCTCTGCTGCTTCACTTTTTGTGCTTTGATGGGAAACAACTGTGTCATTTCTAGCAGGAAGTGTTAGCCCATGCTTGTGCTCTGCTGAGGTAAACTGGCAACTTACAGCAGTAATTGCAGAAAATCTGAAAATAAGAAACCCAACAAAATTTGAAAGTTTTAATTAGGTTCTATAAAGATGGTCAGAGAGTTGGTCAAAGTGTTGCTACCATATATTATACCTCTTCTTTCTATCCCTCAGCTGTTTTCCAAATGCTTTTCCCACACACATGCTTTTCCTGTCCCTCTCACATTTGCCCTCCATTTGCCCCTCAGTTACGTGTTTTCCTAACACCTTTAATTTGCAGCTACACTGCTCCACAAGTAATGGGTTTGTTTTTTTCCAGAGAGGCAATGATCTGATGATATACTGTCTCCAGCACCAGTGCTGACTTAATTAATTTCTACCCTATGTCAACAAGTGCAGGACTGTAATGTGAGTCAGACCAGCAAAGGGATCCACTTCAAAGTAAAAACTTCAGCATCCCTTCTCTCCAATTTCCCTTTTATTCAGCCAGGTGCCTGGTTCACACAGCAGCCCCACAAGGATAAGCAAATGTAAACATAATTAAAGGAATGCCTCAGTGAATTTTATAGAGGGTGGAACAGAGTACTGATTATTTCTGATTTTGTGTCCAGATGAGGGAAAAGGATAAAAAATGATAAAATCTCATAAAAAGTATTCACTCTCCAAGCCAAAAGCCTCATTTGCATGAGAAGAAAAAGAGAGTACTTAGTGACCTCTATACATTTTTATGCTGTGTCTACTTTGGTTTGCTTACTAGCAGCATTACTTGATGTATTATTTTCATGATAAATTTTTTCATTCACAGCATCTTATTTTACTGGTCTGAATCACAGTTGACACAGGTAGCCCAAATCGTTGCTCTATGCTGTGGCCCAGTTGTTGCCAGTTTTTCTTTATTCTCTCAATTTTTTATGGTCTCCCTGCACAACTTTTTCTTCTAATCTCTCATTCCTCCATTTTTTCCCCTTTTGGTAATTTTTCATGGTGAATGCCACTTTTCAGCAGTTCACTGATTTGCCAAACAGCACTGTGCTTTCTGGAGTATATTTGTGTCTCCCAGACTGGCAACCACTGGACTCTGTATGGGGCGGTAGCTGTATTAACACATATATTTGCTTTTGTACAAAATCATTATTTTTTGCAGGCTGTGAAAAAAGTGAAATTGTAATTTGGTACTGAAACAAAGGAATAAAAACTTTTAAAACAACTGTGGCAAACAGGAGTTCACTTGAGGATGTGGGGCTGTGAATCTTTTTTAGCCCCTGAAGCTCTTCACCTTTCTCTCATGGCCCCATTGCTGTATTGACTCCATTTGAAATATCTCATCTAGTCAGGATAAATATCCAAGCCAGGAAAGTTCCAAGTGTACCCTTGCAAATAGTGAGAAATTGTTCAGGGCTCTAGCATTTCTGTTTCTTTTCATCCTTCATCTTTGAGAACAGCAAAATTTAATCAAAAAGTTAGCTGAAACATAGTTGGAAAAAGAATATGTTGCTTTTAATAACTTAAAATATGTAAGGCTGCTTTAAGGATGATTCTGGAATTTTGTAATTCCCTTCATAATACTGCAGTTACTCAGAAAATAGGGCCCGGTTTTCTCTTGAAAGAGGATTAAAAACCTACCATGAAGATCAGATACTTCACATTATTTTTTGGGTTGTTGTGTTTTGCTAATAGGCAGGAAAGAAGGGGCACAAAGGATAGAACAACTAAAATCAACAGGGACAGAAGAGATACATAAATAAAAGCAGAATTAGAAAAGAAAGGAACTGAATCACTCATAAGTGAAGGACAGCAAACAGCATGCCCAGTTATTGCACTTGATTGTTAGAAGCATTGATTTTGCTGCTTCTTGAAAGTTCTTGAGAAATTTAGTTATTTTTCCAAACTGTACTGCTTTGGGCCTGCAGACTACAGAGGAAGAACAGTGGTAGGCAAAAGCTGCCACATCTGAATAGCAAAGATGCCTAACACAGTATATTTTCACTGCCAGGAAATAACAAAGAAGCATTCTCGCCTGTTTAGTGGGTATTAAATCATGGATAGAAAGTCAACTGCTTATCTGGAGCCTGGCATAGATTTCCAATAACATGCTTTTCCTCAAGCACAAACATATGACAGCACTTGAGGAAAACCATAGAGTGAATCTTTTATAATCCAAAAATAATCTTTTTAGATTTCCATGAGAAAACAGCACTTATTTATTCAGTCTTTTTCTCTCACCTTGCAATTAAGTCAAGTGCTGACACAATTACTGGGTCACTCATCCCCCAAACTGTTAAACAGAGATGATGTCTTCTAGTATTGTGGATATACAAAGTGAAACCTTTACGACTTTTAATAGTGATAATAGCAAACCCAAAATCCAGAATTCCTACACAGCCACATACATGTGGTGTATAGGTAACAGGTGGTGTGTGTAACAGGTGGTCACTGTCATGCTGCACAGCTGTGCTCTCCAGTCCAAGCTATGTTTATAGTTAAGGACATATCCTGTTCATGTATTATGCAGGATGATGGTGTCTGTGTGGCTCTGACTGGCTGATCTACAGGCTTCCATTACCTTGGTGTTTGGGGTGTTGCTGTCCTACCCTAGAGGATTTGGCTGTTTGAACAGGGATGTCCAGGTGGCTGGACAGGCAACCCTACAATGTTCCATCCATCCCCACCTTGCAGGTTCTTTACACCCCGCTGAAAGCCCCCTGACACTTTGTGAGGTGTCCTCTTGCATGGCACTTACTCCACAAGGCCTTTAGCCTCATCAGTAAAAGTGCTGCCCCTAACTTGTCTGCTCATATACAGGCCACAATTTCTCAGCATGCAGCCAGCCCTTCATGAGCAGCTCTGCCCAGCAGTGCTCGTAAATATGAAGCTTAATTTTACCAAGACAAGCTTTCAACTTGAAAGCAGGGGAAGCACGAGGGAAGCAGAAGCTTGCAGAGAGGACCAGGCATTCCCTCCCTGCTCTCCTCCTATTTGAGGGCACTATTCTGTCCTGTACATATGGCCAGTAGCTGGCCTCCAGCAGCGTCTCCACTGAGCTTTGTTCAGTTGCATCGTGTGTACTGGTTTCAGACACCAGGTGGTAGCCAATGGGCTATCATGGAACTTCTCCATGAAATGCTACATTCATGGCTCTGGGAGAGGAGCTCTCAGGAAGCAGCAAGCATGGGCTGCCGCACAAGAGAAGGAAGCCAGGAGCTGAGGGCAATAGCAAGGCAGGTAGGGCAATGATCCCACCCAGAAGGGCACAGTCCCACAGTACCTGAGCAGGTGCCACACTGGGGAGCAGGGTGAGGCAGTATCCAAGGTTATCAGACATGTCTGCAGTGATGAAACAGGTGCAAGGTCAAGTCAGCAAATCAAACCAGTGGTTCAGGATCAGCGAGGCACATGGACGGGCACAGGCAGACCTAAGACAAGTCTCAAGGATGAAAGCCAGAACTTCAATGCAGCTCCCAAGCAAAGAGCAGGAGGGCCCCCATGAGGCTTCCCACAGCTCTGTCCTCAGAACCCTGATCCAAGGCTACAGCTGCACCATATCAGAGCCGCAATGGAGGATGGGCAACCAAGCCCCAAGGAGCGGGGAAGAGGCTCTTAGTGTACTCAAAGCCCTGACAACAACATGCTTATTTCCAGATTTTCATCCAGTCCAGAAGGTATCAGTCTCTTAAAAGTAATCTTGTTAGAGACAAGGCACAGCTGTTCAGGGCTGGGATGTTTACTGCAGCCCAGTAAAGTCTGCAAAGCCATATGCTGTTTGATCCTCTGCTCCCTGGCTATTTACCAAGTCAGTGTCCAGAGGGGCAATAGGTTGAGCTGTGCCAGAATGGCTGACAAACACCAGCCCTTCTGCTGGCTCCCTGAAAGCATCATAATTATATGGAATTACATTCTGCAATGCTCAGTGATCCATCGTACCCTAGTGATCATTGCAGTGGCTCATCTGCACTTTCAGGTCTGAACTGCTGAGATTTTGATAAGCAGCCATGCACAGAGCCAACAACAGCATCATTGTGCCATATATAAATGCCCCCATCCCACAGTGCCTCACTGAGTGTGATGCTGTCTTTTTGACTGACATAATGCCAGTGTGAACTACACCTTTAAGATCCCTGTGGCCTGACATAGTGATTTGCAGGAGAAAGCGGGGACTGTGGTCAAACTGAAGGGGTCCAGAAGAGGACAGTCAGGTGACAAAATCAATTAGAGCAGCCTGATAAAATGTTAGCCTTGGCCTTCAGTGGAAATTATCTCTCCTTGCAACACCACCTTAACTACAGTCTATGGCTACAGGTGGTGGTATTATGTCCAAGACTTCAAAATTCTTTATCATTCCCATCTAGGATATGTACTTGCTGTTTGTCTTTCCTTCATGCTGCTCCTTTCCAAGCCTCTCCCCCTCCTCTCCCGGATTAAAAAAATTTTTACTTCTGTAATTTCCTCTTCACTTTAGCCTGTGAAAAGGCAATCCCTTCTCCAGTTGCCATTTAAGAAAGACTGAGTGCTGAGTACTGTCCTTCTCTTTCAGATAAAACATACACAATATTTTGGCTGACATGCAACAATACATGTAGAAAAGCTAATCCTTCTGATTGCAGTCAAATCAGTTCAGGACCCAGTCCGTCACAGGACAAGGAGAGATTACCAATTTGTTGAAACTCCAGCACACTCCTAGAAATACAATGACCAGAAGGAAAGGCCTTTTACATTCAGTGCCCAGTTACTTTCAGCTATGGATCCAGGGTAAGAATCATCTGCTTTTATGTTCAGTGAGCAGCCTGTGCCCTTCAGATAATGTAACAAAAAAAGTGTATTCTATCAAAGACAAAATAAAAATTAAGACCAGAAGAGCATTTCTGTTGTTGTGGGGACCTCCTATCTGGTGTTCAGGGTCTTCATCCCAGTGCTGTTGCTTTCAGCACAGCAGGTTGGTGTGAATGATGCCATAACTCACAATGAGTGTTATAGGTTTCCTGAAAGTGTGGTCAAAAGTTTCAGCTCCCCAGTTTTGTGAGCCTACTACTAACCAAGAGGATCGGGCCTGGAACCGGCAGGAGATGAAGGGAGTAAGGATGAATCGATCCAATGAATCAAGGAGCCTGTAGGGCTGCTTCAAAAACTGGCTCTTGCTGTCTTGTGATATGTGCTAGTTCTGTCTAGAGCTCTGTCTCACCAGAGGTGCTTGAGCACCAACCCTTTCAGGTATTTAAAATTACAGAACATTGTGAAATATCCTCTTTGGCACAGATTAAGCTGTCCCAGGGCACATGGGCAGCAGTCAAACAGAACTGCATTTTAGGCAGTTTGCACAGAAGAAGTCCACGTGAATTTTGTGGACAGTGATGCAACAAGCATTTTCCAGAGAAAGCTCTGGAGGCAGAGAGCCCCTTACAGGCATGCAGGGGTTTAGGTCAGTCCCTGTACAGCCCCAGGTATTCTGGTGCTCATCACCTACAGCAATGTAATTTATTCTAAAGGCAATTGATATAGAGAATATGTTCTAAGAATGTTTTATCACAAACTATTGGTAGAGAGGGTCTTACCTGTGGTTTTCTGACTGCCTGGCAGGCACTGTATCACCTTCTGTTTTACAGCTGGACTAATTGTTCACCTCAGAGCAGCACAACCAACAGCAACTACAAACCGCAAAGCTCAGGCAGTGCCCTCTGTGAGCAGAGAAACACCCACTAACGGGGACTTCTCCTGTACAAAAGGAGGCACATGTGAATATATACACACACATCTCAGCTTGCAGATTATGAATTTGTTAGAGCAGATGCCTGCAGACCAGAAGGACAGCACCTACATTTTCTTTATTATAGATGGTGTTTAGTGTCATGAGGTGCAACAGCTAGCCCTGTGCTGGGATAAACTGCTGATATAATTGCCTGGTGATTTCAATGGAGATTTAAGTAAGCAAAACCCTCCATGTCTTAAACTAACACGAGGCAATGTATAAAGTCTGTACTTCTCATTATCTTCTCCTAGGTCATACTCCATCCCTTACTAATTGGCTCTATGGGCATCCCATTATGAGTTACCGTGTTTACAACCTTTTCTTGATAATCTAATGTGCAGACAGGTCAGACTCCAAATGCAAGGTGTTTTTATTCCCATTTCTTTCATATAATAAGTTCTGAACTGGAACCACACTTCCACCTATCTGCTAGTGCTTTTCCATGTCAGTGGCTGCTACTGTTGTTACACAGGTGTGACTTGGCCACTGACGTTTCAGTGTGACTCTTCTGCTTTACGGTATTCCTCATCACTAATTCAAGAGTTTCTTTGGTACATACAGTAGGTCTGTTTCAAGGCTTTGGGGTTAGCTAATTCTTGACATTATTCCTTCGGCAGCTATGTTCACCTGGAGCCTTGTCATGACATAGGACTACACAACTTCTGAAAATCCACTTTCCTAATTAATAATGCTCCCTCTGCTAATTTTTTCGTTGTTGTTTAATGGGCACCACAAGGATTAACACTTTCCTATGGCTATATTCATTATTTTGAGATTTTGTTGGCAGAAACCACATGTCAGCCTTTCATTTTTAAGCTGCTTTAAAAAAAAAAAGTGTTTTTTTTTAATTTAGGTTAAGGCTTATAACCAGGAAAGCTTCAAGGATATGTGTAGCATCATACTTTGTTCAGTTGAACCTGACTAATATTGTTTCCTTCATCTGTGTCAAGCTTTTAATAATTATCAACTTAAAGATATGTGTGCCTTCTTAGAAACAGCAACCACACAGGACACCATACCTACTCGTGACAAAACTTTTGTCCTAGAGTATATAATCTATAGACACCAAAGAAAATACCATGAATGAGCAGCACACAGTGTTGCGTGCAAAAATCCTGAGTGATTTGTACTCAGTATAGCAAAGAGAGGTTTTCAGGTGGATCAAAATAACCAGACCAAACAAAACCAATGAAAACCCTCCTCAACAAAAGCTAAATTGTAAGTTTTAACTTGAAGATGCTGCATAAAAACTGAAACATCTTAAGTATGAAAATGATACATGAAGAAAAGTCCATCTTTAACAGACAAACAGCAGGTAGAGAAGTTTCAAAACCTCAGCGCTGAAAAAAAACATTTAGCATTGATGGGTTACAGAAGTAGCTGGACACGATGCACTAATGCAAATGGTCAGTATTTGTTGCAGAGCAGCTGACCTCACCTGCAGGCAGAAACCCTGAGCACCGAGGCCTTGAGATGCATTTTCTTAACTCCTGATCTGCTCAAGTTCACCTTCTGGCCATTTCTTTGAATGTTGGAACACAGAGTAAACAGGGGACAGTGCTCCCACCGCACCCGTCACTGGCACTCGAGGGCACTGGGGACTTGTAACAGCACCACTAAAATAATGCTATTCTGGTAAAGTAGAATTTCCTTTAAAAAGGCAGATAAAAAACCCCACCAAAACGTTCATATCAATGCCCAGCATTTTAGGGCAAATCATAAAAAATCCCAAAAACAATCAAACAAAAACCCAACAAATAAACCCCAAACAACAAACCGCCAAACATAGAAGAAACACAGGAACCGTCCTTCACAAAGAATCTTTTATGTTGGGAAAGACCATAAACAATGAGCCCAACGATTAACTGAGCACTGCCAAGTCTGCCACTAAACTATGCCCCTAAGCACCATACTACAGCTTTTCTGAACGTTTGCAGGGACAGCGATTCCATCACTTCCCTGGACAGCATATTCCAATGCTTCACCCTTTCTGTGAAGAAGTTTTTCCTGCTATCCCATCTAAACCGCCTGTAGCACAACTTGAGGCCGTTTCCCGGCCATTTGCACTCATCCTACCATTTGTTACTTGGTAGAAGAGGCCGACCGCCACCTGGCTATGAGCTCCTTCCAGGGAGTTGAGGAGAGCGGGAAGGTCCCTGCTGAGCCTCCTCTTCTCCAGGCTAACCAGCTCCAGCTCCCACAGCTGCTCCTCGTGTGACGTGCGCTCCAGACCCTTCCAAGAATCGCTCCTCATCCGCAGCACGCGTGTTGCGGGCACGGAGGAGAGCCTTTTCCAGAACAACGCTACTGTCAATAATATTATTTACAGACGAAACACGCTTAAGCAAACCCTTCCCGCCAGCACACGGCGGCAGGCCCCGAGCCGCAGGAGTAGGGCTGGCGCTGCCTTGATTTGCTGCCCTCACTCCTTCCCTTCCCCGCCATGGCGGCGGTAGTTTCCAGGCAGCCGCCGGTCGCGGGCTTTGTTCGTCTCTGCCTGCGCCGCCTCCGCCCCTTCCTTCCTCCTTCCTTCCCTCCGCTCCCTCCCTCCCCCCGGCCGGCCCGAGCGCCCGGAGAGGCCCGCGGGGCGGGGGAACGAGAGGGCCCCGCGTCCCTCCTCCCCCTCCGAGCGTGTGCCGGGGGTCCCCGCAGCGCCCGCCGGCCCCGAGTGCTGCGGTGAGCGGCGGGGGAGGCGCCATGGCCGACCGGGCGCGGGCGGCGCTCTCCGAGTTGGGCTGGTAAGTGGGGCCGAGCTCGGCCGCGCCGCCGCCTCCAGGGGTGACTCCGAGCGGCGGGGCGGGCTGTGCAGTGCGCCGTGTTTGAGGCGTGCGATGCGGGGGCGTCCCCGCCCCAGCTCCTCTTGGAGCCCGTCCGTGGCGGGCAGAGGGGCTGTGCTGCCCCCGGTGCGCTCGGGGCCTGGCGCTGCCTCGCCCTGGGGAGGAGCGCCCGTCCCGTCCCGCTGGCCCTGCGGGGAAGGCCGGCACCCCTATCCCGGGGCCACCTCCGAGACCCCTCGGGGTCGGCGGCGGCCTCCCCGCCTGCCCCGGGACCGGCCTCGCTGGGAGGCCTGGTGCCTCCCCGTAGTGCTGGGGTTGTTAATTGCGCTGAAAGGCCCTTCAGTAAGGAAGGCACGATGAAAAAAGTGGGGTTAAGGTAGGGTCGATGAGGCACACATGAGGCTTGAACTTGGGTACTTGTGTTTTCTACTTACTCCCGGTCGCTAGACACACAATATCCATCTTGGAACGACGTGTTTCAACTAGTTCTGCTTTTCAAGTACCTACTGCAAACGCTTATTTATTAGCCTAGAGGTGAGTTTGCATTGTAGGAAGTTTTTGTTTTGGTTTGCGGCTTGTTTGATTGTTTTGTTGAAGGGATTCACTTACTAGCTAATGCTGACTTTTTTACCATAACTACTTGGAAAGTCTTTCACCAAACCTAAAGTTCAGGGCTAACTGCTAAAGCACAAAGCAACATGCGTAAAGTTATTTCCAATGGTGTTTTCGGGATATTTTTGTTTTACTGATTATGTTAGTGGTTGTCCTGGATTGTGGTTTCATGTATGTCTAAAATGGAAAACGTTAAAGTGGGTGTCATGTGATTTAGAATACAACAGGATAATTTACTTGGAAGTGGCCTAAGACAGTCACATAGTCAAAGTCACTTGATGACTTCGGGGCTGACCAAATCTTCGTATGTTATTAAGGGCACTGGCCAAATGCCTCTTAAACATCTGACTGTCTTGAGACATTGACCACTGCCCTAGGAAACCTCTTTCAGTGCTTGACTATGCCCTCAGTAAATAAATGCTTCCTTATGTCCAGTTTGAACCTTCCCTGGCATAGTTTGAACCATTCCTATTCATGCTATCCCTGGATCCCAGGTAGGAATGATCAGCACTTCCCTCTCCACTTCCCCCACTCATGAGGCTGTAGAAAGAGAGATGAGGTTTGCCCCTCAGTCTCCTATCTCCAAAGTCTTCAGCTGCTCCTCGTAGGGCATGCCATCAGCTTTGTTGCCCTCCTCCGTATTTAAGGACCTTCATATAGCTTTCCAATTGTGTGCACAGTAGTCCAGGTAAGGCCACACCAGTGCTGAATACACTGAATACACAGTGGGGTAATCACCTCATTTAACCCCCTGCTGATGCTGTGTTTGTTGGGCCAGGTTTTGTAGTGCTACTTTGTGATAATAGTAACCAAACCACGACAGTGTTCTTTGATATATTTCTTGAATAAGTGTACCAAGATCCAAGAATACTGTTCTAAGTGGTTCCGGAGTGCACAGTCCTGCGGTTCCTGCCTATTGCTGAATTGAAATAATCACAACTATTTCTGCTACTTTTTATAACATTAGCTTATTTAATGAAAATTTTGGACTGTGACTTGAAACTTGCTCCTTAGACCTCTCTGAAAAATACAAAAGTCTTCCATAAAAGTAGTTTTATTTTCTTAGTTTGTTTTTCTTGCTTTCTATTGCTTATTCAAAAAATTTTCACAGTTTTTAGCTCTTGAGTTGTTTTGCTGCCTTTTCAGCCAAATGAGTGCCATTGGTAAATGGCTTTCAGGTTTTGGCAGTACAAATATGAGGTGCCTCTAAGACAATCTGTCCCTCTCAGTGTTTACTGCCCTCCTTGGGGATGTTGACTCTTGAATGGCTGTAAACACTTGTTATTCTTGCAGTCCTGTAGGGTGGGAGCCAGAGGCTGAAAGTTGATCGGGCAAGTAATGGGCCAATTATCAGGTCCACTGGAATTATGCCTTGACCTAGTTGCATTGGAAAGGGTAGTATAAAAGAGGGAGGAATTAATGCTTATACTTTTGAGGAATGTGAGGTGGAGTAGAAAAAGAAATAATGATTTGGAAATCTTGCTTAGCTGTGTTCATGCACTTTCAAAAAGTATAGTAACCTGAACATCCATGCTTCTGCTTTTCTGTTGCTCTTACTTATGATTTTTCTTATATTATTAGATCATAGATTTATTTAGCACATCTATGAGTGAGCCTTCAGTGGTGTTTAAGGTAGTATTATGTGTCTGACTACACTGGTGATTAAATAATATTTTGTACCAAATTGGTTGTTACTGTTGCTGTCACCTGATGTCAGAATGATAAGTTTTTTGGTACAAAACCAAAACTGAGTTTATATGTTAAAATCTGTTCCCACTGCAGAAGCAATGAATGGCACATCAAAAAAAAAAAAAAAAAAAAAAAAAAAAAAAAAAAAA